>JANZLQ010000100.1:35429917-35486992 GCA_026212715.1 Elanus axillaris | reverse complement strand
ACCCCCCCGCCCCGCCTCCTTGTCATGTAGGCCCGAGAGGGCGGGCCTAAGGCAGCAAAGCACCCGTTGATTGGCTGCGGGGCAGAGTCCAATCGGCGGGAGGGGTGTTCCGGCGGTGGCAAGATGGCGGACAGGTAAACACGGCCGGGAGGGGAGTCCTGGCGCCGGGTCTGTGGTGAGGGGAGGCGGGCGGGGGCGCGGGCAGCGCCGTCGGGCTTGCGGGGGACTGGAGGGGCGGGCGGTGCCGCCTGCCTTCCCCCGCCCCGCCCTGGCCTGGTCGGGAGCGGCGTTTCTCTCCGCGCCGCTTCGCCCCGAGCGGGCTGCCCTCGCTTCCCCGGCCTACCGCCCTCCCCGGGCGGGCTCTTCTCTCCCCCGCCCTCCGCCCCTTCCCCGGGGCCGGCGGCGCTCGCCCGTAGCCGGCCTTGCCCGGGAGGCGGCGAGGGAAGGCAGTGGCGTGGAAGGGTTGGACGCGCTCTCCCGGAGGAGGGACCAGAGGCGTTTGCTGCGGTATCGCCCTTCGGCTGAAAGCAGCCGTAAACAAATGCCGACTGGCGAAACTTTAAAAGGCAAGGAAGGAGAAAAAAAATTAATAGCTTCAGCCTGTGTAGTTAAATGCTCTACTTCTCTCTGAGATCGTAAGTATTTAAAGCTTTGTAATGTGCTTGTCTAAAACGTCTAGTGATAGTTACTTTTCTCAAGAGAAACTAAAATGTTTCTGATGATCTGTTTTGCTGTTTCTGTTTCTCTCTTCTGCAGGCTATGTTTTTATCTCGGAATGGGTAAGCTCACATAACTCCAGTGTTTTTTGCAGTGACTTGAACTAGCCTGGTCCTGTTTAAACGGGAAGATGTGGAGTGGACTGTTACCTCCAGGACTGAATGAAAGTGACGTTGACTTAAGTTCTGATGACGGAGACGAATCGCGTAGTTCCATTTCAAAGGAAGATGCAAAAGGAGATATTGAAAGGCTTCAGCTTTCTGAATTCCAGGAGAATGGACCTGAAAGTAATGCCGTCAGTGAACCCATTGTGATATCAGTGACAGATGGAGAAAATGAATCTCACACGTGCCCTTCTGGAATTTCTTTAAATATGTGGAATGTGGGTATCGTTACAGGTCTCCAAATGTCCAGGGCATAAATGCAACATAGTCAAAAGTTGAATGGCTGTTTTTTAAATTACTCATTGAATATTTGATATACACATCTGAAATGCAATAAAATATGGTCAAAGTGCAGTCATCGTAATATACCTTAGATTGTTTCGGGTAGGGTGAACAGGAATTTAGATAGGAAGTGAATATAGCTTTTTTTTTTTTTCCCCTTGTGCAGTGGTGATGGAAAGCACAGCAAGGATATGGTTGGCTAACTATACAGTTGCCTAAAGAATTGCATTTTCGGTAGTGTATGGGCTCAGATCTTCTTTGTAACTGCTTTCTGCAGCTAAGGAACTGTAAATGTTTCTGTAACTGCTTATACAACTAAGCATATCAGCCACTGTACTGGTGCTGCATATCTGTGGAGATGTACCCTTCTGCTTTCTGTAGGGGTTAGTTGCAGGCATTCAGACTCATAGTTGCCTATAACCTCTTGATTTTCCTGTTGCATGTAAAGACTGGAAAAAATAGTCTGTGTTTTAGGCTTTTGAGTCAAAATAACAATTGGCAAAAAAACATTGATCCATGTAGGTAGCCTGCTGTGCAAGGACTGTGCTGTCAGGTCAGTGATACTTGGACTACAAATTACCAGCTAGGTAATAACAATACATCAAATAGCTCAGGAGTGCACAACCAGCATAAGTGTATTCAGTGTCATGTCCCATGAGAAGACCATTGGGTTTGAATAGTTCTGGAATTTAGGGAAGGCAGGAAGTCAGAGAGAGATGGTGAAAGATTAGAGCTATTTCCAGTTTGACACCATCAGAGTTGGATGTTCTCAATGCATAAATTTTAATGTAATAGATATAACAAGGTATTGTGGATAAATAAGATTTTGGCACATTTCTTAGCACATTACGTAATTTTTAAATGGGGAAACAATTTAAAAATACTGATTTGCCTTTTCTTAATCTTTCTTAATCTAGAAATTTGTGGAGCTTCAGAAGAAAAACCGTGAAATGAAGACACAAGCAAATCAGGGAGACAAAAGCCGAAAAAGAAAGCGCCACAGAAAAGGTGTTTTACATAATTACAGAACTTATTTTCTCAAAAAGTATTAGTATTGAATACATTGGAAGTGCTGGTTGGTGAGAGGTTTTTTGTTGTTTTTTTTATTTGGTTTGGGGTTTTTTTACCAGGAATTGAATGCCTGAGTAAATATAGTCTAGCTATTATCTAGGATTTTATTTTTCTAGTTGTATGCATCACTTGTAGGACTAGGTTGTAAATTGCTACTTCAAGTAATACATTTGTCCTCTTTTTAAAAAGGAGGTAGAACTTAATCAATACTGTTTTATGATGGGCAAGTGTATTTTAGGAATTCTATGAAATACTTTTGTGTATTCTGGTTAGAACTTCTGCAAAGATATTGTAGGAGGTTCTTTGTATAAAGTCTTACAGCTAAGTGGTTTAAATCAGCGTGATCATTGGCTAAAAATCCTAGTTTGTCAATCTTTCGAAGGAAATGTGACCAATTAGAGCTCTGTTAACTTCACTGGATGCTGTAGGGTATTACTGTGTAATGTTGGCTTTTATTTTCTTTTTCCCCCTAGAAAAACAGAAAAAGAACGATGAAGTGACTAAAAGGTATAATCAGGTCAATGTGATTATTTGAGATCTGTTTTTAATATGAGGCAAAACGTGAAAATGCCTGACCACATGCATGGCTAAAGCCTGGCTTTGAACATCATGTAAAGTATCTGCTGAAGTTGTTCAGTGTCTCTGTCAGGCAGGCTGAATTTGATTCCAGCGATTGCTTGATGGAGTTTGCTTGATTTACATTAAATAATACATTGTGATATTTTTTTAACTTAAAATGGACTTAATGTTACTCCTAATGATGTTTTGTTTGGAATTTTGCTTACAAGCTTGCTTTCAAGATTGTGGCACTGTGCTTACAGAGGGGAAGGAATAACTAACTTCACTTACATTAAAAACTGTGAATGGGTGAAAAGACCATGTCTGCCAAATGGAAGTATTTCTTTTAGTGTTGAAAAGAATACTGCAGGTTGTGAAAAGGCAACTGGTTATATTATTAACTCTTTTTTTGTTGTTTGTTGTAGTCAACAGTTGGCAAATGAAGACAAATGGAAAGAACTTACGCAATACTTTGGAATCAATGATAGGTTTGAATCACCTGTGGATAGCAGGGCTCCACAAAAGGTGACTGTTGATACAAAACAATGTCAGCTTCTACTTGGCAGTAAAAGACCTCAGCCTTAACTGAGATAGGAATAAAACTGAGGCTATTTGAAAGTGAGTAAAATTATTAAGTTGCTCTGAGGAAGGATAATTTCACACACATTTTAAATGCATTTCCTTTTAGATACCGCATGAATCGTACTTGGATTGAAAGGTTTATGTGCTTTCTTTTGAGACAGTGTCCATACTTGTTTCCTGTCTGGTTTTGTTTTCTGTTATGAGAGGCAGAAGACCTCTTATGCATTATTTGAGTAATTTTTATTTTTTTTTGTGTGTCATGTTTTAACTTCAAACTGTCAAGTAAACTCTTTAGTTGACACCAGTGGCTATAGGAGTTAGAGGACCAAACCTACCATACAGTTTTACTGGACTTAAAACACATTCTGTTCATAAATATTACTGTGTAACCAGTCATATTTCAAATAACTGGTACAACATGATGGACGAGTTAAGAAACTCATTATATTGTGAGTTCCTCATAGCACCATTTGTCCTGTACTTTTCCTAGTAAAGGCCTGTGTAAGTTCTATAACATCAAATGATCAGTTAGCTGCCTTTATGATAAATTTTGTATTTTTCATTTGCTTGAAGTAAGTTTCTGCATGCAAATCATGAGACATTGTCGCTTCTGTCAGAGTTCTTACTTTTGGTGGGTATTTAGTTGCCATTAAATTGCTCAGGGTAGATCTGGAATGAGGTCCAAAGTGTTGAAATGCGGATGCTCTCCACAAGTTCAGAGATGTTATCAGTAGGGGAACTTATGTCTCATTAATTTCAGAAAAGACATGTAACAATTTGCTATCACTGCAACTTCCTCCTGTGCATTTCTTTTTTCTTTTTTTTCCCCCAACTTCCACCTAAATAATTCAAGTGCAGTATTTGCAGATCACTTTCTCAAGAATTGTTTGCTTTTTTCTTTTATCTTTTAAAAAGTGTATGTTACAAAACTGCCAAATGGGTTTTCTTTAGCATCACTAATATTTAAAAGTACTGAGGCTGTAAATTGTCTTTTGTTATGAGAGTGATTTTTTTTGTGTGAAATTCTGAAGTCAGAATACCGCTGTGCTACCCTTCTGTATTTCTTCAGAAGTTTCCAACCATAATTTCCAGTAAACTTTTACTTTTTATGGTTACATTATTTGTAAATGTAATCATTACACAAGGTGTTACATTGATTGTAGAGGTTATTTTATTCTTTTCAGAGGTTAAATTCTGACGCTTTTTCATTGCTTTCTATAGGACTGCTAGAATTTTTAATTTATTAGCACAGTGGAGTGGCACTATGCCAGAACTCAGTTTTTGGATAAAGATAAGATCTTAGAACTGTAACGATACAGTGGTAATTGCCATTCTTCATGTTACCTGACACATATATTTCACATTTTGTTTAGAAAGCTCCAGGGATGGAAGAGATAAGCCAGATCTTCAGATGAAATTTTATTGTGACAGGCATAAACTAGTCCGTGTAATTTTTTTTAACCTACAGTATTATCCTGCATGTAAGGTGGAACTAATGCAATGATTTGTGCTCAGACAGCCTTTCAGTGAATTCTTAATTATACTGTCCATTACAATACATAGACAAAGTGATTTGTGTTACATAGAAATTACAGGTTTATACAGTGTCTTGAAGGATTTTATGAAAGAAATATTTTTAGAAAGGAGATGCTCCCTTTAAATGTGTTATTTCTTTATTTGTCCTAAAAATATTTGCTTTTCTTTTCTAGTCTGGCCTTGAACTTAGCATAGAGAAGTCTGTGGCTGAAGGTGACATTGATAAGGCTGAGGAGCTGAGTGATAGATTAGCCATTCGTGAGGTAAGTGGGCTATTAACAAAAACTCTGAGGAAGCATTTAGATTTGTACACCTGTACAAAAAGTGTCATAACTAAAATAGCACTGAAGATTGTTTGGGGCATCTTTTCTGTTTCCTAAGCAGATTTCTGTCAGTGCTTGAAGGATTTTGCTGCTGATCTAGTAATGCTTGGACAGCTGTAGCTATGTATAAGAATTGAAAATAGAACTGTGAATGATCCCAAGTAACTGTGCTTTAAAGCCTTCATGCCAACTTCACGAGTCAGAGGAGTTGGCAACTAGTCATCTATATTGAGCTTTTGGTTGTTCTATATGTTACAAGCCAAGAAAACAGGAGTAGGATGGTCCCTTCCAGTGAGTTCCCTGTGCCTCAGATTTTTCTTTGCATTCCCTCCCCAGTAAGCTTGGGATGCCTGAAGAAAGGTAGCAATTTAGCAAGTTTAGAGCAAGACATACCCAAATAAGGACAGATGTACTCAAACTTGTGCGTCAGTGCTTTTTCCCTGCATATTCATGTGATTTGGAGTTGATGGCTGGAAGAATTCTGTAGAATGTGAGAATAGGTAGATGTCAAATGTACTGCTCTAGCCTTAGAATGATGTTTATAGAATTAACCGATTCTTTTTTCCTTTTCATCATTTTTAGTATATAAATGCATACCTTGAAACAAAAAAATCTAGGTGAAATTATTTTTTCAAGATGATGTCTTGTTAGTTGGTTTATCTGAGTAATTTTACAAAGGCTATGCTGCTCTTTGCTACAAAAAGCAGATGCTTTAAATTTGTACGTAGTGCTGAATGAATACTTAAACTAGTGAGGAATCTACCAGATACCTCTGGTAATTGCAATTTCATATAAGAAATAGTTAAATTGGTGCACGTTTGGTAGGTGGTAGCAACTGAACTACATAATTGAAGACTGTGAAGGCTGTTGTGCCCACTGCTATTTGTGTGTAGAGGAGAAAATGCAAAGAAAATTAGGATAAAGAGATAGTTGGAATAGTTTTGAAGCCAGGTAAGAAAATATAACTAAGTATTATTTGAGGTATACTTTTTAAGAAGTCTAATTATGTAATTTAAATTACAAATATTCTAAATTTTTATTGGAAATTAATTATATATTTTTTGCTTTCATTCTTCTATCGTGCATACTCTTCTGTCTTCATGGAGTTAATGGGAATTTTCTGTCTGCTGTATATACTAGCAAAACTCAAAGGTATTAGAAAAGCATTAAGAAAATTTTGAATGCTTCTCATTCTCATACAAATTTTAAATGTTTCCCAAGTACAGGGTTTCAATCTAAGCTTTAATGTAAGATTGCAGATTTAGATCTGTTTAATACAATACTGTGATGGCTTTAAAAAGGGACGGCTTTTGAAATGGGAAGTACAGTTCTTGAGCTTCTGTAAATAAAGTTAGGTATAACTGCTCCTCAGTCTCTACTTACACAATCATTAAACTCCTATATTTAGTCACTCAGGGCAGTTTATAATGACTAGACTCTTATCTGCCTTTTCATCAGTGATCACAAAACTTCAATCCACAAAGATAACAGCCATTGACAGTGATAGGAATGTGTCCTAATGTTCCCTTTAAGTCTGACCAGCTTCTCGCTGTGATACTGTTATATTACCTTTCATGTCTACAACATGAAAAACACTTGCTGTTCTCCTTCACAAATGTCATTATCCCATCTGCTATAAAGTGGTTAGAGTATCATAATCAATAAAACATACTGAGGTTCTAGTGCAAATTGTTTGACTATAAAATCAAATTAATGTAAGAAGTTTTAAGGTTTTGTAATATTTATGATAAACTGTTATCTGATTTCGGTAGCCATGGGATTGTACAACATCTAGCATATCCCAGGTGCTACAGCAATGTATTATTATTTGTGGAACATTAGCTCCAAATTGTTGACTTTCAAATATTAGCATGTTGTAATTCTGAAAACAAAATGCTTGAAACATTATTAGTATTCACAGCCTTGACTTGGTTTTGGTTAAGTGGGTTTATCTGAATAAATAGTATGTTGAAAGAAGGAAAACTCAAATGACTGGCTTGATCTCATGAGGAGTTCTGTCGAGGCAGAATCCATGTGAATTCACTGGGGTTCTCTATTGTTGTAAAGATGTGCTACATAACCTACTGCAAGATTCATTTTTCTTTGTGGTTTTAAGAAGCTGTTTGTTTTTTTTTTTTTAATAGATCTTTTAAAATACTTTTTATTCTAAAGAAATCATTCTAACAGTGACTAATTCTGAGTCAGTGAAGAACTTTAGAAAAGGATTTGATTGTGGAAGAGGTTGATTAAAAATAATTGGTTTGTATATGATTAATACAGTACTGCTTTCATATTGTATAGTATTGACTCAATGCTACTTTCCTTCTCTTGGCATTTTAAAGAAATGCCCCTTTTAAAACTAATTTTACATAATACTTCTTGGAAGTGAGTTAATTTTTGAAGTATGTGGCTGTCTGTATCCCTCTAACTTCCAAATGCAATGCAACACTGTGAGGAAGTCGGGCATGGAACTATGTTATGACTGTATTGAAGTACACCACTTCTGAAGTCTAGAGAAATAAGTCAAATTACTGTTCTTTTATCTCAACTTCATCTTTTTATGTATAGTTTTCATTTTTCTTGAGCAGTGTTGCAGGGTTGGGGGGCAGGGAGTATATCAGAAACAGCTGCCTTCTGTTTGGGGTACAGCCCCCCTTGCAGCCATATGAAGAATGTTCAGTGGGTAGGTGTTCTTTTTGAAATCAGGTGTATGGGGTTTTAATCGGCACCATTTTCTTTTGCAAGAAGCAGTGACTGGAACCTGCTGATAAAGCTTTTGCTTTGAGGCACAGATCCCAGAGTTCTTAAAGCCGTTTCCTGCCTTAATAAGTGAAACTAATTTTTGATGTATAACATTTATAAGCCTGTGAAACTGATAGGGCAGCTTCAGTATTTAGAAAAATGAAGCCAAAAATAAACAGATGATGAGAATAGGCAGTAAAAACATGTCCTAAAAAGCAAAGGAATGCCAAAATGATGCTGTCAGTGTGCTACTGTTGTGACACAGTGAGAAAAGGTTTTTAAAAATCAGATTCCTTTAAAATCAGTGATGATTTAGGCAATATGCATAATCTAGCAGTTGTGAGTGGATCACTGAAATTTACATCCTAAAAGCCTAAATGATACTGCTTCAAGCTTTTGGGTCTTTTGGTTTCCATGTGGTACTTGTTGCAGGTTCTTTAAGACAAATGTTGTATTGCTGTAAATGAGGCTTTGGGCAATATATTATTTGTTGCTTTCTTCTGCTTTGATGAATATCCACAAATGCTGATTTTAAAACTCCTTAATCCAGTAGCATTCGAGGTTTTAGGCTGAGGGAAGTTAGAACTTGGATACCTTATGCATGAGGCTCTGTATTTATGAGTATCTGCATATGTGGATTCATATGTAGCTTTTGAGACTAGCTAAAAATGTGTTACTTTTTTTTATTGGCAGTTGCATTTCTATTAAAAAATTGAAGTGTATTTATGTGAAGATGATATTCAGTCTAATCTCTTGGCAAACCTCACTACAAAGTATTACACCTTGTCTCTTGTCATCCTAGTTTGTGGACTAGAAAAGTGATTGCAGTTAGTTTGGAAGTTAACGGGGTAGCAGATCTCTAACTGTAGCATCCCTGGCCATCCCCACAGCATGTTCTGCTGTGGGGTGTTCTTTTCACTAAGGGTTCTAGTGATACTGAAATTCTTGACTGTGTTATTTTATATATGTGTGAAATTCTTCCTGAAAGAATACGGGCTTCTCTGCAATATATTTTACAGAAAAATTTAGGCCATCAGTAACTCTGCTTCTTTAGCTAGACTGCTTCTAGAACCCAGTCTAGCTTGAGGATCTCAGTCCTGTGATGCAATTAGAGTATATAAGATCAGCACTCCTTTGATACATTTGTGTTGAGCATTAACATAATGCAGGTGGGTCGTACGGCTTAATGTTAATTCACTGTGGATTCTTAAACACACTGTTGGACTGAATTATTTAATACATACAACATAGTACTATTAGTATTAAATAACTAGCAGTTCATTTTGTGTGCATGGTATAATATGCACAGTTAAGGTTTATTATTGTAATCCCGTAGCCATCTTTATCGTAACATTCTAGGGCTTTCAGCATTGGCAGAGTCCATGTGTTAAAATTCTGGTTTTCAAATGTAGCATGGCATACCTAAAGCTCTCGTTTGTACACTGCATTTAATGACTTGTTTAACTTGAGAGATGCCAACAGAGGTGTTAATATTAATGTAGGAGTTACCCCCAAAATTCTGAACCTTTTAGAAGGAAAGTTGTTGATAGAGTGAAGTTAATGTGGACATTTAGCTGGGCTGAGATAAAATGGTTTTCTTGGTGATGTTCTAGGGTAGGGTAGCTGAGATTTAATGATAGCAGGTACTTGGATAAGTAGCTGGGAACAGACACTTGGAACTATGTCAGCTCTTCTAATGCTTTTGAAAAACCTTTTGGAATAATATTTTTGGAATGAACTTTAATTGTTCCTACTGTGTTTGTGGGAATCTGCCTAGATTTTTTTTTTTTTTTTGAGGAATAAATGTTGATACAGTGTCACTGTGCATAGGTGGAGGTATTTATCCTTTTGAGTAAGGATGGTACATGGTAATTTCACTTTGCTGTAAATCAGGTTCAATTTGGAGTGATACTTGTAAAAGTTCTTTTCCTAATTAAACAAATAATTTTAAAAGATTTCCCCTACTACCCCTAATAAATTAACCTGAAAATATTTTCCAGACTTTTTTTTCCCCCTAGAGAAAGAACTTTTCATAGTGCTTTTGTACTCAAATGATTGTGCAGTGTCTCAAGAAGCAGAATACAGATATCTTGTGGCTCTAGTATTCTGAGAACTAATCTGGCTAAACCTCAAACTCTGTGTTTGCTTGTGGTTTTTGTGTTAACTGCCTGGTAGGTAGGTGCCACATTGTCTAAGAGTGCATTAGCCTGGGGACTTGAACACAATAAAATAATCTTGACCATATTAGACTTAGCTGTCAAAAGGAACTTTTAGAATATTTTGTAATTTAGTATGCTAAATTACTGGAGTAGTTGTCAGTCTCTAAATAGCACAGGCTTTTTGACAGCACTGTTCCCAAGTGCTTAGTTTAGTGGCTTCTGGCGTTTTGGTGGAAAGATTTTTAAAAAACTGCAATTTATAGGGAAACTGTAGTATTGTAATCAAGCTTAAATGAAAGATCTACATCATAATTGATGCAATTAATTGGCTAGTCACTGGGATATCATTCTCGTGTCACAGCAAGATCAGTCCTGCTGTTTTCTTCAAAATTTGTTGCATCAGTTTTGACCGTTTTCTCATGATCAAATTAGTATATGTAGTCTGTAAGTAACTTCTGGTCATATGATTTAGAATGGGAAGTACAGGAGCGAAGTTGTATGTCATAGTCATTGAGAGCCATTCTGGAAGCTGCTTTCCATTTGAAAATTTGGGTAGGGTATGATCGATCATGAGGTCACACACACATTACTGTTTCAGATGGACAGGTTATAGGGCTTGATGCTCTTCTATTAGTAAAATACAATTTCTGAATTCTGTGCAACGTTCAAAATTTATCATAGTGCTTTTAGGTACCTGAAGAGATTGATCCAATTTTATACAGAATGTAACTAAGCACCAATTAACTTGGAGGTCTTGCCTGTTGAAGGACTCGGGAGGAAAAAAAAAGAGGAGTTTCTTTTTTATCTCTGAAGGATTTTCTTTCTAACACTTAGCAGAGGTGCTTCCAAATATCTCTCTTCACTGAGGTTGTTTTCTTTTAACCTTTGGAACATGGCAGGGTTATCACATAGAGTTACATTCTTATGCTCCCTTAATTATGTATATCTTTTCTTTAACAAACCTTAAAAAAAGATTTCAGATGTTACAAGTCTAATTAAAGAGACAGACAAAGCACAGTTTATACTGTAGATTTTTTCTGCAGTTCAATTAATCAGCATGTTTTCTCTTTTAATTAAAACCATTTTAGTAAATTAAAGCCCACAGCAAAACACATATATAATTTGTTTGTAATTAGCTCTTAATTGGTGGTAGTTGAAGCTTAGCACCCTTGGTTTCTTTCTTCATGATTGCCATTTTATTAGCAGCCAGTCATTAATTAATCTTTTTTTCTAATTAGCTTATAAAACTGTTGATGGCACATTATTGTAAATGTGATTTTAAGTTCAAAGCTTGTTAATAAGCTTTCTTACTTAGAAGAACAGAGATAAAGAAATTGCTGAAAACAGTACTACAGTTCTTTTTTTAAAACTGCCTTTCTTATAAGGGGGCTGTGTAAAGCATCTAACAGCTTATAGTTAATTTTTTAATGCTGTGTTTTCTCATGAATGGAAGAAGTTACTTGCATTTAAATGTTTAAATCTAGCAAAGAGCTTAATATTAGAGCAGTTTTCTGTCCTTGCTCCACTACTGTGTCATCCAAATATAATTTGATGTTGTAATACACAGCATAAAAATACAACAAAGGTATTACAAAGTATTTTACAGTGGAAGTTGAGCACATCATTCAAAGGGGACAATTTTCACTGCAAAATCCACTTGGTGTTCTTGTTTGCTTTATATATTTTATATACGTCAGCAATGGATAACATTCCATAACATAAAAGGAGAAAATCATTGCTAAAGGCAAGCCTGAAATAACTAGATTCATATTTGATGAGAAACTGTAACTCTGTATTAAAAGGCTGTTTGGCTTCTCTGGTGCGATCATAGGATATTTCAGGACCTGTTTGAATATAGATGTTTTGTTAGAGCTTCTGTAGGTTTAGCATCTTGTATGTCATACCAAAATATTTCTGGGGCAGTTCTTGAAACTGTTTTCTCATGACTTGCATCATTCAGTGTTTACATTGCACAGTCCTATCTTAATGAAAAGTCTTTGCTTTATGATATTTAATGTTAAATGTCTTGTTTTTCAAGGAAGTTTTCTGGAAGTTACAGTAGATTCTGTTGCAACTTAATAAAAAATGTTTACTCTTCTGCCTGAACTTTACATACTATTTCAACTTCAGCCATTTCTTTGCTTGTTTTAAAAGTGTTTTATGATGTTGTGCAAGAAACACTAGAAAGGGATAGCTGACAAGGAAAAAATTAAAAATTGGATAAAAAGTAAATGAATAATGTCATATTACTAAAAAGATGAGAGGCTAATTTGTGCCGACTTTTTGCTAATTTTGTTCAAGCCTCAAAATGAGGAGCTGTCACCCGTTCTGTGTAGCACTGATGACAGTGCCAATGATCCATGAAATAAGCTGCCGCTGGCTTTGTTCTGATAAGAATGAACAAATCTGCACAATGTACGGCTCCCAGAATCTCATTTTCATACTTGCATGCAGGCTAAAAGAAATAAGCTGTTTGCAGGCTTGATTAATCAGACATTTGAGGGTTTTTTGTCTCTTTGATCTCTTTCGTCTCCTAGGTAACTTGCTTGACATTAATGTTGAGCTTGAGTAAAGACAATCAGGAATTGTAGACCAAACTGATATAAAAATTAAAGACCTTAACACTTTAAGTACTCCAGTAATGGTTCCGCTTTACTTCAGAAAACATCTGTTTTCATTTAATTAAAGAACAAAAGAGAATGGCATAAATATTTTTCGTAGAGACCTGTTATTCCATAAAAAGTTAAAGTATGATAATTGGTATTTTTAAATAAATGCCTTAAAAATGTTCAAAAAGAAGCAAAGCTTCAGAAATTTGTTACAAGGTAACAATTTCAGATGAGTAGAAAATTATGAAAAATAAAGGATAAGGAATTTTCATTTATGCTATGTTAAACATCTAGAGTAAGATATTTTGATATGATTATTGGTCAACTTCAAAATGGAAAGATCTTTGCCCTGTAGAAATGTAAGTTGTTTTTTGTCTTAAAAATACATATATTGTGTTACAAGGATGAACCATTATATCAGCTTTACTACCCAATATGATTTACACACTTTAAACCTGTAAAATTGAAAGGAATTTAAAAAAAAAATGTCGCAGTGCGTTTGCTTGAGGTTATGCAGACGCTTTTACAAATCTTCCAAGTGGCTGTAAAGATGAATGCCTCAAGGGTCTAGCCAGGGCCCTGCTTTTCCAACCAGCTAAAGCCCTTATCTTAAATCCAAGCAAAGTACCATTAATCTTTTTGAAAGACCTTTTATGGCTTTTAATATATCCCAAATTAGAACATTTTACACCCTTGGTTCCTGAAATATGGTGATAAAAAGCCTTTAGAGCTTAATTTTCCTTACTGCGTGCTCTGACCAATTTGCAGTTCTTTGTGATAATGTTTAGACACCTTAATTAAAATGCAGCAAAATATTGGATGTTCTATATGGAAAATGCTGATACTTTGACTACACAAGAAATTGTTGTATATGTTTTTATTCATGCTTTCTTACTTCTTTTAAGGTTGTATTTTATTGAGTTATCTGATGACCTGAAATGTTGTGGGTTTTTTTTTTTAATGTAAAACCCATCGACCAAGCTTTTATGGATTTCTTTGAGCAGGGGGGAGTGAAGATGTATGTCTAGGTGTGGGTGGGAGCAGAAGACATTTAATCTGACTAAAATGTTTGTGTGTGTTTATATGTGACATACTTGCTTTTATTGAAAATTTGACTCTATGTAGCCTAGAAATGCTAACATTAATACTTCAAATTGTTTCTCCTTTTACTTCCACAAACACTACAGAGGATCTTATTATCCCATTTTTTCCATACTTTTCAAAGATGGAAGAACTCATTCTGAGAACTCATTCTGTTTTCCAAGCAATACAGATCAAAAGATCTTTCTGCAGCATTTGTGTAGACCTCGCTTGCATATGTTTGTATGTGTCTTAAGTGTTCAATAGGCCACTAGAATGTATTTTAAGGAGATGCTGTTATTTGTCACAAAGTAAGAGTTAATTTTCAAGTACGTTAGGAGGTAAAATACAGTTAAAAAATAAAGGCATGGTTCTGCTGATTGACTGACTTCAGCCATTGGATTGCTCTACTTTTTTAAGCTAATAATTAAGCCTGTTTCAATTAAAAAGTAAATACCTTTTGCACATTGTAGGTGAGTTTTCTGAAGCATTTTTATACTGCAAGTATATTAAAGTTAATAGCTGCCCTTAAATATTAAGTGATAATGCAAATAAGAGAATGCTATATTCTAGTCTTTGAGATTTGGCAGTTGAGATATTGGCATTGAATTACTGATTGTGTAAAATGTTAATGCTTGGGGAAAATGATGTAGCTAGTAATATAAAAGTTTTGAAGTGTCTGGTCACTTGAATTATTTTGTGTGTCAAGGGTGCATGTTTATGACCTTATAACACGTGCAAACAGTAGATGAAAAACTTGTTTAGCATTATTTATTTTGCACATCTTCCTTTTAAAATACTATGCTTACCTCTTAAATGTTTGTGTTGCCAGTGTTGGAACCTTAAAACAAAGCACAAACTAACGCTCTTAGTGCCTACATTCATGTAGGCTCTCAAAGCCTTCTGCAGAAAGGCCACTTTCTTGATTCTCGAACCTTGAAAGGACTGTAAGGTAGAATGGCTTGTTTTGTTTTGCTTTGTTAACAAATCATCAGGGTATCAACCTATCTACAGGGTAGGCATTTGATTGGGAGTGTTGTAGAAGATGTGTCAGTGCATTTATACCTGAAGATGCATTTTTGAGTTCTGTCTCGTCTTACCTAGACAAAACATCTCTCAGAGTAAATAAGAATTGCCTGTATAGATGCCGTAGATTATTGAAGCATGTTACCATTAATAACGGAACTTTAACTGAAGTGTTAAGTAGTGTTCTTTTCACTTGGGTCTCCCGTGACATTTTGGGGAAACTTAGAATATTGTGTTAGAAACGTGTTAGCTAACTTCAGTAGGTTTTGGAATGTATAGAAAAACCTGTTTGTCCACATCAGTTTGTAGCAGTTTTGGCTAAATGAATTGCTTGTTTGTCTTGAAGAAAAGTGTTGACTTTTGAGACCAAGTTCTTCCATAATTCATAATTTAGTTGCAGATAATGTCAAGTCATGACAGCAATCACAAAATGTAACTACAATGAACAAGTTATGAATGCTGATTAAGGAAAATAATCTGGTCATAGTTCATAATACCTTCTTCTATCCTTTTTGCTTTATTCTTTTTTTCCCCCCTTGACATTTGCTAAAGTGAACTTAATTCTCACTGTGTAAGTTTATGGAAGTAAAGTAGTATTCACCTACAGCCTATTATGACCTTATTTGAAAAGCATGCATATTATCACACTAATAATCTAAAAGCTCGTAATGTGAAGACTAAATACCAGATGAACTCTAAGGCCACTGCTTCATTTACTTTCTGGACAAACTGATTAAAACATGGGTATTGGTACTACTGGAAAATGTGTGGTAGTAGTAGTTCTTTCTGTATAAAACTGTCTTTTTGACTGGTTTTTGTATTGGTAAGACCTGATACTATTGTGTTAGCAGAGCTGAGGTCACAGGCTGGTCTTAATAATGGAGATTGCATATATGTCTGTATGTATGTCTATATATTTATTTAAAAATTAACCAAACAAAAGGATCTAGTGGGCTATTGCCCTTTGCTTTTATTCTTGAAAATGAAGCATTTGGTGAAAAGGATTGCTTGCCCCAGGACCCCACTCCTTTGTGTTTCTCTCGAGACATTCTTGCTTGTCCGATCTAATAGTACAGCATCAGCCTAATATTTGAAAGATACTGTAATATCTAGTGACTTTTGAGAAACAATATCAGACAAAGTAATTTGTGAGGCTTAAATTTCGTATGAGCCATTTGCATCTATTCAGTTTTCCTTTGTTCCTTTTTATGTCTTAGCTTGGTGTGAAAATTGCCAAAGCTGCTGCTTGCCGCAACTTTGTAAAAGCCAAGCAAGACGCAGAGGCTGCCCAAGAAGCTCGAAAGAAAAAGAAGCTTGCTTGGGGGTAAGTCATTTGACTATGGAATTAAATGTTTGTGGTCTCATTGGCACTAAGTGTATGCAATACAATCGTGGTTAAATGTTTTTTTTATTTGAAATCGGCTTGTGCTAATCTTATTTGTTTAGTTTAACCTTGTTGGGTTTGGGTTTTTTTTTTGTGGTTTTTCCTAGCAGTGTATCAGACTTAAGTACAGAGACTTTACCAGAATTAAGGTATTGGTTATATGGCTACATATGCCTTCATGTCTTTATTACAGTATTAAAAATAAAAACTTATTTTTTTGTTATTAAGAATAGCATGGTTGAATACCAGAAGTACATATGCTTATGATTCTTAATGTGGTTTTTGTGCTCTATTTCAGATTTGAAGCCAAGAAAAGATGGGAAACAAAAAGCAATATGGGATACATGTAATCCATCCTGTTTTCCTCAGAAGTCAAATACCTGTTGTTACCTGAAGAATCTTTATGGGTGATTTCTTAAATCTAACCCCCCCCCAAAAAAAACCCTCCAAACCAAAACCCAACACATGAAATTCCTTGTGTTTCTCTTAATGCTGTTAGACTGCAGTATCTTGGTTCGGTGCTCTCCTACAGTGTAGCAAAAATACTATCTAAATATCAATACTATGTTAAATGTGGTATTTTTCTCCAAAAGATGAAAATCTAAGATAATGCATTGCAGAATGCATTTGGAGTCTAGTAGAGAACTCACTGAAGTTGGAATAAAATACTTGGTCCAAATGTTTTCAGTGCTGCACTGCAGTTAAAATGTGTGGGTGTAAGGAGAGAGATAAGTTTTCCTGCTGAGGTTATACAACAGACATTGCAGTAAGTACTACTTTTCTGGTTGCTTGAAAGTTTGGGGGGGCACTAAATAAAGAAAAGCAAAATCACTCTACCTGTTTAAAACTGTTGTTATTTATGTGTTTATGGGCTTAGTAAATATAAACAGAAAAAAAAGGTGTGAAAAAGTCCATTCTCCCTCTTCTGGGAGGATCTGGTACTATTCATCGTGTCCTGGTGCCATGTTCTTCAGAATATTTCAAATTCACATTTTCCTTTCCTTTCCAAGAACTCAGGTTTTAAAAGTCCCAGTTTCTTTAAGCAGATAAAGTATACAAATACGTATCTTGAAAAATACCCAAAATATTTTATGTTGTGCAGTTAGCTGCACCCAAGAAACAAATGCAGATTTTACTACAAGACAAATGTTTTACAGATCAATTAGGATTTGAATGTTTATGTTATAAGATTATAACATGAATTGATGATAATGTTTCTTCAAAATTGTTCTCAGTGAAAAGTAAGGACACATTCAGAACTAATATCTTTTCTCCCTGAAGCTCTTGCATATATGTTTAGTCACCACAATGCCAGAATTGAATTGGTAATGTAAATGTCAGTTATTGTTAACCAAGATTAATATGTTTCAGGCCAAAGGTATGGTATTAGCGTAATGGTGATTTACTATGTAAGTACTTGAGGCTAAAACAACTTGCCAACAAATAGCAATTTGAAGTTTTACGGCACCAATTCGAAGAGTTTAGGTTTGCAGTCCAACATGGAATAGTGCATTTTTGTTCATTAGCCCTCGGGATGTTTGATTCTTTTTCTTTCTTAGCAGAACATCGTATTTCTTTCACAAAGATGAGAGTTTGCAATATGGTAATCTGCAGTTAGCTGTAATTAGTTGTGATGACAGAGTTGAATACAATTGCCAGGATTGTAAATTGGGGGCTAAACAGGTTTCTGCAGTATAACATCATAAATCTCACAGTATGGTTTACCAACTACATTAGCTTTAGAAACTTTGTTGTGGAAGGAAGCAAGTGATATCTCTTAGTAAAGTGATTATAAAGGTAGATTGCATGTTTACTTGCATAAACAAACAGATTACACCATGAACCTTCATCAGGTTTTTCTCAATTCCAAGTGTTCCTGTCCAAAACTTAGAGGCACCCTGTATGTAGCTTCTGCTTGTTATACACTGAAAAGCAGAAAGATGCTGATAATTTTGTCCTGAAAACATCAGGATTTAATCGTATTGCATTATTTAATGGTATTCCATTAAATATTTAAAAGTAGCATGTATTAAATAAATGCTGTATGTTTTCTTATAATAGTTGTTCTAAAGAAAGATCTTGATCTAATTGTAAGTATCAGTGCTGTTTGATAAGAAAATGTGCTTTAAAATAAATACAAACCTTCAGAAAACAGCTATGGTCTGAGAACTTGCACATTATACTTGTCACAGCAGTGCATACCCAGCCACCTGTAGTAATTTTTCTCTTAAAATAACCAATTAGTTTCATGGTAGGCCACTAAAAATGTAACTGTTTAGGAAGTATGCAGAATATTTGCATTGGGATACTTGTGATCATTTTTAAATTCATCACCCATATCAATTACTTTGATCTACCTAAAGTATTTGCTTAGAATATTAGTTAATTCCTAGAAGTATAACATGTTTAAAATAACCCTGATTAACAGAGAAAATACAAAAGCCTAATACAGCTGTACCTTTAATAAACGTTCTCTGAAATTGCTGATCTGATTCTAAGATGTCTTGCATTCCTGAATATTTTTTTTGTAGTTTTGTTCTGTGCTGAGAATTTTGGCCATACAAGTAAAACTAAATTCCGAGATTTAACTTTTCCTGTTTTTTAACAGTTACAATGATCCAAATGCTTGTTTCAGTTAACTGAAACCTTTTTAATCAGCTTAAATATATAATCTCTTACACTGAACTAAATTTGAGTTGTAACAATAATTCTTTTAGCAAATGAAAAGTTTGCACTATCTCCTCGTCTGACTGAAATTACATATCTAGAGGAATGTACTTAAATTATTAATTTCGGTGCAGATCTGTTGTGAAGCCAAATATTTATTAGGAGCTCATTTGGTGGTATCTTGAGTTGGGCAACAGTTAAAAGGCAGCCTTGCCTAAGGTAATTCCTACCCCTCAGAAGCCTTGAAAAGCATAAATGCATGCATTAATTTTGCCCCAATTTTTTCTCCACAGTAACTTAATATGTCTTCCAACTGTAGTCATGGTAGTCTCTCAGATACGCTGAGTAGTCTTCAGTCTTTTGAGGAAAAATCTCATAGCTTCCCAAGTGCAGTTCTCTGGAGTAAATGAAAAGACTAACTTTGAAAAGGGGAATGTCCTGTCACAATTATCCATCATCCTTTGAACAAGGGTTGTATCTTGAGCTACCTGGCCTGATCCAAGCTAGCTCTGTTACGTGCCAAACTTTGCCAGTAAGGCCTCTTGATTAAATTTATTACTCAGGCACTATAACACAGTGAGGTGGTTAGATTGCCTTTGGTTTTACAATGGAGTTGGTTGATGTCAAGTTGATCACTCTGTGCACTGTTTCGCTAAGCAGTATAGACACTCCTCCGCTTCCGGCTCACATGAGTGTCTTGCTTTCTCTTTTCTACTCCCATCTGGGGATAGTCCAGACTCCTGTTCTTGCAATTCTGTTGCATTCTAAGGCCTACAAAATCAAGAAATACATTGTTTATTAACTCCTATGATAAAATACAGCCAGTTTGAAGTTTGACAACAGCATGCCAATACAATCACTAGTATTTCTTAATACCACATTCCTGAGCTCCTAAACCAAAGAGTGGCTGCAGGGACAGTTTGACAGATAAAAACACATATATAGTTGTTAGAGTTTTAATAGTTTTTTGCCTGCAACCATAATCTGTATCATTTTTTTAGTTTAATTCTGTTGGACAAGTTTCAAAGATAAATATGGTGTGTAATAAGCCTTTGCAACCTCTAATTTGTGAAGGAGTGTCTGTCCAGTTAATACTTGCTCATTGAAGCAAGGGGTTTTGAAATAACTGAAGTACGAACTGTAATTACTGATGTCTGTTTCCTATTCACCTATGGCTTCTGGCATTTGATCAAAAAATGTAATGTATTGCTTAATCTCAGAGCATTCCCCACTTTCAGAAATATTTACTTCATGAGAATTGTACAGCACTAAATGACCTCAGCAAAACCAGAGGAGATTTTTATTTGGCATTGATCATATGTAGTTAATCCACCAACAAGTATTTTTCCTGTTATTTTTGAATGTTGGTAATTTAGATTTGCATGTATTTATAATGTACCTCTAGTGCAAGCTCAAAGCATTCTAAAAAGTATTAAATATATTAATTGGGTGGGGTTTTTTCCTTCACAAATGGGGTGGCCAAAAAGAGGAGTACAAAGGTTGAGCAATTTATGCGAGGGCAAACTGCAAGCTAACAGCGAAGTGACAAATGGAATCTCCTGATTTGTATGCAGTTTGTCATAGCTGGAAATAACATGGAGAAAGAAGTCTTGAACAAGTGTGAGGCAGGAGCCTAAATCTCTTTGAAAGCCATTGGGAGTTGGGTACCTCATTACCATCTGTCCTACTGAGAGGGTTAAAAACAGATACTGAATGCAGAAGTTTTGAGCATCACAAGAGTAAGTAGAAGCCCTAATTTCACTTGAGAAAAGTTGTCATCTTTCTTGTTGAAAAACGCCTGCATTGCTTTGATCTGCCTCCAGCTGTGTTTATTGTACCACCAAATCTTGTCTTCCTGATTTCCTTGAGACTGCGTATAACAGACTTGAGAGTTTTTCTATTTCTTTGTTTAGAAACAGACCTGGAATATAACATTTTCTCCTCAAAAAGCATTTGAGTTAAACAGATATGAAGAAACACAAACAGCCAACTTTATGTATAAAATGAGCTCTACAGTTTTTGCCTGTGCTGGTTCTTACGCTCATTCTTTGAGTATATTCATAAGTATGATGGGCACCATCTGAGGAAAGAAAAAGCTATCTACAGTGAAAGACAGCGTTATGCCAAGACGTTGGTTGAGCTCCAAATCAGAGAAGTATGTTGGTTATTGAATCATCATCCTAACTTAAATAGTACATTCCTTTCTCTTGGGGTTTCCCTGGTATGCTGACAGCCTGGCTCATACAGATGAAGTGATTTCAGGTCAACATGAAGTGACCACAGGTTGAAATGACTAGTTTTATTGCTATATTGCATATCTTGGAAAACTCGCCTTTTGCAACTTTTGCTGTAACTGAGTGCAATTCATGTGATGCAAGAGAAAAGATAGATACAGAAATGACGATTCTTGCCCAGATGAGAACCGACTGCTTTCTGATATCCAAAGAGGGACTTTTGTTCATCCTTCTTTGGCAACATGTCTGTAATGACCGGTATATTCATATACACCAAGCAGCAACTCTAGACAGCAAGTGAAGTGTAATGCTGCCTGTGAAGTCCCTTACCTAGGTAGAAAGCCTTAAAATATCATAAATACTATGTAGAGAACTGGTTGCTGACCTTGTAGGATCTTCCTTAATACTGAAGTGTTAGTTGGCCTCTACGGGTAGAGACCGTTAATTCCAAACTAGTAGCTCCCTGAATTTAGCAGAACAGCTCAGTGAGAGAAGGAAATACAATCTGCATCTTCTCTGATGATTGTGATGATTCTGTGAAAAACTGTGTGTCTTCTGCATCTGTGCTGAAAAATAGTCACATTCTTTTTTTGAACTGAAAAGATTCCCAACATAACCAGGGGTCACAGATTATTTTTTTTTAACATCGATTCCCCTTCTGTAGAATTTATAAGTATACCTTTTCCATAATTACATTCTGTAACCAGCTCCCCAAACTGCACTCTCTATAATAGCATAGGTTTCTAAGAAAGCTCTAAATAAAACTAGGTATAATATGTTAGTATAAACTGTGAACACCCAAAGTACAGTGGAGGGTTGACACATTGCATGATTCAGCTTTTAATTACCATCAAACAATGTAGAATGGAGCTTTTCTTTTTCCCAGAGTTAATGAAGAGAATGTTGAGAGCAGCCTGCTAGCAAGAGCTGTCCTCTCTGTTATCTGCTGAAGGAGTACACAAGCTGCAAAGGGGGGGAGAGTCAGCCAAATGGGCATTTCCAATTTGAATAGTTTTCTCTTTACAGAAATATGTTTATAAAATGTCCTCTGCTCTCGCCACAGCAATGCCAAGGGTCCTTCCTGTGGAAATACAGACATCACAGAATAGTCTTTGTTAAGAATTACTTCCTTTGCTGTTCTTGCTATGGGGTTTTTTGTTGGTTTTGTTTTGTTTATTCTAACGAACAACATTTTGAAATAAGCTTTGCTTGAGGTCACTTTAATTTTTAAAGAACAGCTCAAAGAAGGGATTTGGGTGCACTTTGTCAAGCAACAGCACATTTTTCCAAGCTCCATGGGGCTGCCGTTTCATGTCATACCTTTAGCAGGCTTTTTAAAGATCTGCAACACGTCTCACACTCTGGAGTAAACTGCCTGCCATTGGGATCAGGACTTCAGATTACCCATCTCTGGTGTGTTTGAGCAGTTGCTCCTTTCTTTCCAATCTCTTCCTCCTAAAGGAAAATTGTCTTATTTTTAAACCAATTCCTTTCAATGATCCACTTTAGAGTGTGACTCCACAAATAGTTGGCTAATACGGCTAATTGTGCTGGGGGAGTGGCAGAATGGGGCGGGAAGGTGGGAGCGAAAGGAAGGATGAGGTTCCTATAGAAGAGGAAAGAGGGAGGGAGAATAAACCTCTTACACTGACATTATATCTCAGGCTATACTGTACTTAAGGGCCCTGTGCTCAATTTTAGTCTGGCAGCACTCCCCTTGGAATCAACCTTCGTTGATTGTGATAGCTGATGATAATGCTGGACATTGTTGTTAAATATAATTATGGATTTGAAGCATAGAATTATTTGATGTAATTAATTTTCCTTTTTCTGATTTATTCAAAAAGCCCATGCTCTAGGAATATATTGCCAGACTCTTTCATCATACAAGCAGCACAATTTAGCCACAGACTAATCTCTGAGGATCGTATTCTGCTGCTCTCAGTCAAGAAGAGCCTTTACTCCAAAACTAGTCACACTGGAACAAATAAGGGTGACAAAATTTCTATGAAAACAAACTAGACTGGAGATGTGGACCCGCATTTGCTAAGGGGAATGGGTATTAGCTCGTTTCAGTGCTGAGTGGAGAAGGGTGTATAAATCTTTAAACCCTGAAGACAACTGTTAGGTGGAGAAAATGAAGCAGGCACTGCTGTGTTTGGTGTTGCTAAACATAATCTAGCACTTAAATGCTGATGCAACCTGTATACAAAGAGCTCTCCTATGTGTTGACTGCCTTGCAGGTGCCTGAGCTCTGTTCTTCTGCGTTAATATTCATCAGCCCTAGCACCTGCATGTTGCCAGAGTTCTATCAGATCTTTACAGATCCTCAAAATGTGACTCCCAGGGATTTAATCAGCTCCATCAAAAGATCTGGGCCTTAGCTCTGAGGTTTCTGGAATATTGGCTTTCTCACAGTTTTGAGTGAGGTGAAGTGGAACAGGCTGTGGCAGAGTTTTTAGCTAACACCAACAAGGGAGTGTTGTGAGATGTCCAGGCTTCAGACCCTACATTGATGCAAGGAAAAGGGTATATTGAAGCTGGGGAAACAAAGAAACTTAGAAAAGGAATTGAGAGCAGAAAAATTTGGAGGACCTGAGACAAAGGAAGGCAAATGGTTGGTGGAAACTCTTCCAGCTCCGCTGATGTCAATGGTGAGATAGTTTCTGTCTATTAAAAAACAGATGCTTGGTTTACACAAGATGTGAGTGCATGACATGCTGTTATTTAGGTACAGGGAGGTGCTAAACAACTCACTCGAGGCTGCCTGGATGTTGCTTGTATTTCAGCATGTGGGCTCTGTAAAATTCAACACAAGTACTGCTGTAAAAACAAAAAAGACCTTCCCAGAAATGTTTTTGTATTGTTCAGTGAGAACAGCTGGCATGTCCCTTTCATTAGCCTCACATAAGATAACCAGATGACTGCTACTGGACATGTACCAATCACCATTGCTAATGCTGTAGATAGACAGGTAAGAACAGGAAAACCTACCAAAGAGACGATGCACAACACATTTTTAGTGCCAGTTGGGAGCGTGCACACCTTCATCTACAGCATTCCTTAGTTTAGAAGGAGGAAGCTCATGGATTATACAAAAAGTTTGGGCCATCAGCTAGTATAATCCAGTGAAAATGTTTCTGTAATCTTGAATGTCTTCTGAAAATGTCCTTCTGTGGTCATGCAATGTGGAAAATAAAGCTATAGCATAACCTCTGCTTGTCGTGTCTGAGCTCCCTCTGGTGTAGACAGAACATGTACTACTTGCACAGTTGTGAACAAAATACTACTTGAATCGTATTGCCCCTTAGTCAAACGCTATGCATTCCTATCGCACTGACCATGCATGCAGCATAGAGTTAGGACTGCTGACTCATAAGGGCCCAACTATTAGGGTAAATACACTTATTTTTTTCCCCAATAAGAGCACAGGCAGGTTAGGAAAGTTGGCCAAGGCAGTGGAGAATATGACTCACAGGATACAGAGACCTGGTCTCACATAAATCATAATCAAGCACAGGCAACCTGACGTTTGACTTTTACACAGTGAGAACCTGGCAGCAACCCTTGTGACTCACAAGTAATCTGTTATAAGCACCTATTTTCCACTGCTCGTAACCCTTAGGTCTTACATATTTTGCCTTTGTCCCAGATTGAATATTTTAAATTGACTTAATTATTGTCATAAGTAAATGTTAACTAGAAATTTATGAGCCATAATCATATCTAGGATGCAAATTTTTCTTGAAATAGGTTTTTGGGCATAATTGTTAGAAATTCACAGTTCTTCCCATGTTATTTATTTGTTGTGAAATTCATCCATTTTGATGACATTTTAAGAGCTGAATAATTCTTGTTGCACTAATTTGCTAGTGTGCTATGCCACAGACAAAAGATTTGCTATACCAAGCTTCTGAACAGAAGCTTTGTTTGAAATTTTTTATATAGCCCAGTATTTCAGATTTAGCATAATGACATTGCAAATGTTAATGTACCTCAACTGATATTTACAGCACTGTTCAGTAATGCAGTTCATCATATAAGCATAGAGTTTTACTTCTCGAAAAAATAAGTGGAAGTCATTAGATTGTATAGACTCTATTAGAAATAGGATGTCCATCTAATAATAGAAAAAATGTGTGAATTCATCCTGAGGATAAATGGATACAGATCTACTGAAGCAAGCAGTCTTTTTATATAAGTGGAGTTGCACATGTTTTCTCCAGGGATCGGTTCAGTCCACTTTGCCTTTGTAGTCTATGCTGAAATTCTTCAAGATAGGAAAAACTTGCAGAGTATTTGCATGTACTAAGTACCTGGCATAGATCAGAGTCTTTACTTTTCACTTTTACTAGCAGTACAATCATTTAAAATTAAAGAAAAAATAAAACAAGTAATTAATCCTGTATGAATGTTCAAACATTCTGTTACTAAGAGTTGTTTTCTCCCTCTAGACCTTGGACTTCCTCTGTGTATGATCCAGGAAAGCAAGTAAAAGTCTTTTCCAGGAAAATACAATTTTCAAGTACCCTGATTGTGCTATGATACTTGCTCTACCTGAATCTTTTTAGATAACAGGCATCATGCTGTCTTTGGTTTATTTATCTCTGATCGAAGAGCAGGGGAACATAGAAGTGGCAGTCAAGGAACATATTAGGGTTGTATACACAGTTTGTGATAGTAAGATCAAGCGGAACTTGTGAGAGGGAGAATTTTCTTCATCTAGAAATTCAGCTGTGCTCATAATAAGATCCACCCTCACAATGGAAAAAGAACAATCTGGAAAAATCTCTTTCCCCCACCCGCTTGAAAGGGCAGTCTGATCTTGTTTTTAAGGTATGGATTGGGACTCTGGATATTTTTCCATGGTCTTTTGCAGGCCAGACTAAAATCATCCTGTCCTCAATCCAAGCTGGCTAGCAATCAGCCAGCTCCAATCCCAAATCTGTGCAGTGCTATTAGTGCAGTGCTGTGTCCACTCTATTAAACCTTCTGAGAGTCCCTAAGCCTCGTTTGCAAAAATTTGGATAGAATTCCTCCGAAGAGCAT
This sequence comes from Elanus axillaris, assembly GCA_026212715.1. Taxonomy (NCBI): domain Eukaryota; kingdom Metazoa; phylum Chordata; class Aves; order Accipitriformes; family Accipitridae; genus Elanus; species Elanus axillaris. Next base: position 35,460,809 of record JANZLQ010000100.1, on the reverse strand, counting down.
AGTTCAATATCCAGCACTGGCACCATTTCACTGTAAGACCCTGGAAAAAGTGCTCCAAGCCAGATTTTTAAACGTGCAGAGCTATCCCAGAGCCCACTGTTAAAATGCTACTGATCTTTTGAAAGACACTGCTCAGTTGCAGTCTCTGGTTTTGCCAGAGGGTATATATAAAGCCACTCAAAGTTTGACACTGCCTGACAGGGAGGCTGTGAATGAACTTGTGCATTAACCCTTAAGTACAGGCACTCTCTTTTTTATCCAGTGGAAATTTAATTCTTTATACAAACTGACATGACACTTCTAGGGAGGATCACTCAGCCCTGGGATATCCAGTGCCTCCGTGGCTGGGATATTTCCTCAGCTGTGGGAAAGATGTCCTCCAGACTCTAGTCCCAATTTGACAGAAATAATCATATTAAAATTGTTAACTATTCTGATGACTACTTTGGTGAAAAGCTAGTCCCTGGTGAGAGGTTGGTTGCTTTCTGTCCATCTTGTCACAGATGGGATGCACAAAATTCAACTGCTACCTATAGGGAGAACCTCGATGAGGAAGGACTTCCTGTCTGGTGTGAGGAAAGTGCCTGGTTTTAGGCTTATCTGTGTAATCTCAAGCTGCTGCCTCCACAGTTCAGCTGTTCAGTCCTCCCTAAGCCATGGTGGGTGGGAACCACGGGCCCTATGGTGAGGAGAGGGTGTCCCTGCACAGAGCAACCTCGCGCTTCCAGGCTCAAGCACTCAGCATGGCAATACCTGAATTCTGTACGGGATGCAGCCATGATGTTCTCACTCTTGTTTTCTAATCAGGAAAAAAACAATATTTTTATTCTCTAACCCATGCTTGTGTTATGTCCTTATAGCAAAGTTCTTTGCTGTGTTTGCTAATATGTTCAGACCAAATTATAAATAGAAATCTGATCTTGACAGTGCCCTATGCTGCAGAGGCGAACAGCTTTCCTTTGTCATTGCTGACGGGGAGAGAAAGGGAAAAAGACTTCACACAGGATGCACGTGGTGGTTGATCCCATGAAGGACTCTATGGAGGAGTCTCCATGGGCTGCAGCATATCTTTGAGATACTGCAGCTCTAACAAATGCCGAAGCTCTCAACATTTTCTGACTGAAAATACTCCTGGACTGGGCCCTGTGTTGTTAGAAGAATAAAGGCTTTCTCCATGCAACCATAGGTACTTCTATCTCGCCCCACTGTACAATACTCTTCTTAGAGACTTTTGGTTTTTTTTCTCCCCCAGAATGGTGCTTTAAATCCAAACCCTCCAGCCTGGTTCCTTGGGTGAACCGTTTTTGTTGTACTGATGCTTGCTATTGCTTTCTTTTCCCAGGACAGTAAGTGTTCTTCATCTTCTTTCTTCCAGGTTTCACAAATGGTGGGTCAGCCTCACTTGTGTTTAGCATTCTGAAAGCAACTATAAGGGGTTATAAGGCCATAAAGGATAAGGAAACATGGTGAATTCTGCCAGGATTTATATAAAAATCTGTGTAAGAAGGACTGGGTCTGGTTTACATAGGCAGGTAAGTAATGGTACATGAAAATCCCAACTTCCAAATCCTTTTAAAATGAGCTCTGAGAAGACTACTTCAAAAAAATTCTGACTTTTTACCATAACTTTTTAATGAGCTTGAATTAAATTTTGGCTTTCCTCATGTAGGAAGGATGAAGGTAAAGGTACAAGAGCAATTTGGTTAACTTCTTGCATGTCATCACGCAAGAAGTAACTGTGAAGACGGCTGCAGTCAGTTCAAAAGAGGCATGCACTTGAGACCTCACAGGGGATACTTCCGAACTGTATTACAAGCTGGGGTTTAATTTTGTCCTGATTCTAAGACAGGAAGACCGACAAGCCAGAGTCATTTGCAGGAGATACTGGACATAGAATCTCATTTAGAAATACTTACCTGATCTCTTTTTGCTTCTTTAACAAAAGATAGGCATGGGGCTTAAGGGGTTGAAGAAGTCTGTGAAATGACCTGTTTTTGTGGGAGAAAGGAAATGCTGCAATTTGGCTTTTCTTCCCCAGGGAGGCTGCTGTCCTTTCTGAAGAACTCAGCATTAAGCAGTGAATAGCAGGGGTGTGTATATATTACAGGGAGGTTGGGTAGGATGCAGAAGGAGTCAAATTTTTGCTTCAGCATAGCCTGGAAAGCAGCTATGAAATGAGAAACAAAGACTGGGGCTGGCCACACCTTGAGAGGATGGCAGCACCCCCAGAAGCCATGGCAAGCTCCGGCTCTCCATCCTCGCTGCCCCCGTACCAGTGCGGAGAACAGCTTGCCTGGCTTCCCCCGGCTCGCTGCAGCTACGATATTGTAATTCTGCTGCAGTCGTGCATGCCATCTGAATTCATTTGTCATATTCTATGAACTAGAATCCATCAAAGCGTATTCACTGGCCTTTTAATTAGTGTTAGATTAGCATTTTAAGATATGGGTAAATTCCCAAGTCTAACTTTGTTTAAAGGTGCATATTCAATACAGTAGCCAGGAAATCATGTATTCTCATGTACTTATTACCTTAGTAATGTAATGCTGTGAGGGAAAAAGGCAGATAATACTTCCGACAAATATTAAATGTTATTTGTATAGCTACTGTCTGTGAATTTAAACAGAAAAATCATTCCTCACGCCTTGCCATGAAACACACACAAATTTCTTTTGTGGCTTTCATGTTTCATTAAAGCTTTGTATGTGGAGGAGAGGAAAATCTAAATTGCTACTTAATTAAAGGGATACTGTCAGATTAAATATATTTTGAAGAAATGAACTTTGCTTTTTACCTGGTTTGTCAGTAACACCTAGGATTATTAAAAATGAAGTATTTTTTAACATCTAATATACTTCTCACCATTTATCAAGCTGGGTCTTTTCTTCTCCTTGGCTGGTGAAACTAAAGAGTCTCTTGCTTTTCCCTGTAGTCAGCTTCATTGTCTGGATCCTATTAACTAGCCCAATATTGGAAGGCTTTAAGTTGTAAATACCAGGAGGTGAAGCTTACATCTAAACCAAAAAAAGAAAATGGATGGCTCTTTCTTTATTCCATTAAAATATTTCTCTAAAGCTGGACATAATGTAATATATGCTCCTTTAATCACGTTTTCATCGCCATGCCGCATGTGCAGTGTGGGTTAAATCCTGGAAAGTGCTGACCAGTGTTGTGTGTGCACCTTTCCCTCTTACTGAAGGCCTAAGGGTGCTCAATGCCAGGGGAAGGGGTCAGACAGCTATGCTGCAGTGCGTGAAACCAGAGCCCAGTCCCACCCAGTGAGCTCTTTGCTGTTGTCCTTAAAGGGAGCAGTAAAGATTTAAGATGGGACCAGGGCAGAGTTTGAACGTATGTGGGTACATCTGACAAGTGAAAATGAGAATTGGTTTGGAGCCCCTCCAGCACCTTCACTTTCCCACAACGGCTGCACGGTCCTGTCTACAAGGGCAGACAAAATCTTACTGAGGCAGGTGCTGGGTGCAGCTGTAGAGAAGACATGAGTGGTTTTGTTGTTGATTTTACAGGAGCTGCAGAAAGGGGACAGAGAGGGTGTGTATTACGGGTTAATATTATTATACTTGGAAATAATAATATATTCAGCAGTCCCAGAACTCTGCAGTACCAGAAAGGACATTATTTACAAAATGGCCCTATCTACGTACACCAGTGAAAGCGGGTTTTGGAGTTCCATATTAATGCACATTAGCATCCTCATGAACCTATCTGATAATACTTATACATGGAGACTTAAGCTCCTTAAGCAATGTTCACACCTCCATGAAAAAGAATACAGTTACGTTCTTCCTTTAAATAAACTTTCTAAGCAAGTCTATTAACAGTTATCTGCTATCTGCCACAAGGGGAAACATGTAGACAGTTTTGTAGTGTCTTATAAATCTTGGGCTGCTGAGTATTAGGTAGTAAATTAAATGAGAAGTGAGAGCTCCTTTCACTGGATCCTCCTACTTCATTTTACCACATGGGAATGTTTAAGTTGAGTCCTGAGGAAACAATCTGCACCCCAAGGGATATGTTCCTGCGTTCTGAAAAATAAGCTTGCTATGTAAAAGGCATTTCAGAATGCTTTTGTGGTAAAGATTTACCATGGCCTGGAAGTATAAAAGCCTGCCTTGGTGTCATACAGTGTTGTATCATTTTAACATGGGTATGTGCATAGCGAGACCACTCATAAAATCTGACTTCAAATATCTGGAGATGTCTACAGGCTTCAATAGCAAACAATAGCCTGTGGTTTGGCTCCTGCTGGAGAGTTGAGCAACTGGAACTCAATTCCCAGGTTGGCTATTTCCTCTGACTGTGAGCAATTCACTTCATCATTCCCTGCTTCACAGTCCCCTCTTGTAAGGGGTGGCAAGGGGAGTGAAGGAATACATTCCCACCCTTGCGATGGCTGGGGTGGCCAGGGATCTCTGCAGTGGAAACCATACAAGTCGCTTGGTGGACAGAGGTTCTGGACAGGGCTGGCTGTGGAAGCTGATGGGGAATTCTGTCTGCTATGAAATGCTATCAGATCATTCAAAAACAAACTCTAAAGAAGGGACGTCATTGTAAATTAAATTCCATAGACTTTTTGTTTTGTGTTGGATACATTTGTATGAAATCTGACTGTTTTCATCTATTTGTTGCTGCATGAATTTTCCACAATGGCAGTGGAATTTCATTTGAATAAAAAAAACCCTCAAAAACTGGAGGATTTGGATTCTAACCATAAAAGCTAAGCTAGCTGGATTTATAAGATGCCATAATCAAGTAAAGATACATAAACAGGGAATCAGACATGTACAGGCAACACAGAACATAGATAATTCCTTTTAGGATTAAGCATGTGGCCAGCAGCTGGCAGATCTCTACAGATCTCTGTGAAACTAAATGATAATGTGGACATCCTTTGCTGCATGTTCCTGGATGACAATAACTGGTAGGAAGGAAAAGATTGGCCATTCATAATCTTTACTTTATTTAGTGAGACTTTTATTTCTGTTTTGAAAAGTAGAAGGAAGACATGTAAAGGCAGAAGCTTCCTGGAAAGTCTAAGTCTGTATAAATGGCAGCAATGGGAAAATTAAGCTTTTATTTTCTTTCAAAGACATAAAATTAAACAGAACTTTCCAGCATATGTTAGTATTCATAGCTCTTGCAGACCATGCATCAGAACAGAAGACTTGTGATGATTATTAGTTCTTTGTATTGCGGTAGGTCCTAGAGATCAGGGTGCTATTATGCTAGTTGTTCATAATTAGAGATTGTGTACTCCCTGGAGTAGTGACTATCTCAATAAACAAAACAAAGGATGAGAAAAAGGAAGTGGTATTGTTCTCATTGTACAAACAGCGCACTGAGAAACTGTCAAATTAAATGATTTGCCCGAGTTCATGCGAGAAGTCTTTGGCAGAATTTGGTAGACAAAGCGTCTTTTTTGTTTCCCTTCTAGGAAAATAACTACAATGTAGGTATTTAGTGGACTGATCCCCTTCTGCAAAAGAAAGAAAATGTTGTTTTAAATGTCAAAATAATTTCAGATTTTAAAAATAAATTAATTTTGTTACCTTCTAAATCTATTATAGGCACACAGATGTAATTTTTTTTTTTTAATTTTGGTTTTCTTTTCAGTTTCCCCAGTTTAGTTCCATCCATCTTTCTATTTAAAAAGAGGCTAGTAAGAAAAGTAGGAAGGAGTTGAGAGACCTGGTGAGGAAAAACAATAAGCCAAAATTCTGATAAAAACACCACAATCTCCCCAGAGTTTCCAGCTTCATTAAAAAACTCTGAAAATTTGTCAATCTGGAAAAAGGGGCTCCTTTTCATGAGAGACACAATTCATTTACTCTCTTATTTTCCCCTCTTTTACCACACCCATTCAAGCCCCCAAACCCAAACTGAGATGAAGCCAGCAGAGACATCTGGCCAAACATCCATGAGGCTGCCGGGGGGAGTCAGCCCAGGACGCTTTGCTCATTTCCGTGACCAACTATTCCTACTCATTTGGGCTGAGCTGCAGTGCTCCCCTGCCCAGGTGGGCAAGGTGAGACAAGTGCTGGAGTCAGGATGAAGCCGTAGCTCACAGTGCATTTGGAGATCGGAGAGGCTGTGCTGTGGAGTAGGGCTAGGGTCGGGGTAGGGTTAGGGAACCGAGGGCCTTCAGACTTGGAATTTGCAGCACTGGGGACATTTCAGGAGGGCTGTTGCAAATGGCTGGTGACAATCTGTGATCCCGAGCTCTTGTCCATTTTGGGTTTTTAAGCTCATAACTCTTGTCTTTTCCCTACGTATAGCACAGGACCTAAAATGGGCTTGCAACCATTTCCTGCTATGTCTGCACTGGTCAAAATCTGCCCTTTGATTGCAGAACTCTCAGGAGCTTATTTCACTCCTCCAGTTCTTCCCATGGTGTCGAGAGTCCAGAATACCAATAAGGAAGGAATTTATTGGTTTTTGCTTTTCAACATGATCACATGAAAGAGATGCTGAATGCACAACACAAAGGTCCTTTCTTCCATCCCTTGATCCACCCTGCCTCTCCTTCAGTACGCTGGGAGTAAATATGTAGTTTGTTTCTTTTTGTCCTTGTTTCTTAGTGCTAGGAACACTGTGGAATGACTCCCGTGCTCATACCGAGGTCAGGGGGTTCCCCCTAAAGGCAGGGCTGGGGGTCCTTGGACATCATCCTGGAATTTCTTGCGACATGAACAAGTTTTAAATATGTTCTGAGACCTCCTGTCATTTGAATAATAATGATGTAACATTTTTAGAACACTTAACAACTTAAAAACTTGAAGGAAAAGCAACCAAATTAACAAAACAAAACCCTTTGCTAAAACTTAATACTTTTTAGAACACTAAGTTGCCATAACAACTTGATGCAAAAGTCTTTGGTGGCAACTTTGTACTTGGTCCTATTGAGGCTAAAATAACCTTACTCTTGTGTTAATACTTAGCCAGCATAGTAAATACTATTGGTTACAGAAAATTAAAACTTTTAAATAGTGAAACTACTTTTACTGAAGTAAAAGAAACCTCTTAAATCTAAGTGTTTTTCTTCTTTTAAAAAAGCATAATTTGTCAGACATTAAAATAACAAAAGGTCTTTGAAAAAGGATTATGGTTTCAGATGTTTCACTACTAGAATGGATTTACTTTATATCCTACTGATGTTGTAATCTTGAATTCTGAGGTAATGTTTTAGCCCTTTCTTTTCACATAAATAAAGATTTCAGTGATAGCACTTCATTTCTTCTGTAGAACTTTCCTTTATTTTCAAACTACTCATTTTCTCTCGCTTCAACCATTTCATCAGAATAACATACAAATTGGATGCAGTGCTTATTAGGAGGAGGGGAACAGTTAGAAAGGCAAGGCATTTCAAATCAACACACTACTGACTGCGAGGTAGATTTTAAATGGAGAATTTCTATATTGCTTATATGATCTCCTCCACAATGTACTTTGAAAAAAAGTCTTATTTTTGAGATTTCCCTGTAGAACATAAATGTGTATTTTTTAGTATATCATGGGGGGGGGGAGATTATTTTAAAGTAACTTGCACCTTCATCGCTATATGGAGCACAAATAATTGTTTTCCATTCGTACTAAGCACTGAATTTGAAGAATCAAAAAGCATATTTTAACATGGTAATAAACCACTTGCTAATCAAACTGAATTCATCTGTCTTTGAAAAATGGTGCCATATACCTCTTTGGGTTGCACAGATTTTAATTAACACTAAATGTCTTTAAACAGTCACAAATTCCTACCCTCTGAAATTAAATCTACTATTTACACTCAGTTGGTCTGCTTTTGGGTTTTTTTTTTTTTTTAATATCATACAGGACAGTGAGTGATGGGGACAGCGGAATATCTTTAAAAGATTATTGTTTACTACCAAGGGAACAAAGAGTGCTCCGCATCCTTCCAGCTCAGGGAGACTCAACAAGAGATTTCCCTCCAGCAACTTCGTTGCTATTAGCTTGCTTGCCAAATAGGGACCATTCTCCTGACTCTCACCCTACAACCTGCCTTTGAAAGTACAGAAAAAGTGGTGTTTATAAGCCAGATTTTTTTTTCTTTATTATGTATAGTGAAGTGAAGGCCAAAGCCTTTTCCGCTTCAGCAGAACCAGCAGGGAGGAAATACATGTAGTAATTACCTTAAACAAGCAGGCATTAAAGGCTGCTGCCTCTCAAGCCATGTGGTTTAAGGACATGATGAAAGGTGGAGGTGTCAGCACTCACAGCCCAGAACAACTGCCTGGAAATCCAGCATCCCCACGCTCCTCCGGCCTTCTCCCATGGGCAGGAGTCCCGGCTGGCTGGGCCAGGCTGCTGGGGGAGCAGAGCCGGTCCCGGAGCCAGGGGATGTCTGCCTTCAGATGAACGGTCCGTCCGACAGAAAGGGCATCCTCAAGTGAGAGAAATTACTTGTAAGAGGGACTGAGAGATAGCCAAAGCACTGAGTGGGGTTCCCATTTGAAAACCAGCAACAGAGGAGACAGACTTTCATTCAGTCCAGTCAGAATTATGCTCTGGAGAAGTTTTCAGTCACCTCACCTTTTGGTGTTGGTTTTTGGTTTTTTTTTTAGTAGGGATCAAATTGACTTTTGGTATATATTTCAGCCCAAACCACTCTTTTTTTTTTTTTTTTTTTCCTTTTCAACCTGTGCTCCTAGAGCCAGCTCCTCTGCTATGGCAAATCAGGGAAATTTTGCTGACAAGAGCAAAGCCACCGCAAAGGACCTGGGCATGAGGAACAGGCTGGGAGGTACGACATGGGGAGTCTGTGGTGCTTGCGGGCCTACTGCAGGACAGCATATGTGCCTTAAAAAAGGAGAAGACACTGGCTGGGCCCCCCTCATGGCCTTGCGTGCCTCCTGCAGGCCCTCACCGCCACCAGCCCTTCTGCACAGGCGCCTTCTGGTCTCTCACAAGGACTGGCAGGGAAGTCATGCTGAGGCCATTGCAGGTGAGATGTGGCGGCCTTGGCTGTGCTGGAGGGGACGGGACCGGGCGGGAGGCATCTGTGCCCGCAGGCAGCTCCCGGCAGCCTGGCAGGGCCTGGCCGCCAAGATGGGGCCGTTGTGGGCGGCCGTGGCCATTCTCAACATGGGCCAGAGGGGAAGCGGCCCCGTCCCTGGGCCCTCTGCTCCGGGACTGTCCCAGGCCGGTGCCCGGCTCCGGGCTGGCACGGTAGGGCTGTCCCGCAAATGGGATTCACTTTCGAGGCTCCCACCCTGCAGAGCCAGATCTTCGTGGTCCTCTTGAGATGTGTGGCAGATTTATTTCTACTAATTTTTTAAGTACCAAGTGTATCTAGTGTACTTATTACTCCTAATTAATGTGAGAATAAAGAATCAAAGAGGGTAGTCCTCCAATGAGTTGTTTTTGAAGAGTGACAAATTAATCCCCTTGGATATGGCTGAAGCCAGGGAAGATCTTTTTGTTCCTCTAACAAACTGCAGCAATTAGACGTTCAAACCCTGCTCTTGATAAATAGATTTTAATACCTATTTATTCTCTTTGTGTATGCCAAAATCCTGGGGCTTATGTCATTCAGCCACACGTTCTCCCAGGTAGCCACAGATACAGGAATGCGTTTCCAGTCACCGGGACCTGTGTGCACACACATGTGTGTGAATGCACCTGTGAGAAGCCGGCGTTCAGGGGTGCACACGTCTGTTTACCCAGTAAATTCATTAGACTTTTTCTTACGCTTTTGTGAGCCTTGGACCAAATCCTCAGTGGCCCGCTTTGATTGCACGGTTACCTGCATTCACTTGCCCTGAAAGTACCTTTTGAACTCAATAAGGAAAAATGTTATGGCTGAATTTTTTTGTATGATTCTCCCTGTAAATGCATTGTGACGTTTCAAGGGGATACTTGTAATCTGCTTTAATAGGGATCAGGTGCTGTTTACTAGAACTCCTTCAGACTTCACAGGTACAGCTTTAGACCTTCACCTGCTTGCGGAGTCAGAGGGCTTTGACAGCACTTGGGGGCAATAAGCCAGAGATGAGATTTTGACAGGCCCCTTTTCTGATGGAGTCTGGAGATAAGTGACTGGGAGATTTCCAGTCTGAATTGTTTCTCCAGGTCCTGATACTGGGCAAGGAACAAGGCCGATGGGGAAGGCGTGGAAGCCACCTTTGTGCCGAAGTGATCAAAGCCGGGAGCTGAAGGCTGCTTCAATGCTATCAGCCTGTAACAGGCCCCCATGGGACTTCTGCACCTGCCAGCCACCGCTCCTTTAGGCTTGTGCCGCATCCTGCCCTACCCTCCCCTTACCCCGGGGTGACAGAGAACCGACTGCGCCGGAGGGTGTTCTCTCGCAAGAGGGTAATCCTCAGCTGTTTATTCAGGCGGCTCAGAAGGGGCAGCAGCTGCCGGTCTGCTGCAGAGGTGGGGTGGTGGCCACGGGAAAGGATGTGCGGCTGTAGGCAGCCAGGCTTCAGCCGAGCGAGGTTGGAAGGTAGGTTTTCCCCCGTGCACTGTTTCTGCTGTGGGTCTTATACAAAGCTCATGTCACTGGATAAGGTGCACAGAGCAAGTGGAGTTTTTCATGTTTGAAAGTCTTTTCTGTGGTGCTGTAGATGACCCCCGTGTTGCCCTAAAATTTGCAGCTGGCTAAATATAGTAACCTTACAAAGTGTACTATCCAAGGGAAAGTACAGCTCTTGTGCACTCAAGGCAAGGAAGATAGCACTTCTATTTCACTGCAGCCATTCCAGACAAAATACAGTATAGTAAAATCCTTCTGCAGTGTTCAACTTCAGAAAAAGTGATATTTTCACAGGCTTTTTTTCTTGGCTATCAGACCTTTTTCAAATGGAAGCAGGCTGTAAATAGCTGTGAAAATCATTGAGAAGGGGAATTTTTATGAAGCAGAGTTTATGCCACAGGATGCCACATGAATGCAGACAAAGATGTATAAGTTTGATGATTTTTATCTCATATAATATACTTTAAATATCTTCTTTGGTACCCTCAATTAAAAAGAAGTTTAAAAACTGAATTCCATAATGAAATTCTAGAGCTAGAACAGTCATGATAGCTTAAGTTGAGGGTGTATCATACTCAGTGCTGTTTGAAAGCTATTGGGCCAAATCTGAGCTATTCAGCCCAGGAAACCAAGGTGAATTTTGAGGCTAGGCTGGTATGGTCATGGTTCTTTGAGCGCAAGGCTCAAAAGCGATGTGCTGCACAAATGGGAACTTGAGAGGCCAGAAGGGAAGGAAACTGGTTTTCAGATCCAAAGAACTGGTGAGGCACAGATGGAAGGTCTAGTGGTGTGTGTTACTGGGGGAGGAGTGAGAGACAGCGGGGACAGCCAGATGGTGAGAGACACACTGGAGAGACACACATAAGCTCTTGTTCTTGTTCCATATTCAAAGGAAATAATTTGCAAGACTTCTGGAAGCAGTTTTTTAAGTAAAACACCAAAGTATCCAAACATGCCATGTAGTCTTGGAAGCAGAGAATGCTATAGTCCCTGGATCCAAGGCCAAATGGAGCTAACTATCATCTCCTCTTTGATTTCTCACTCTCGCTATCCCAGGCCCACACTGATTTTCACCCAGATATTATATAGAGAGGGTTGCACAAATCAAGATATATCTTTGCTTCTTTCTACTTCTTCCCACCTGTGGCTGCTGTAGTTCACACTGGCCTTGCCTTTCCCTCAGCACAAAATCTTGCTGCTGAAGAACATGGCTAGACTGCAGCGCAGACACTTATCACTTTATTTTCTCCTATGAGCAAGGAGTGGGAATGTCTCATCTGGCGTGTTGAACTCAGATCTAAGTGCTAAAATGTTTACTGCTTTCAATCCGCCCAGCAGGATACTCCGAGCAAAAGTGATGGTTGGCAGCCTGCTGTTGATGGTACCATCCAACTCACAGGGCTTACAGCAAAACTCGTGTCGAATCTCAAACATTAGGCTTTTAATAATTTTAGGGGACTTGTTCCACAAGTACTTCAGATGGTTTTCTATTAACATTTGACAACATCTCAGCAATTGAAATATGTTTAGTGCGATTACAGCGTTTAGATTGTGGACTGAGAACTTCTGATCAAATTCTGTTTTCCCTAATTAATGCATTCTGGCACCTACTTGATGGCATTCATAGCAACAAATAATTTCTGTTCTTCTCTAATGATATGCACCATACCTTGGCACCACAGTGCGGATAAATACATATATGTTTTTGTTATTTTAGAGGGAAAATCCATGTGCTGTGGATAATGAATTGAAGGTTAAGTGACAATTTTTCTTTACAACCACTCATGTCTTACAGTCTGTGAACTGGATTAACCTTTAATTACCCCCCGTGATCTCCCAACCCTGAAACAACATTACCACTCCTCCTGGTGTTATTTGCATACAGCATTTAATGAGAGAAACATCTGTTTGCATATTTGGTATCATTAATATTATGCAGATGAGCTGAGTTTTCATGTTGCAATGGGCAATTGTGTGGAAGTCTCCTTTTCTCTCATTTTTGGTCTATTTCCCTCCTCCTAACAATTTTCTCTGACTTGTATTAATTAGAAAAAGAGAATTCTGATGCCACTAGCCTTGCATTATAATGCATAGCTGCTATGTGATCTGAATGGCAGCACAAAAACATCCTGATGAATTTACAAAATAAAGAATTATCTGGCTTGATACTATTAGGCAAACCTGTTGATATTTTCTGAGGCAAACATACTCTTTTAATAAAATGTTACTATGGCTGAAAATTAAATGAATACAAGTAAGATCGCTAACAGATCTTTCTCTCATGACTTTTTAAATAAAAATTATTTATGTCTAATCAGATAAAACATTTTCATTAAATACCTGATCCGGCAGCCATTTGATTGACTGGAACTTAGGTTAGAGCTTGATATTTGTATCTGTTCTCTCCAGCAACCTGAAATGTTTCATATGGCCCCACGATGAAATGTTTACTCTGTACTGAGCCACAGCCATTGAAAACTGATGGGCCACTGCTTTCAGTCAGTGCATAAACCTGAGGTCTGGGAGAAGCTGCTTGTTTTTCTTGAGAAATAAAGAGACTTTTCCTTTTCATTTAGCTTGAATACTGTTTTCTCGAAAGTGTTCCTCAGAAGAGTCTAAGTCATTGCTGCTGTTAAAAAAAAAAAAAAAAAAAAAAAAAAAGGAGGCAGGGCAGGATTGAACTATGGAGAAGAATTGTAGGGGGAAACAGAACATATCTTTCTAGTTCACTAGTTAAAATTCCCTAAGTCCCAGATGTCACCATTTGCTGAATGTTTAGTCAGCTCAAGACATGTATAATGTCCTAGATGTGTCACCAGTAAAGAAGGTCTGGTATCTTTAAAACTGCGCTTTTAGAAGAGAAGCTGAGGATTTGGTTGGACATAGTTCCTGTGCTATTTTTGCCATTTTCTGAGGGAATTTCCACTAATTCAAATGTAGAAAATATGTCCTAGAGAGATCTGCAGCATGTTTCCATAGATTCTAAATTTGTCTAACTCACCACAAATTGCTTCAGTTTGCCCTTTTGTCCTTGAGTTGAACCACAGAGCAAATCTCAGTGACTACTGAAAGTTTGCAAAATTCCAAATTATTCTTTTTCTAGACATCCATCTGAATAAAGATGACTCTGGAGCAGCACGGAATTTACTTCATTGCCTGAAATGACACCTAAGCTGTATTTATCTCTAAAACCATTCCTTTGTTGAAGAGAATTGAGTAGGTTTCTGTGAGACACAGGGTTCCTACTAATTACATGGACTAAACTGCAGAAGCAAAACGGTTTGTGATACAGTAAGATTTTCAGACAAGAACAGTATTTACATTCTCTGCTTTGGTGCGTTTCTTCCCAGTTGGACTTCAGCTAAAACTGAAACTGCCATGTGCTGCTGCTGCCCATCCAAGTTCCTGCTTCGGAGCTGCTGCTCATCAGCATCATCCATCTTTCCTGCCAGCCACTGGGGACTTGGCTAGTTTAGCAAAAAAGAAATAGGTTGACTTTTTCACATTTGGAAGTAACTTCTATATGGAGATAATTGATGGTCCAATTTGTAAAAGGCTGGCTAACTTTCTGTGAGGAATAAAATAGAAAGTTGAAAAACCTATACATTTACCTGCATAGCAAAAAGTCACTGTGTTATGGATAGATGGGATATTCTGTAAGGGGTGTGTTTATATCAGGATGGCTTCTTTCCAAAGAATTTGTGGTGATCCAGGCCTCAATAGTTCAGGATTAGCTGTGCTCACCTATTCCTACAATAAAAGAGATACCATAGATAATACATAGACTGTGACTTAGAGGACTAAATATGACTGATCAGTGTAATTTTTTTCCCTGATTCTGCTGCAAAATAATAATATACCTCACTTCTAATCCATGACACAAATTTTATTGGAGAAATTTTTAGAGTTTTGTGTTTTGTGAGTTGAATCATTTTCATGATTGGTTACATGTTTTGTGAGAATGTGTGTTCCTCTAAAGCAGATTTTCATAGTTTAAGAGCTGCTTTTTGTAAGTCAAGCTTGTTTATCTAAAGGTCTGACTTGGAGGTGGGATTACTGTGGTTTGAACAGAAGTCATTGCTTTGACATCTACGAGGCCTTTTATGCAGAAAAATTCCTTAATGTATGCAAACTGTTGTGCATGCAAATTACAGTCCTGTGTGTGGAATTTAGGCATGTGAGTGAGCACAATACTTCCCACATGTAATTGCCTGACTCCTCTGCAAATTGCCTGACTCCTGAATACCTGCAGTGGATTGGCCAGCTTATGAAGCCAGGCCATTGCTCTTGAATTTGGATCTCTTTGTGTAAACAGATTGTGTTAGTGGCGATCGAGATTTATGTTGGCATAACACTTTATTTCATAAGTCCTTTCATTTCAGGAACTACAATGTATAAGGAAGGGTATCTCCAGCGGTCAGACAGAGACCTGGAGAGGTAAATGAAATCTGGGCAAGGTCATATGAAATCTTGACAGAGTTTGGCAATAAGAGTATTTGCTATTCCAAAGCTGTGTTTTGTATTTCAGCTACACAAATTCTAGGTTGCCAAAATTTTTGGATAAAGAGATCTGAGCCTACCATGGCAAGCTTTGTTTATGTGATATTTAGATTTTTTCAGATATAAAGCAGATGGTCTTAATTCATGACAGTTTACATTTCACGTGTGAGGACTATCTTTGGGACCTTGGAGAGGGCTTAGGAAAGCAAAGGGGCCTTTTTGCTACAAACTTCTTATGCATCCCAAGACTGACACTTCGAAGGCAGGGTTTTCTCTTACTGCTGAGTGCAATGCGGTGGCTTCTGAAGTGAAGTAAAAGTTGTTGGTTGAGCTAGTTAAGAAATAATCCCCTGGATTGTCCAAGGGCTTTTGTCATACAAGGTCAAATAAATTTTTGTTGTCATGGCTGTATTTTTACACATTGCAACAAAGAAAAACAAAAGCTGTAAAAGTGGGGTGCTCTGCACTGGCCAAACTATTCTTGCTAAAATCAGCAGCTTTTGTGCCAGAATTTAACTGAATGCTGGGTGCTTCTAGTGGATTTTTGTTTGCTGGCACTTGATACACGGGTGCACTCTCATGCCAATTTATGAATGCATTTTCCCTGTTTGTCCTTGGAGCAGTGATATCACGCTAATATCTGTACTTTAATGCGAATGAGATTATTTTGGAATCAGTGAAACAATTCACCAGTGAAACACTTTTTTCACTTTGCCAGTCAGCTGTCTGAAAAGCTTGCCTCCATGAAGTAGCTCTGTGTGCTTGGTTTGCACGTGTGTTGAGAAGATCACTAAACAAGAAAAACAAGAATAATATTGATGTCATAACTAAGTTTAAATGCAGTGCAATTTGTGTTAATTGTGGCTTTTATAGGCACTATTATATAGTAAATTAAATTATATCTTTATTCTTGTATCTAAGATAAACAGTAAGTATGTAATATATCAGTAATAGAAAACCTTTGGCATTTAAGAAAGAATTGTGCTTTAATGTAAGGACGTTTTTATACCTCAGTAATAAATTAACATTTCAAAAGTACTTTAGCCTGCTGAGATGGATCATTCTATGAGTATGGGTAACACCATGGACTCCAATAATTAGTGTAAATTGCCTTTGAATAATACAGAGCTGGGAACAACTTTCAGTGCTTAATGCCCCTTGCAGTACATGATGAAGAGTCCTTAATGGAGCTTGGAAAAACAAGTAATACCTATAAATCAAAGAAGAAAAGCCGTTTTTGATGCATTTGTCTGAGAGTGTGAGTTTTAAACCAAATTGTTAACACTCCTCCCTGCTGAGGGTCATGGATTAGCTAGGGTGGGAGTTTCTTATAGGATCTTTCACACTAACCAGCAGAGGTAGGGGGTTTCAAATACAAGTGTTTTCTTAACCCTAATCCCTGCCTCCCTGACCAGTAGAGCTCTGAATTTCTCTCTAATTAGGTGGAGAATTAGTAGGTGGATAAATGTGTTAGTGGATGAGGATGAAGTGATTAACTTGCCCCAGACTATGATAGTGAGTTCAAGGCGCTACTGAATTCATTTTGTTTCTAATAACTTTCTCCCAATATTCTAGCGGCACCACGTCAGAGTGCTTGAATTTATATCTTTGTAATCTTACAGCAGTATATTCTTTGCCTCATTCCCATGGCTTTATCTGCTATGTTTAAGCAGCAGTGCAGTATATTTCCCAATGTGCCAGTTCACTTTTATGTATACTATTTAATTATCTGAGCAGTCTTGTAACCTAATCGAGACATATTGATGTTACAGTAAGACTACATAGGAGGGAAATAATAATTTTATTACAAGATAATGAGACTGGAATACTTTCTCCAAGTATTTGCTAGCTGTACTTTGAAAACAAATACCTGCTGGTTTGCTGTTACTGCTTGCTCGCTGCTCTTTGTTCAGTATGTGGGGCTCTGCTGTCGCAGAGGAAACAGTTTCATGGCGCTGTAGTCAGATGTGACTGCTGATCTGGAGTGGTGACATTTTGGGTCTCTTCGCTGGTGTGTCCTTGTTGACCAGGTACGGAAGGATTTGTCATGGGGGAGGGCAGGATCTGCTCCCTACCATCTCTCCCTCGGCAGCCTCTGGCAGGACACAGCTCCGACTTCACCTTAGGAACTCAGTGGGAACCTCTGCCTTTTCACAGTGAAGATGAATCATCCCTAGTCACTGCCAAAACACTTTTCATTCTTACTCATGGCCACAGCAGTGTCTCAGCTCCCCCAGTACGCTCCTGTCCCTGTGGTCTCTCTGACTCGCAGTGGCCTGCTCAGACCTGTGAATTCACTTGGCCCCAAAGGACGAATCGCAATCGTGCTTACTTGCAGAACAGGCAGACCCAGCAGCAAAGGGACAAGTTTCCCAAGCTGGCTCAGTGCTGTGACTCAGACAAGCAGGGATATCAAGAAGACCTTTCCTGGAATAAAAGACAATGGGGTTTTCAGGTGCATTCAGAACAAGGGAGGGTGCTAGAAGATGCTACAGGTAGGAGTGGATCACAAACGTGCATTTGCTGAGAAAACAGACTGACATCTACAACTCATGACACTGGATACTGATCTTAACTAGTTACTGAAATTATTTACTATCTTTCAGAAAAAGATCTGGTGTTCCTCAGCTTACACATTGAAGGGAAGTAAAAATGCCTTGTGGAAATGCCAACTACTGTTGTTGGTTTACTAATCAGAAAAAGAAGCTGCAGGACACAAGAAGTAATCCTTCAGGTCTGGCCAGGGGGAAAAAAAGTCTCTGCTGAAGTAGCATGTTCAGAGGCACCACACTTCGAAAAAGGTGGGGAGGAGGAAAAGGAGCATGAATGATCATGAGTCCAGAAAAAATGACTAAAGAAGTAATATTGAAGAAATGGGAAAGGTTCTGGTTAGCCTGTGGTAGAAGGTAGACGTGGGAACTTATCTAAGCATGCGTGTGAAATGTGGAGGTATGTATGTGTAAGGACATAGGTAGTAACTTATCCTCCAGGACCATAGTGCATATAACAAGGATGTTTCAGCTGAAACAGGGAAGATTTAGTTTAGAGAGTAGCTGAAACTTGCTAATAATAGGAGGATAATGAAGTACTGAACTAATATGCCTAGCTAGGATGGAAAGACAAAAAAAAAAAACCCAGAGAATTTCAAACTGGAAGTGGTTTAGAATCTCACGTGACATTTTAGATGATGGTTATTCTCTGAAAGCATGGTGTGAGCTTTACCACTGTAAACCACACTCCATCAGAAGGCAGGTCAGGCTGTGACAAGAGGCTCTGCAGGTCAGCCTGGGTAGCCTGGCTTGCATGATTGAGTCATTAGACTGGGTATTGTGTGTGTATCCAATAACTCGGACAGGCAGGAAATTTAAAGGGAAGTACATTTTCTATGCAGCTCAATCAAAGCTGATTTTATCCTTATCTCAGTTGTTTGCTCCAGTGAGCATCAAATGCCTAAGGAGAGCATGGTTGCTGAGAAATCTGAGGTCTAAAGGGGACACGGGGGTGGTGCTGGGGTTAGCAGAAACTAGCCCAGGTGACTGTCAGGCATAGCCCCATCCCTGTGGCTGGTGGGTGCTTGTTCCTTGGTAAGTCAAAGAATCTGGGCACTGCATGGGCACCTTAAGGTTGATGTTTAGAGTGAGAATGCAGTTATCTCAGTCCCAGGTGCCTGCAGACTCCCTAGACTGCGTACATCCAGGATATGTCAAAAGCCGCATTAGCTTCAGAGATCCTTAGCAACAAATCTTGTCTTGTATGAGCTGCTCTTCTTTTGTGCTTCTCTTTCCTCCTGTCCTTTTTGCCTGTCGAAGCCTCTGCCTATGTGTCTGACTAATAAAACTCAAACTGGCACATTTGGGAAGTAAAATGGGGGGTTTTTTTTGCTGTGTTCATGACAGTGCTTTGCAAATGGTACTGTGAGAGTTCTGAGTAGTGGATAATGATGGGAGCTGTACGATGCCAATACACAGCTCCCTGGGACAAGGTAAAATGCCTCTTTTTAGGCAATGACTGGAAGGCTCAATATGCTCAGTAGGTGAAACCTGTGTATGCTGTTTGGGTGCAGGGTTAGCCCTCAAGAGGGTACTTCCCCTGCCCAAGCCTCTCCAGGTGGAAGGATTGTCTTTCTAATGTTCAGCTGCATCCCATACGGTACATAAAAAGTCACTCTGCATTAGCCAGGATTATGTTGTCTCTTGATCTTTATCAGGTTTTGCACCGCAAACTACAAAAGAATGTAGCCAGATGTATGCAACAATCCAGGTATCTCTGCTGGAAGCAAGCATTTCACTGGCTAAAATCTCTCTGAAGTGACTATCTACAGAATTTATCTTCAGTTTTTAACAGAGGTACAGCTTCATTAAAACACTGGGAGCCAGAATTTTGCTGGAAAGATTTTTCTTCATTAAAAAATGGAAGTAGAAGTCAGAGAATGATCTTGTTTTATTTTCTAACTGGCTACCCTACCCTTTGAAATAGTTTTATATATTTAAATGGACGAGGATGTAAATTGTACTTCCAAACCATTAAAGCCAATAGCACACATTATAATATGCTGTGAAAAGAAGATAGCTTCGGCCAGTAACTCTTAAGCCTAAATGAGTTGCTCCTAAGAAGAGAACAGCTGCTTAAAGTACATATATTTAAAATTAAATTTCTTTATTACAAGTTACTTAGCGTATTTTGGACTTATATGTTCTCTAGCTTAAATCTTTTTTTTAATTGCACAAAGCTGTGGAAAATAATCGGAAGCTCAGTTAGCATTACAAATTGAAAATCAGAAATTATACGAATATTTTTTTAGGTTCTCAAGCTACATAGGTGTATTAACCCTCATTAGTCATTTTGTGGCAGTGAGAGATTTGAAAACAGAATTCCATTACAGTATTTATGGTCAAAATCTGATATGATCAAATAATAGGTTTCCCAATAGAAATGTCTATGTGCCATGTAGTAAACTTGATAATTGTAAGAATACATTTAATGTAGTAGAACTGAATACCGAACCAGGAGATTAACATTTCTGTTATATAATTACAAGTTCAAGGAGTTCAGCTTCTTATCATACTACAGTAAGTATAGAAAGTAGAAGTGATCCTCTTTAATTTGTAATTATTTAACTGAAATAGAATGTCTCCCAGTCTTATTCTTACTCTTCTACACTGAAGACATTGGTATGCAGAAACCATGCACCAAGGAATAGTACACTATCAGAGTAGGACATGTTTGAGCATTCTTTAAAACCAACTAAGAGAAGTTAATCTCATTGAACTTCTTTTTATTCAACAAAAGAGTTAGATGTTTCCAAGTCTAATGTGACTATAATGTTCATTAAATGGACTTCTTTACACCTTTAAATGGATTAACTGTACATCTTCACAGTCTAATTATTATACATGTCACTCACAAATCACAGATCTAATTCAAAGCACTGTAAAAGCTCTGTTTATGAGCGTTAGAAAAGGAGATACAGTGAGAACTGTGTGTGATTTTTATCTGGGTCATATAAAAGAATAAGTGTCGTCCACATTAAAGTGCAAAAATGCATGTACCTTCACTTGTTGAGTTTTCCTTCAACTTTGGTCTTGTGATAGCCTCCTTTGAAAAGTTAAGCCACACACTACTTTGGCATCTCCACTCCCTCATTTGTCTGTAACCCAAGATGATCCCTGACTAAGAAACCCTCTCTGCAGCTGAGCTGTTAATATCCAAACAATAGTTGTCAGTCGAATAAAGGATGATATACAATTTTGCTGGTACAGTTTGGTTATCTGGAAATAACTGTGATTATTTTGTTGTCCCAAGTTAGGTTTGCTTATCAGAAGATACCAAGGGTGTTTCTAGTGGTCAGATTTTAAAAAGCAGCTAGGTGCTTAACTCCCTGGTGCAATCAATGTCTAAACCCTTCAAAAAAAGGTCCTGCTCTACGTTTCTGCCACATGTGAATGGTTGTCAGTCCATAAAAGTCAGTGGAGCTACACCAGGTTATTTGAGCTTTGAGACTGGGGTAGTAAATTAACTGTAAAACAAGCTTAATTCTCTCTTTGGGCAGCAGAAGCTTTTTCAAGGGTTTGAGAACATGGTATGACAATACGTTCCTCAGTGAAGACTCTACATCTCTAGTGTGAACCAAAGAAGTCAAATGTTTGCCCTAAATTTCTCATGCTTTCATCTGTAAAAGAAAAAGGACCTCAAGATAATACTGACGATGTTTGTGGGATGACCTTAGGGCATTTACTATGAGGGGCTATAATAACAAAAGCTACAGATATTATGCAAATGTGTTATGTATGAGATATATTTCCGTTGAATCCTGACAAGGCAAAAATATCCTCATTGCTCACAAAGATGTGTGCTGGCAGCAGTTGCAAGTCAGTTTGTGTTTATAATGTGTAATACCAGAAATACTTCCCTTTTCTCTTAGTTACAAAACCTTAGATATTCCTGCCACATTTCTTGTATAAAAGGTTACAGATTTCTTCAGTAGATGACAGTTTGGATAATTACAATTCTCAAGCTGAAAACCGCCATGGTAATGCCAGTTCCCTGGCGAGGCTCACAGACCCTTTCAGCCAGCAGTGGCCCAAGCACCCAAGCTCTCCGACCAGAAGTGGTGTATCTGCAAGAAGTACAGTACAGCTTTTTGTTGTGAGGAAGGATATTACTGTGCAAAAAGTGCAGGCATGCTCCTGTATGACAAGACAGAAAGTGATGAACCTCTGTGTGTGTGTGTGTGTGTCTGACATTTTTCTTGTGCTTGGACAATACAGATCTGATCTCACCGGGTCATCTAGAAGCTACTGTGAAACAAATTACAGAAATCTATAATGCAGCTTCAGCAGCGTGGCTTGTATTCCTGATGTATACCAATCACAACTACAAACCACAGTATTTAGGTATTAGGATTTAAATGAGCAAAGACTTTGAAATGGGGGCTTTTGGACATGCGTTTATCCCTTACACACATACCTAGGGTAGCTACAGCCAACTGACTGAAATGGATCATGATATTTCAATCTGAAACTAATGGCTGGAAATAAGGCTTTTGGATTCTTGCCTTGCCAGACCACCTGCTTCTATTCCATTCTCTCCCGTGCAAAAGCATTTTAGTTCATAAAATAAATAGCTACCTTCAGGTCTCTCTGCACCATAGGCTCCCCTGACCCCAGATATTTTCATGTTTTCTGTAGTGATTTTAAATAAATGTTTGCTCTGCTTTCCACATGTGCCTCTGTGTCCTGAGTGCCGGTGGCAGGTATGTTAGGTGGTATGAAAACCAGGTGTTCCCCCACAATTATTTACTTATTGGCAGACATTATGGCTGCAACATCCGCTGCAGCAATTTGACAGTGATTTACCTGCTGCTGCCAGCTGCTCTCTGCTTGGGGGGGCTGAGCTTCTCAGACTCCTGGGGGCCAGCACTAGAGTATCTCGATTTGATACCAGACCATTTGGAGGTCCTGCTCTGTGATTTTGGTGAGAACCAGCCAGCCATAAGCTTCTTTCAGCAAACAACACGTCTAAATCTAATGCAATGACTTATCTGGTGGGGTCTCCAAGAGGTTTGCCTGCCTGTGGTCTGAAGATGCAATTTCAAAAGCTTTCATGCTTCCATAGACTTACACTGTAACGGTTCATCTCAGCATGAGACACTTGTGTCACCAAGGTACAGCAACATGGTAATGTGGGGTGTTTTACTCTGGTAAAAAGGTGCTCCCACAGGTAAATTTGTATAGCAGCATACTATCTCTTTGAAAGCTTTTAGTGTTTTAATGGCATCAAGATAAAATATCACAAAAGCTTTGTGAGCTTGATCTTGGCAAAGGGTGGAAAGTATTTTTAATTTCACTACTGTATATCTGAGCAAAGGGTTGGATACAATTCCAACCTGCTGGCTGTTCCCTTGACACTTTAACTGAGGGAAATCCATTTCTTGCTCCCTATGCTCCTACAGATGCATGGTGCGTGGCTGGGGACTGGTGTAATTGCAGTGGATTGGATTTGGAATGCATGGGGTTTTGGCATAAGGCACAGAAAGCAGGGAAGCAAGCAGCACAAGGAATTAATTTTTTAGAGCTCCTGTTCTGTTTCACTCTGCCACATTTTTTGACTGTACCCACTTTGGAGCAAGTGGGTTTAATTCAGATTTATTCAGACTTTTTTAAGGATTTCCTTTTAAAAAAACACCATTAACGTATACAGCAACATTTCTGATCAGGGTGAACCAATTTAGGTAGAAATTACCTATCTTTCTAAGTCTTCAGCCTGATTTTCTTACTTTTTTTCACAAGATATGCTTTTACTTACACAGCTAAGTAAGCAAATGAATTCTGAGGTGAGTAAGTTTTCTATCTGTGGATAAGGATGGGGGTTCCAAGCAGTCCAGTAAGGCTGAACCTCCACTGACAGTGGAAGTCTCTTCCAGAGACCAGGATGTAGGGGCAAAGAGCAGAGGGCCTAGTGAAACCCACAACAGATAGAGGTTCTCAACATATTTGGTTAAAAATATAATCTAAGGGAAAGTAAAGGGTGGTGGTGGGGTGTTTCCTATTGAAATGGAAATTTCCATGAGAAATGTGCAGGGTTTTTTTTTTTATGTTTTGCTAAGAGTACAAAAAGATTGTTCACCTTTCAGACAAGAACATTCAATTCTGGTTTCGTGCATGTGACAAAATCTGGAAATATTTGAAGCAACTCATTTTGGACAGAAATAAAATCCCTTTTCCAGTGAATTGTCAGTGATTCAGGCTCAGGAGCTTTGCACTATAAGATAACTCAGACTGTCATCCTGTCATTACCCTTCCAGAGACCTCCAACCTGCCCAGATCTGCCCAGCATCCAGATCTCTTTCTGTGGGGAAGGGACAATTAGGTCAGCTGGTAGAAGATACTCAGAGATGTTTCTTTGCTGTTCACACTCCCTGGTCTTTTAATGAGTCAAATTAGGGTCAGTTTAAGATTAAATGTTGACTATGTAAAGAATATGCTTATCACTATAAAACAATATCCATTCTGGAACAATGTATGTGAATAGTCTGTTTTCTCTCCTGTACAAATTATGGCTTAGAAATATGATTCCCAGGTCACTTCTGCTCTACATGATTCTGGCCCTGCCTCTGGCCCTGTTAACCCAGCATGTGTCTTTATGATCAAAATTCAAATACAGTTGCACAAACTGTTAAATAACTTGAATCCTACATGTGTAACTGATCTCAACAGAGATGTCAATTCAATTAATATTACATTAGGCTACCCACAAGACTATGCTAGTACAGAGCTGATGCTCCAAGTCAAGTCTGGGCTTGTTGTCTGCTACCTGACAAAGCTGAAAAAAGATGAATACTAAATGTAAGGTAACTCCATTAACTCTTTCTTTCCCTGAAGGCATATTCAAATAGTTTGAATGCCAGGAGGCCTGCTAGCAATCTCAGTGAATATTTCATTCTGACTCATCGTCCGATGCTCAGAACTGTTTGGGGAGCAGTTAGAGCCATCCGAAATTACTGGCCACTTTGGGAAATTTTGATCTTAACTTGTGCTGAATTTTGTATATTTCATCTGAAGTTTCCTACAGTGAGGAAAAAAGGAAGCCACTTTTCTATTGGGAAATTTAATACCAACTAATAAATGTAAAATTTCTTAGAACTGTGGAGGTGGAGAACAGGCAGAGTATCAAGGGCAATTAGAGAGAGAAGAGTGCTTCTTCCTCTGTGGCGTTTAAAGTAGGTCTCAAAGTATCTGCCATTCCTGAGCCACCTGCTCCTGGTGGGGCTTCACTCTGGGAAGTTGTTTCATCCACTGTACTGATTGTACGGGAGCAACCTAATAGAAGCAACTGAAAACAGAACATTTTCTTCTGTTGTCTGACAAACAAAAGAACGACTAGTTCTTCCTTTGTAAATAACAGACTGTGGATGTCAAATACATTTTTCTTTCTTGCTGACAAGCCCTGAGTTCTCTGGGTTTCTCTTTCAGCTGCTAATCTCAGAGATACTTGACTACGTGACATCAGTTCTTGTATTGGCCTGCATGGTGAAAGAAAAAGCTGGAAAGGGGTGTGAGCATTTCTGGTTTAGAAGACAGGCAGCAAACAAGGAAATCTTGATTATTGCTTCCTTCAATTTGAAGTTATTGCCCACTGCCATAATTTCTTGTGAAGGGCTTTAAGTGTTTTAAAGACATAGATTGGCTTAAGTTATGGGTGCTGCTTAAACATGGCATTAAATATGATAATGTTAAGGAACAGGCAGAAATTGGGAACTATTATCATGGTTTATGTCCAAGATAATCTGGTTCCTATCACCCTTGATTTTTGTTTTGCAGCTCTGACTGAGGAGTGTCCAAAACCCTGTGGATCTCGGCTTCTGTGGTCTCTCTCCAACACAGTGACTGGTTGGATACAAATTGTTGGGTCTTGTTTTTTTCTTCTATTTTCTATATTATGAGGAGCTGCCTTCTTGCTGTTTTGTCAACAGTGCATTTTTCAATAGGGATTTCCATGTTGATAAGCTAATTGCATTGATAAAATGTTTTATGATTTGAACTCCACTCCAAAATGGCAGAAGAGGTATCTCTCCTTCTGTCAGTGGAACTTCCCATGCAGGAGTTGATAACGTCCCAGGAGGACTCATTATAATTTCTTTTGGCTCCTGAATTTTTGCAATAAAGCAGTAAAAATTCCTACTGTCTTCTGGACCAATGGCATAATGATCTGAAAGGCAGATGGGCAAGGGATCTGGGAATCATTTAGTTAAATTTTATGTGTTTCTTTGAAGGGCCCCATACAACTGACAGGCACAGTTACAAGGGACTCCAATTTTAAAATGATTTTAAATATCTGGGTGAACACTTTCATTTACATGTTAATTACTTTCCTGTTTTGTACTAAGCACGTGAAAGTCAGTGCAAATCTAGTGACTCATGGATGCCTTCAAAAAGTTTCAGGCTTAGTTTCAGTGTTGCATAGTAGCTTCCCCTGAGTTTGTGCCTGTTGACTTCTTGGAGTTTCATGCATTTTGTGGAAGGACTCAAAAGATTTCAGATTCCCCCATCAGTGTGTAGTATATTTTTCTAAAGAACCCACTGGTACCTCTAGGTATGCAAAGACCTTTGTAAATCTGCCTTCTAAGAACTCCTTGCGAGGACATCAACAAACTGCATCAGGTCTGTCCAGCTGATGCCTAACCATAATGTAGAACCAGGGCTAGAAGTCGTATCCTAAGGAATAAAATCAAGGTTTTGTTAGTGTACCACATGACATTACAGCTGTTGATTGATAGTACTTTGAGCTTCAAAAGTGAGAAATATCCTACTTCTTTTCTTTATTCTGTGCAACACATGCCAATTTTTGAAAAGGTAGCATTATTGGTGGGATATGGTAGCATTTAGAAGCTCCAGAGATTATGGCCCATTTAGCAGATGCTGAGTATACAGTCTATGCCCTGAAGATGCTAATCTAATAAAAAAAAGGAAGTTTTATCTCCATTCTAGGATCTGAGGCACAAAGAGATGAAGTAACATGGCCAAGATCTGCAGCAGAACTGTTGTTCCTCGAGTCTGCCACTTTAACGGAAAGAACATCTTTCCTACTGTGGACTAACACTGCTTTGAGAGTCCTGTTTGAGCTGCCTAACCCACATGGATACCTATTGTCCATGTTCAGGGTAAACACACTGTGATACAGTATAAAGGGGTGCACAATAGCACTCCTTGATGAAAAAGAAAAACCTGCAGCCTTTGCTAAATGGCAGGTCCGAATGGCACACAGAAAATTATGGGGCACATTCACTTGCAGCCAGGAAATTGGTCTTGCTGGGGGCTCATGGTTTGATTTATGGTGCCCCTAACTGAGTCAGGCTTCCTAACTGTTATTGGAACAGGCTCACAAGATGGACTGGGGGTGGGAGAACTGCGTTCAAGAGCAAGAGGACAGGAGAATAGCAGTGGGGACTGTTGGGAGGACCCTCGGACAGCCCTGCCTGAAGCTGTGCAGACTGCCTCAGAGCATCCCTTCTCTGCTCTGGAGTTGCTGGGCAGACAGCAAGCAGAGTGCTCTGCTGAGACCTAGGGGAATGAATGGCACAAGAAAGGATACAGTACTGGAAAGACTAAAAAGAAAGTTGGTGTCTCTCAAGTTTTGGTCCATTAACGTAATCCTACACTCTGCAACTGAAGCTATGGGTCAATGAAAACAAATTACAGTTCATTCCCCAAACAGAAAGATTAAGACACAGGAAGCTGCCGAATGCTGTAGGCACTGGCCTTGACTTCACAACCTAGCCAATTTGTGCTGCCTGTGGGGCTGTACAGCTGTCAGTGAGAAAACAAATCTTCTCGTACAGAAACTCCTCTTTTATATCATATTCCTTTCTTTTTTTTCCAGACACCAGCCTTTGTTTCTAGAGAAAAGCCAAAAAGTATTTTGCATATCCAAAATGCAAAGGCAATACATGTGCTCTTTATTGAAACTGTTTCAGGTAGAAAGAATTACAAACAAATGAATTTGTGAATGCTGAAGAAAATCCAGGACAAAACCGTCTGAAATAGGGAGGTTAGAAAAATACTGACTATCTCTGATGGTAGGAGGTAAAACCAAATAAGCTCACTACAGACTAGACCACCTAATGTCAGCCTTTCTTCTCTGGCAGAGCAAGCACCTTCTTTTTATCGATGAGTGACACTAGCAGGCTGATAGGTGCAGGGTTTTCAAAGGAAAAAATCTAATTTGTAAACAATCAACATCTTAACAAGCTATAAACAGCTGTCTGGACTTCTAGCAGATTTGCTGATGCTTGAAGGGCTAAAAATCACAATGTTTTCCTAAAACCTCCTTCATTAATTTGTGGCCTGGTATTCATTAGGACAACAAGCCTCTGGGGGCTACTTACAGCTTCACTCCCCCCTCCCCAGCAGGTTGCAAGCCCAGGTTCTGGTGATTTTGAGGATGGGTGCGCAGCTTTGGAAATTTGGTTTTAGGTATGTCCCCATCACACAGAGGTGCATATGAGGACCTAAAAGGAAAGCAAACAGATATAAAAAATATGTAGTTGGTTCCTCCCACACCAAACAGGTCATTTATCACTAGTGCTTCTAGGAGCTCTTGTCATTAAGTAGATTCCACAGTGATGCTTCTGCCCCATCCATGTGGGAAATCAAGGAAGACGAGACAAGACAAGACATACTCTAACCTAGAGAGAATTTATGGAATGGCTGGACTGGTCCCAGTAAGTGAGAGCAATATCTACACCTGGTATGGGAAATACAGGCTGGTCCTCAGAGTGGAAGAAGATAATTAAGTAATTGGGTAGATAGCAGTTAGCACCTGTGACACTGATTAGCACAAGACCATTTCAGGCATGACTTTGAGAGTGGCAGTACATATTTTGAAGTGCTAGTACAGGGTTGGTTGCAAAGTGCTGTGAAACAGGTTTAGCATGCTTTAAGCCTTCCCCAAAAGGTTGATTTAGTAAATTATAGAGTAAGAGAGGCAATTCTGTGTGTGCATGCTGAGAGAAAGAAAAAAAAAGACTGAAGAGAAATATGGGATGGTTTGTTTTTCCAGCGTGCCTTAGGTAAACAGAAGTTTTCTCAATTAGATTTCTTCTCTCCAATCCATTAGGGTTAACGCAGTTTTAATTAGCACTTGATTTGCAGGCTGGAGGTATGGTTTAATGTGTCTTTTAGAGATTCCAAACCAAAGTACTGCAAGAAATTGAACACAAGTGAGCAAATTAAAGTTTTTTCATTCCCATTTTTGTTTGTAGATGATTTTCCCATCAGCTTTCCTTTGTATAAAGGTGATACTAAAACAGAAATCTTGATTTCCTTGTGGAAGAGACATTCAATACAAAATAATCCATAAACCCCTTGGTTTTTTTCTCTGCACTAGCCCTGTCTTCACCTACTGTTAGCAGGTACACTGCTTTATCTTACTGCTAAGGCCACTTTTCTTGCCCTGTTGATGTTGAAGACAGCCAGATCTGCAGCAGTGACCTTGCACTTGTGTTGAATAATTCCTTTCCCTAACTATGCCATAATTATCAACTTTGCAACTGAATACTGGATTACAGCCCAAGAGATCCTTCTGAATGCAAAACACAAGGAATTCAGCATTCACAATGAGTAAGTCTGAAGTAATCTACACAGGTGGTTTTTATATTGCACCTGTCATCGTGGTATCTGAGCTCCTGCAAAGATCTGTGATCACCTCGGTGTTTCAAGTTCATATAAACAGAGTCTGAGTCCTGCATTCCTTTTGTACTTCTGAAGTGTGTGAAAATAACAATATCCAGGGGGAGCATTTTAAAATAAGGCCAAAACAAAAGCAGCTAAGGGGCAAGGACACTCTGTCCTGAGTGGTTTTATCTAATTTACTTTGAACAGAAGTGGTTTCTTAGACCAAAATTGTCATCATAAAAATAACACAAAAACTAAAACGAGGCATTCTGGCCCCAATCCAGAAAACCAGTGCTCCCAGGGCAAAAAGCAATTTGAATGTTGAACATGGAAGTGTCAGCATTGTCTGAAGTCCTACAGTCTCTGTCACTACATGGGATTTGTAGGTAGCTAAGATCTTTGAAACCTCAGCACACGCCATAGGGTCTGTTCTGCTAATCTACAGTTGTAACTGCTGTTCACATCCACAGGTTATGTCTTCCGTTGGAAGGAGACTCTCTCCCCCCGGTACATTCTTGGCACGAGAGCACTTTATGCAGGTGGATGACTGAACGCTTCACTCTGGCCAGATGGCCGCTCCGCTTTAATGTTGATTAGACTTTATTATGGATTATTGATGTAATGCTGCTACTAGCTCTGCACAGCAGGACCTCATTAATGTCAGTGGAGCTCTGCTCAGGCCCAAGGGTCTATCCACAGGGGTCCAGCTAGCTGCAAGCTCAGGGCCTATATTTGTAAATAGTGGGATAGGATGAATAAGACTACATGTGATAGGATGGCTTCAGGCAAGTGGTTTAGCTGAGTACTTGGCTGGATATGCCTTAGTCTAACAGGAGAACAATGTGTTGGTTTAGGAGAAAGTCCCAGTGGGCTGAAAAATACATTGAGTAATTCTGAAAGTGCTGCTTACTGGTGTTCCCAGCAAGTATGTGAGTCTTGAGGTCCGTGCGAGCATAACGAGTGGCCCAAGTCAGCCCTCCGGGTTGGTGTATTATGGCTGAGAGCTGCCATCGGTCATTGGACAGGAGCTGCTCACGAACACCCAGCTCAGCTTTCTCTGGCTGTCCCTTTTGCACAGGATCTATGGATGTAGCTTGACTCTGGGTTCGGGCTCTAGGAAGGTTGATTCACATGCAGAGTAAGCCAGAATTTGGGAGCCTCCTTGCCAAATTGTTGCTCAAGTAAAACTTAGCTGGAAAGACAATTTAGCTCTCTGGCTAGCACGGTTTCTCATGTCACTCCCTCCTTTCCCAGTATGAAAAGATTTGCAGTGAAAACAAAAGAGGAGCGCTGGCTTAATAAGTCTTCAGGCTTTCTGCATAAAATGCTGGCACGGAGTCACCGAGCGTCCCAGAGCCGCCCTTAGGAGCGAGGTCTCCCATGCCGAACGCCAGACAGACGCTTCGCTCGGCGCGGTCAGGTCTCCTTACTCCCACCCGCCATTACAAAGGGGCGGCTCAGGGCAGAGCTGCGGCGGACGTAGGTGGCTGTGAGACAAGCCAGCCTCCGGGGCCGTCGGTTTTAAGCAGGACTTTCCTCCCACGACGCGGTCCAGCCCTCAGCAGGAGGAGGAGGAGGAGGAGGAGAGGCCCGCTCAGGACCCGCGGGCTCAGGCTGCTGGCGTTTGTCCCGCAGGGAAAGCTGGAGCCGGGGCCGGGACTGGCCGGGACCCGGGACCCGCCGGGGCCGGGGCCGGGGCCGGGGCCGGGGC
>JANZLQ010000100.1:35411716-35429817 GCA_026212715.1 Elanus axillaris | reverse complement strand
GGCCGCGCAGGCTGCGCGCTGCCGCGCACTTGCACTCTCCCTCACCACCACTAGATGGTATTTGACAACCACTTCTGTTCACCGCCCTTAAAAAGCCTTTTCCTGGCTAAAAAAAAAAAAAAAAAAGCCCGACGATTTCTCCCTGCTTCTAATAAAACTCTTTCAATAATTTTTTATTGTATTTTTACAGTGATAACATGCAGGTGAACAAAGCTGCTGTTGTACTAACCAGCTAAAACAAAGCAAAGGATTTGGGAGGATTGGATGCTACAGTTCTTGACCTTGTGAGCTGGCACCGCTCGCTCCCAGAAAAGCACGGAGCGCCTTCCCCTCAGCACTGCTGGTGCCATGCCGTATTTTCCCACCGAGATGTTTTTGGAGTGTTCTTTCCTTTCCAAGATGGAAAGCCCAGTCATACCTCATGGTGTGAGGCTTCCAGCACTTCTGAATATTCAATGCCTTGATTATTTTTAAAAAGCTGCTTGCGGTTGTGAGCATAGCTCAGCACCGAGGAGCACATGCAGGAGAACGCGCGGTCTTGCCCCACCGAGAGGAGGTCGGTGGGGTTTAGTGGGTAACCCAGATGGGACAGCCCTGTGAGCAAAATGATGAACGATTTAGGTCAGGCCACCTCTGGGAACACATGTAGATGTTGCGAAGTAAAGCTTTTAGGATCTAGCTCTCCACACTTAGTACTTCAGTTTCAAATAAGCATTTTGCTTTTTTTTTTTTTTTTTTTTTTTTTGGTTGTTGTCACTATAAAAGATGGACAGGACTCTGCCTCGAGCAGTCAGACTCTGATGTTTCCCACTTTAATTGGGTGGTTAGTTGTATCTTTTCTTTCCCAAATTATTTGCAAGAAATTGCGATTTAATCCATTCTGCACTTAATAAATTTAATCAATCATTAGAAATAACTGCCAATGATAGGAAAATATGGTAATTCATGTTATTTTTGCAGACAAAGCACTGATATAAACAAAACATA
Organism: Elanus axillaris; assembly: GCA_026212715.1. Taxonomy (NCBI): domain Eukaryota; kingdom Metazoa; phylum Chordata; class Aves; order Accipitriformes; family Accipitridae; genus Elanus; species Elanus axillaris. Next base: position 35,428,830 of record JANZLQ010000100.1, on the reverse strand, counting down.
ATTAAACATGCCCTCTTTATACACTTCATAAAAAGCCACAGTCCTTGCGTATTATAAATCTAAACTTATTTCTCTGATCTCAGGGCATAAAATGTGTTCTGTGAATTGTCTTACTTCTTGTAGGAAAACACTGATAATATTTGCCTTGCAGGCAGCATAAAACACAAAATGTAAAATAAAAATAAGTTATTAATCAGACTAACGGGCAACTTAAATGGAAAGCTGTCTTCTATGTCACATTAAAAATGATAATGAGCAACATTTCACAAGGCAATATTATTAAAAAAAAAAAAAAATCCATGCTATGCAGAGACTTCTCAATCCATATCTGTGCCGTAGTCTCCAGGAAGCAAACAAGAAGGACAAGTTTTGTAGTTGGTTACCATGGGTATGTTGCCTGAGGAATACCTGCATTTCAACATAGCCATACCTAAAACAGGTGTTGCTTTTTTATCTTCAGCTAACCCAGCCTGAGGCAACAGTGATCTTGTTTTTCTAAATTTGCATCTTAGTAGAAACAAAGTTTTAGCTCAATTAAATACCTGTCACAGAGGGGAGGAAAGAGTAGGAATACGTTGTGACGCATAAGAATAGGTTGTGGTTTTGAAAATGGTCTGGTAAAAGCGATTTCTTTAATGATCTGTGACAAAAACAATGCAAAAAGAAAAACCCTGCCCTAAGGTCCAGTATGTTGCTCTTTGCTTCTCACTTGGAAAAGAAGAAGCAGAATTTTTGAATGAAGTCCGTTGTATAAAAATACAGCCTGTTCCCTAGCTCATTTCACAGGCACCTGCAGATTGCTTTTGCTGTTTTCTGAAAGACATGGTCCAAATTCTTCCTCCCTTTCCAGCATAATTTGAGTTGAAGGTTGGCTTATGGGCAATATTCTTACTCTAGGAAAGTTATTAAGGCTTGTGCTTTTCTTGTGCATTAAAAATAGGTTGACTAAGAGCAACTCGCTGAGTCTGTGTGCAATTGAAGAGCAGTCCTGTACCTGAAGGCTGTGTTTGCCATATGGTGTTTGCTCACAGCAACATCCTTGGGGCTGCCTTTGGTGGCAGCAATCAGTATTTCCAAGGAGTGGATAATTCATGTGCTTTCAAATACTAATTGTAGTATGTAGGACAGACTAACCCCATCATTCTCCATCTATCCCAGAAATGTTTGTCTGCCTCATCCGCCCTTGTTGTGACATCAAAGAGGCTATACTGGACAGACAAATCTGCCAATCTCCTCCTTATGAAGCCCTCAGCATCACCCGTGCAGGGGCAGATGGGATTTGTAGGGCAGACTGAGCTGGAACAAGGGTTCAAAGATGACATGGATACCATTGCTGACTCTCAGGTGACCCTATGCTTGGGGCTGCCCTCTGGACAGGGTAGCTGGTGTACAGTGTAGATCTGGCAATTTATTTTCTGATGTATTTTTAGCCTTCTGAGACTTTTGTCACAAATCCAACGAGCAGTCACTTTGAGGCCGCACCAGTACCGCACACAGGTGTGTTCCTGAGAGTGGCAATACGTCACGTCTGCATGGCCTCTGTATTTCTACTGACTGGCTTACTGTCCCTGTGTCCGTCGTAGTCCAGTTTCAGGGCTGTGACTGGGAGGATGTAAGAGGCCTCTCTTCATGAGAAATCTTAGCAAATATGCTTGTAGGTATATTCAGAGGCTCACCTGCTGCTGGAGGCGTGCTTCTGCACCCCATACATAAATGAGATAGCAAGGCTTACTTTTTCTGTCTCATGTGTTTTTTGCAAGGAGTTTTGCAGACAGGTGTTGCTCATTGGTGTGTAGTTCCTAGCATGAGAGGATCCAGCTGTCAGGTGAGCTTTACAGAAGTCTTAATTACTTGATCATCAAAACAATGCTTAGAGACATACTATTTTTGTCTAACCAGACAAAAATCCTCCCTTCCCATCTCACCCTGGAGATCTCAGTAAAATCCTAAAGCTGATACTTTCTGGACTGTTCTCTGAATCTCTCTGTGTGACGGCCCAACTATTCAGGTGCTTTTTCAGTTGTAACTGTACTTGTGTTCAAAGCCAGTGAAGATCAACAGGGCTTATTGCTTCAGACTGAATGCTCACACTGAATGCTCGATCTTCTCTGCAGCAGGGCTAGAAGTCAGTTCTCTGACATGCCTCACTCTCCCCATTTAGCTCTGGGTTTAGTTTTTATTTATGTACCTTCTCATCTCATTTCTTTCCAAGCGCAGCTTGTCATATATAACAGTTTATGTATATAACCCCACCAGAGGGAATGAATAGCATCTCCAGCAGTGGAATTCTGGGGGCATGTCTGCTGCACACCAGCACATGGCTGAGATGCAGTGCTGAAAATTCAGGCTGAGTGCCAGGAAGCATGCTATTATCAACATACCAGGCTGTGGAAAATTATGCAAGTCCCATACATGAAAATCAAGATTATTTCTCTGCTACTGGACAAACGATTGGAAGTGTGCCAGGAGAACGCTCCTGCAAGGATGCACACGGATTCTGAAATGCCTCTCACCACTACTGTGTTACCTGTGTAGCCCCCTGCTATCTTTGTATTGCTGTATGTTTGTTTAATGTTTGTTGGACAGCAGTGAATACATCCAGCCCAAAGGTTGGCCCATGCGTAGTAAGGGGAACCATCCTTAGTATGGGGGGTTTATTGAGTGGACGTGACTAGCTGTGGTAGGGATATGGGAAAGGCACTCTGTGCCCTGGGAGGATCAGGACAGCAAAGTGAGCACAAGCCATCTGTGCAGGTATCATGGGTGAGCTGGACATGAATATTAGCTAGGAACAGATCTGTATATGTTCAATGGCCCTAGATCCAGATCTTCCAGGTACCTACAGCTTAGTCACAACTGCGACTCTGGCTAGGCTTCCCTGAGGTCCAGAAATTTGAGGAACTCTTATTTTTACTGGGAGGGGGTGGGTGGGGGGTGGAATCTGAGTCAAAACAGAAAGGAAAAATAAAAATAGTTTTGGGGAAACCTGAGTATATTTCAGTTCTGTCATGGAGTTCAATGGCCTGATATGTCATCTCTGCCTCACAGTTAAGGTAACAGGCACAAAGGGGTATCGCTTTTCATGCAAGGCAATGAGTCTGTCTAGAAGCTTCAAGGTATGTAACAGGAGAGCTGTGCTTACTGGGTCCTACTCTTCTAGGAAGGGGGTGACAGTGAGGGGACAGCAGCGTTGCTCCAGCCCTGGCAGCAAAGGAAGCCACCCAGCGTGACTTGTGACAGCTTTTCCTCTGCAACCAGTGCTGTATGCAACCACCTCCCACAACTGCTTACGTTCATGACTTACAGAAGAGGAGGGGGGCTGGCTGGTCTCTAAAATCTCTAGGCAGGCAGAACTTGGTCATGGGGCTGCAAGGGAGAGACTGCAGGTTCCTTGGGTGTTGGTGTTTGGGTTGGTAAATGTGGAGTCTTTAACTCCTGTGAAATGACCCATTATATTACAGTGCCCGGGAGGGAGACCGGATCCATCTCTGCCTCCGCTCATCAACTAAACAGCTTCTTGCCTCCACCAGTACGTTGCAGTGGATATTATATATCACACAAGCCACTGAAAGAGCTAGTTATCTTTTGGAGGAAAGTATGTGTAGTCGATGAGAGTAGCTATTTGGGTGCTAGGTCTGTAAGTGAATGTTATGGCAGGTATAAATTAGGGGTCTCAGGGTGAGTGTTGATTTACACAGTCCTTGAAGGGAATTGCTCTGGACCCAGCTTGTAAGAGACATGTCGCAAACCTACAAGCTATTTTGTGTTTCAGGGAGAAGGAGAAATTAATTGTTTTGTCTCTGGCTAAATAGCCAGGTGGGACTGACAAAAATGTGTCCTCTGCAATGTTCTTTTTAACTAGAATATAGCTTAATGATCCTTATTTTTTATTTGATTAAAATTATGCATATTTTAATGAAAAAACAGGGTTGCCTAATTCCCCTCCCCCTTTTAAAATCTGTTTTTAGTTGGAAGATTTGAAACATGGACTTTCTATATGTATACATATATGTATGGAACAGAACATCATGAACTAAAAGTATTTTGAAGGATGAGGTGCTGAAAGTGTTCAGTTTGGTTTTTTGATAGTCCTTCCCCAAAGAGCAGTCACCCTGGGGGGAGTGTCCTCCTTCATCTTCTTCATGAGTTTTCTTGAAGAACAACTTGTGTTTTCCAGGCAAAATGTAGTAGTAGATGGTTCTGATACTGGCTTCTATCTACAGCAGCTCTGAAATCAGCTGAGTGCTTTGGTATAAAAGATAAGAAACTGGCCCACAATATGAGTTTTCAAGAATGATATAATTCAAATACTTCCTTCCATTTTAGTGGGTAGTCTATTCATATATATAATATTGTCAAGTATGATAAAGCAGAGGGGAAAGTGATAACTCCTGGTTCCATTAAGACTAAGGTAGCAGGTGCTAGACAGACAGAATATTAATGTTTTGCTCAAAATAGGTAAAATTAGCCGGGTGGTCTGCATCAGAGGAGAAGGCTAGTGCATAGGACTGTAAATTCAAAGTATTTTCAATCATGTATAGCTTTATCTTTCTCCTCACTTAACAAATGTCCCTCATTACAGGTTCTGAATACTCATTGGATCACGTCATGTTTTGCTTTTATTTGTGGTTTTTGTTTTTCTCAGTGGTGACGTTACAGCACTGTCTGAGGGGGGGTGGGTGTTAATGCTTTTTCTTCCAATCAGGAAAAGCAAATAAAAAATAGCTAAAGAGAAATGAGTAAAGATGGTCTGACTTTAAAAGAAAAAAGGAAAAGAAGAATGTGAGCTATAAATGAAATGTAGACCCCACAAGTGATGTACCTAATAAAAGGCTCAGGCCTGACTGATCCACAGCTACAGAAATGTGCTTCTTGAGGATGACAGAACTGAAGAAATGGGAAAGACTTAAGTCCTCAATTAGTTTGGCGATTAAGATGTTCAGGAAGTCAAAAAAACTCTGTGGCAATGCAACACCAATAATTTTGAAGGAGTATTTAGAATTAATGTAGTTCATGTTTTACTGCATCTCCTCCCAGGCACTGAATATATGGGGACCCTCTTCTTTACTGCTTAAGCGTGAAAATAGCGAGTACTCCTAAGAATAATCTTTTGTGTTTAATAAAAAGCAAAACCAGATCATCTAAACCCAGGAAAAGCAGGAAATCCAAACAATGTGCTTCCTATTCTTGGGGCTGTTTATGGAAAGCTGCATTTGTATGACAAAAAGCATAATTTTTTATTATATCAAACTTTTCACATCAAATACTACTAATGCATTTCAGTTCCTCCTTCTTTTCTGTCTAACTATTACCAGCTCATTTACCACTTGCTGAAGTGGAGGACGGGCCAAAGCTTTTATCTATGGTTTCTTTTTTTCATTACTAGAGTGTTGGCTTGGAGTGGAAGTGATCACAGCAAGAGCTCCATCCTGTGCAGACCCTGGTATCCCACTCTGGCTGCTCAGGGGGTCGTCTCTGTTACTGAGATCTTGATGCAATTTATCAGCTAGGTAAATTGGTTTTATTATTTCCGGAGCATTATTAAGCCTTTTACTGCCAGACCAGGTATCTGTTTTTCAGCTAAGGACTTAGAGATCCATTTTGTCTCTCAGATTAAAGAATCCTGAAGGGTTTTTCCTGAAGGCAAAAGCTTTCTATAGAAATATGTTGGTTGTCTTGGGTGCTGCTGTGTCCCAAGTGTGATTTATGGATCATCTGTTCCATAAGGAGATTTTGCTTGAGAAGAAATGAAGGAAAAAGAAGAATAAGGAAATGAAATTTATTTCCAGAAGTGAAGCTATCCTTGTACCAGTCAGAACCTAGTGAAACATAATAGTAATTTTCTTGTTTCCCGGTATAAAAGACTGTATGGGTCCCCTAGTGCAGTGCATAGATCACTCTATGAGTGCTGCTTTCACACATCAATACTCTGCACAGTTGTGCTGACATATAGTAGCTAGTTCCTGCAAAGATGTATTCTTCAGCATTAGGGGGACATCTTTTTCTCATGCCTTGTTATCGTCCTGAAAAGCTTTGTGTTTCCTAAAACAGCTCAGATGTCCTGGATAGTCATGAATTCCAGAAGGTCTCGCCAGCTCAAGTGCTTTCTGCGTACTCTGCCCTGGAAGGAACTGCCCTTCTCCGTATTGATACTGGAGCTTTCCTCCCCTGTGAAACACAACAGCATCTGTAGTAGCTACAGCACAGTAACACATGGCAGTTAATCCCATGGTAAAGAGGAGTGGGACTGGAAGCAGGGGTGAAAGAAGAAATTAGCTAAATTAGATGTAATCTTTCAGGATATAATTTTGCCAGGAATCACTGTTTCCTATAGCTCTTGACCTTGCAAGAAGTAGAAGAGTATCTCAGAGACAATTATCTCTAAATTTGGGGATGTATCCTGTTCTAATCCAACAGAAAATTAGAGAGATTAGAAAGAGTTTATTACCATCCATGCTGCAATTTCATGGCCTTGTTTTGGATAGTTAGTGTATTTTGCAAGGCCTGTACATCTACAGGTGAACAAAGAACAAGCCATTTCAAACACAGATATTGTGGTTGATGAGATTCTCCTACAATGATGAAAACAGCTGAAGTTTGTAAAGACTTCAAATTTTCTACATTTGGAATCTCAATCAATTAAGAACGAAGTAGGTTTATGACAGCAAAATGGTAGCAGTTTTGAATTTTAGAGTGTGAGTTTTCTTGCAAGCTGTTTCTGAACAGTGGAGAAAGTTGTGGTGATCATTCACAAGTCATCTGAGAATAAAACCCCAAACTTATAAAGGCTCCTGTCCTACAGGAGGCAGTTCATCTAGCACCAAAAGGCATTCTGAGAAAAGTAATTGTCCGAGTTGCTGCAATTAAGGAAATCACCAGTGTTGGTTCTGTACTGAAGAAACACTCCTGCAATGGGCAAGCTTCCTCAGGGTTTACTGGTGCAATCCCCTTTTTCCCTCTGGGAAACCAGAAGGATTTTTGAAAACACAGAAGAAATCTTTTACGCAAAGCTACTTCACATCATATTGGAATAAAAAGCTCTCTTATCATACAAAAGGTAATATTGTTGTATTGTGCTTTGGAGAGTCAAATAGCTTAAGGATATAGGGCTTCTTTTGTCTTCCCTCGCTGGTGTAATTCTATTGATGTGTATAATTTCTGCTGCTCTCCACCAGATTTGTTTGCCCTGAATCATTTCGGTCTCTTCTGTTTGTCAGTATGGGGCTGAGGAAAAGACCTTTTTTCTGCAGGTAACAGTTTCAGGCAGGAGCTGGCTGCAGCTCTGCACAGGTCCACTGGAGCTGGACCCAAAGGTGGGGTGACCCTTCCCTTGCACACAGCTCTGCTGACAAACCATGGTCCCCACCAGCAGTCTTCTCCTGGGCAAGGGTTGCAGCAGCCATCCTTTTTCAGGACATGCTGGATGGGAAAGAGCCAGCACCCCTGCAGTAGAAGTCCATAGCAGTGCACAGCCACCACCTCCCTTGTCCTCCTAGACCAAGTCCTAGAGACAGGAGCGCTGTCACAGCCAGCAGTTCCAACAGCTATGTGCCGTTGAACAATAAAGGGCTGCATACTCTAATGATGATTAATTACATTTTCTCCTATCTTTCCATCAATTAACTGGAAACGTTTCTTTGTTTAAATAATTGTCTTTTGGTAAATAAATGCGTAAACACTACTTAAAGCATTTTTGGGTCTAATTATACTTATCTGAAAGTTCACAGATTCAAGATGTGATTTGTGTTGTAATTGTTTTAATTTATGGTAAAACATGGTGTTGAGTACTGATTTTCTGAACAGGCTGATGTCTATTGTAAGAAAATGAAGAACTACAAACGGTTCTCTCTCAAACTGAGCTACTTGCTGAGTGAAGTTCTGCCCTGAGCCTGCATTCGTACTGGGGTTGGTTTGCTTTTCAACATGGTCAAACCAACAACACATTGAGCTACACCACTCAGCTAAAATTTAAAAACAGCTTAAAGACACCAGGGACTGGTTGTAGTGCTTGGTGGAGTACGGCATCACAGCCCTGGCATCCCCACGCTGTGATTTGGACACTGAGGGTGCAGAGCCAGACTGGTGGGGCTGGACGTGGCTTCCAGTATGGTTCAGTCCCATTTGCAGCGACAGAGATCACGGATAACTCACACGCCGTACCTGACCCTAGGGCAAGAGAGATCACAGCTAAATCCCCGTGATCTAAATGTATCAGGCTTTTGGACTCACTTACCTTATACTCTTTCATCTCTCTGCCCTCTCTAATAGCAGAGGAGCACCGTGTCACTGTGGTTTGTTATTCTCATTAGCTTCCATTAGCTGTAACACTGGGGGCCTCTGTCCGGTTCAGACAGAGACTGTGTCCAGCCCTAACAAAGATAAGGTATGCCCTGAGGCTATGGTGAGGGGCAGTGGGTAGAACAACCGTAACTACTGGAGGAAAGGGGGAGAACAGGGGGAGACCCAGTGTCAACAGCAGAGCCTGCAGCACCCCAGCAACTTCCAGGGTGGCTGGGAAGTGCCACGGCAGAGGTGAGTGGCGAGGAGGGCTCTGATGGAGGACCACGTGCCGGTGCCGCGACGCTCTCCTAGTGCTCCTTCTGTGCTGCCATGGAGCTGGTGTGGGTCCTCGCACAAGCAATGATGGAGCCTGTTTGCTCACGCAGCCGCTGTGCTCCTGCCCTTCCAGGGCTCAGGAGACTGAAGATCATTTCTGATCCAAACACACAGTGTGTCCGTGGCCACAGGCCTCTTACATTATCGGCCCTCTGTCTTAATTTCCCTCTCCCTAAAACAAGGGTAATATTTCCGCAGTTCAGAATGGTGTTAGAAGGTTAAAATCACAAATCTTGAGAGGGGATCAGGCAAGACAGGGTAAGGACAGCAATATAAATAAAGAAAACAGTTCTCTGCTATCTTTTCCTTACCCCAAACTTATTTGTGGGCTTTTCTCAGTTTAGCTTTTTTTCAAGATAAGGGGAAAAGAAGGAAAGGAAGAAAAATCCTCCCACGCATTCAAATAGAATTTGCATTTGACTGTATTAAAATTTTTCTTAAATTGCAATTAAGCAATAAATCTTCGCCAGTTGCAAAAATAAAGAGAGTGGGGTGGGGGAAATTTATTAGATAATGTAATCTTTCAGGCATTTTTTAATTTCCTTCTAAGATCTAGAATATCAGTTGGAGTCCCAGGTAAAATAGGATTCGAGTTTTCAGCCACAAGTTGTGACTCAAAGTTCTTAGCTAAATTAAACAGAACAGATGTGAAAAATACGATGAGAGCTATATGCAAACAACTCTCCCACCCTCCACCACCCCCTGCTGAAGAGCCTGGACTAATTCCCCTTTGTTGACTAAAGTTTGCAATTCGATCCTAAAAGCTTGTCAGAATTAAGTACAATGCTTAATATAAGTTTACATTTTAACTGTTTTTCTTTGATATTTGACAAGGACATGGGAAGTAGCTCCAGAACTTTCTCCTGGGCCAATTTGCTCAAGGTTGCTGTGAATCACACTTCCCCTTGGGCTGCTTGCCCTGGAGATCACACTTGAGACCCAGCACCTGTTAGTTGCCAGAGCAATTAATAATTAATTAAACAAATAACCCCTTTAAGTTGCACTGTGAAATCAAAGCTTCAACATAAAAAAGAATTTTACCTTTTAGGTTTCCAGAAGTAACCTCTGCCCCAACACTTGTGCAGTATGTGGAGGAGCAGATATTTGCTTTTTCCTCAGAGAGTAGTGACTTTTTACAACAGATTTAAAAAAAAAAAAAAAAGGAGAGGAAGGAAAGGTCAGCCTTGTTACATCTTTTCTAGTAAACACCACTCCATTGCAACCACGTCAACCAGTGTCTGAACTTTTAACAGCTAAAGAGAAAAAGAAATCCTAGACATTCTTCTGGAAAGGGGATCAGTGGAGCCTTTCGGCTTACATGGCTCTGTGCACCTTAGATGGAGTACAGTTTGTCTTACTCCTGGTATTTTGGTTTCGGAGATGACAAGTATATCATGGCCTTTTTCTTTATTTTTCTTTCTTCTTTTTTTTTTTTTTTTTCAAAAAGTAGCTGCACATTAAGGAGATAAGTGAACTTCAAAGGGCTAAATACCAACCAGAAGATGGAAGATGGCCACACATAAAGCTATGCTGCTTCTGCAAACCCCTTTAGTAGCCAGACAAGGTCACTGATCAGGGTAATTTGCAGGAAAAGTCAATTTCTCAAGTACCCAAGGCAGGTGTTGTGCCATTCTGTGACAATTTACTGAAACTAAATTGAGGAAGTTGAAAAAAGCAAAGGTCATGAACCATGGGAGAAAGAGGGAAGCAAAGTCTCTTTGACTGTATTTTTAACTCCTTTTCAACCAAAGCATATTTACAAATTACTGAGCCTGTTTCCACTTAAAAAAAAATCCCACTTGTGTAAAGCAGACCCGTTTATGAAAAACTGGGCTAAAACCTGGTTGCACAATGAGGAACCATGAAGGGTGGTTAAGGAAAACACAGAGTGATTCATAGGGAACTCTTAGCAGAGTAAAGAATAAGCTAGTCTTCTCACACTGAAACTTTTCTCAGTCTTCACGACAACAAAAACCTGGATGAAAGTAGAATGGAATGGAAGTGAAAATATAAAAACATATCTGAGAAATTTGAACCAAGTCACTGAAATGACTGCAGAAGGAAGAAAAGGCAATCGATGTCTCAGAAGGTATTTGGCTGTGTCTCTGCTTCAGTTGCACCCCAAAATGTATTTCTTAGACTTGGGGATTTTTTGAAGCACATCCTAGCACCCTTTCTGCTCAGCCTGGGTTTCCTTCCAGACCCAGATCTTGCCTTGACCTTTGGTTGGGATGTGGCCAGAGTGTGTCTGCCCCAGGAGGTGGACAGTGTTCCTGAGATGTCATACTTCTTTGGGCCCTTCCAGCCCCTGCGACCCTGTTTGCTTAACTCTGCTGTTCAATGATGTGGTCCATCAGGAAAGGGCCTGGGATGGTCTCAGCGCTGACAGGAGTTACTGTTCGTGACCAAGGCTATGAAATACAAGGCGCAAATAAGAGTGAAGAAAATGTAGACCCTACCTCAGCAAACTTTCATGCCAAAACAGAGCTCCACAAGTGGTTTTGACCTGGTATGTGGAAGAGAGAAATCCAAGACCTGGTGACCTGAGTGAGGTTCAGATGACAAGCGTGTAGATTCCAGTCTTATTTCCTTCTACTGCCACCACAGCTTATGAGGTGGTGACCTCTTACAGTGCAGGAGATGTCTGAGTACAAAGAGCAGTCCAGTGTTTGTACTAGCTGGCAGTGGTGTGGAGCACCCAGTCAGTCCAAAATGGCTATGTCCACCAAGAAGGAGCAAAACTAAACCAAACCAAGCCAAATGAATACTTACCACTTTTGCTCCCATGCTCCTAACTGAATAGTTTTAATAGTTGTGTTGGTGACCCAAACACACATGTAGCTTTCCTTCCTATTCCCTGTTACAAGATCATTTATTTTATGCTACATTTTCACAGGTCATTGGTGATGTTTAGCTATGCCTCTGGCCGTGAAGCCTGGGAATTTTATGGGGCTGCAAAAAACCATTCTCTCTACTTGTTTTCTGTGGGCTTGCATCCAAATCTAATCAGAATAAACTTCCCCAAATCCTTCCTTGAAGGAAGTATTTAAAAAAAGAATAACCTTTTCATTATCAGGTCCTGCTTTGAATAGGTAGACAAAGAGGAAATAGTTACTGACATATTCCTGTTAGAGCTATGCAGATTGGAAAGAACGAAATTGCTTGATAGAGTTTGTATGTGTACATCCAGCAGAAGAGACAGACTTTCATGTGAATGTGAATAATTAGAAATGGTTTTGACTGGGACTTCAGTCCTGGCTACTTTTGATGTTTGCAGAGCACAAAGGAGAGCACCAAGTCTGTGTCTGGGGCCACTGGCTCACAGTGCCCAGGCTGCAAAAGTCTGGATTCTGGGGCTCACATTTAGCCAAACTTAAGTCTGTAGTATGTGGATGAAAGCTATGGTAACATCCTTCTGGCACATGGGGCTGGAGTAATCTGTGGGCATAGGCACTGCCTTGCGGTCTGGGGTGTGGGTATGAACTCAGCTGTTCGCTTTCCTTAACACGGGAAAGAGGAAGCAGAAGCATTTATACAATGATGCCTTTGTGGCATGTGCGCAGTCCAGGAAAACCGTAACAGGGGAGAAAATTAATTCCACCAGAAACAACCCAAGCAGATGGACCTCAAACGCCAAAGCAAAAGTCAGCATTTCAGGAAATCTTTCAGTGTTTCAGGAAATCAACGTTTTACTTGAATGGATGTATCCAGTTCTCTACAGTAGGGGATAGTAGCAACTCTGCACTGTGCGTGACCTGGTGAAGATGTTAATCCATAACAGGTATGGCAATAGCCATGGAATTTTGGCAGATGCCTGTGTCCTGCCAGACCCATAGTCAGGGGCGGACAGAGAGCTAAGAAAGGGCATTGAAAAACACTGGTGCTAGCTGATAGCTGCAACACTTTGTCTGGAAATGAAAACCCTTGAGCAATCAAAGATGCAGCAATCGCACTACAGCAGCTCCTGAAAGGGAACTTGTTTGCTCCAACTTCTGTTTTTTTGAGTGGCTTTTGCCCCTTTTCCACCAAGGTCCAGCTGCACTGTTGTTCTGTGCAAGCAATGAAGTCCAGCAAAAGCCAACATCTCTTTGCAGGTCTTCTCACAAACAGTCTGTAGTTTGGGAGTGACTGGCCCTTTTCCTGACTTTGTTTCTCTCCCACAGCACAGAAGGCTCAGTAGAAAGATTCATTTAAATACAGAGAGGATATAATTAGCCTCCCAAATGACTCCAGACCCACTGCTACATCACTTTGGCTGACTAAAGATCTCTTTATGACACCAGGAGGTAACTGTTTTATGTGTTCAGGCTATTCCCAAGTGCTGCTGGTCATATCAGCTTCTCGGTCAGACCTTCTAGAAATACAATCTGCGAGTTCCTTGTAAGTGCAGGACTATTTTTATTTAGCTATTTCAGGGCCCCATTGCCTGAAAACCAATCCAGTTGTTTAACTTTGTGGAAAAGAGCCCTAATCTCTCTTGCTTCTATCCCATGTCTTTTACATCCTGAGACTGGAAACAATCTATATCCTAAACACTCAAAGTTTCAGGAATGTTAAATCAGAAGGCTCTATCTGCAGTGGGCAAGAGGACATGAGTTAGTTAGTCAGGCAAATAAACAAACACAGTAAAACACACAAATAAAGCCACCACACCTGCAAGAATGTTAGATATGTTAAAAGGGGTTGCATCCCTAGGCGAGCTACACTGGTTCACTTTTCATCACCAATGACCATGTTAAACATGCAGCTGGTGACATTACTTAGCCTCCAGCAAGGTCAGAGCATGCCATAGAGTGAACAGAGAAAGAACTGTTCCCCTGTTTGTAGCAAAAACATGGTCAGAAGTGATCTGAACTCCAGCTGCAACTTGGCCTGCTTAATGATATCTAAGCAATACCGCTACTAAGGGCTAGCTTCCCTTTCTTGTGGAAGCATGTCACTTCCACAAGGCCACCTTTAAAACAAAGATGCGTTTAAAATATCTTTTTATCTCATGATGCTTGTTTTTATAGGTCTCCCTGAAGTGAATTATAGGGAAATGATTATTCACTGATGGGTTACAGCAGAGGTTTCTCTTGTATTTTATAGGCTTTCAAATAAAGTTATCTGGTTGTGTGGCAGACTGGATTTAGAGAACCAGATTTTGAAGATGCTTAGCAGTATATGGTTCATTCACGTGCTTACTGGGGCTCTCAGAAATGCCCATACAGCTACGTCCAGCTCATATGAAGGACACGAGCCTGTTTGTTAAGGCATCTGAGCACATTTAAAATCTGGACAAAGATGTTTTAAGAATGATATGATAATAATCAAAGCAATTCCCCAAGAACAAGAGAACTAAAAGAGGAATTAAAACAGACTGATGTCTTCTGAACTGTTTATGTGAAATGGAATACACTATACATAGCATATCTTTAATGTGGAACTTATTACTTACTTGATTTCCATTAATGGGGATGCATAGGATTTCTTAAGCAAGTTAGTCATATTGCGTGGTCAGTAGATTTAATCAAAGGCACTACCTGAAAAACATGTTTCATTCTGAAAAACTTCAAGTTTTGCCAATTGCTAAAGGGGTTAATAGAGACTATGCATAAGGAAGATAACCTAGGTTTAAAAAAACTATAGTCATCATTGTTCATTTATTCTCTTTATTGAGGTAATTTAATTATCATATAGACACAAACATTTGCTCCCATGCTGGGCTCTTCACATCTGTTAGTAGAGATTTGATTAGGTCTACACAAATGTGCTAGATTATACCATCTAGTTGGTGAAATTCAAGCCACCTGGATATTTTAGCAACATCAATAAGAATAATTCTCTTTTTCCAAATCAGTAAATCCAAGATATATTAAAAAGAATTAATTAATGAGTACCAGATAGGCAAAACAAACATTTGACAATGAATCATATTATCAAAGGTTTTGTGGGAGATCCCTCTCAGCTTATGTTTAGATGTCAAATTATATTACCAAAACTAAACAATCTGTTAAACCGATCTCTTAATGCAATAAGTCTCAGCACCATACTCTTTTTTCCTGAAGTCCTTCGTGAATGCAGTGCAGCATTTACGGACAACAGTAGTTAAAGAACCAGCAATAATGTTACATTAACAAGTCATTAGTATGAAAGAGCTGACTCCTAATATTTTTCGTGCCATTAAAGTTTTTTTTTTTTAATCATGTAGGACCTGATGATGAAAACTGCTAATCACTGAAGGAGCCATTATGCATGTGAGTCAAGCCAGGGTGACTGCATATAAGCATTAACGCCCTGAATGTGTGTTTCTGGGTTATGCTTTTAGAAAGTGAATGACCCCAAAAACTCCCAGGGAATTTGTTGTAAATACAGCTGTTAAGATTTCATACAATGATATTAAATATAAAAGGAGTGGAGAGAAAGCAGCTGTTGTCTGCAGGAGGACTTCTCTCAAAGTTAGTTTAGTAACTTACACAGATGTGCCATTCTAGTTTTTTCTTTCTCCAGAAGGAAGCTACAGAAATTAATTTAGGTCGAGTCTTTTTTTTAAGAAAAGAACTTTTAGCTGAAGCCAGAGAGAACAAGCCTTCGGTCTGGAAATATTTATGAAAATACTTTATTTTAGTCACTTAAATGTTTGTGCAGACATAGAACTATTTTAATTAACTTTTAGCAAGTTCTTCAGGCTGGAAGAAGAGGGAGGCAGAGCAGTCAAACTGGCAACTGAGAGCAGTTTCAAGACCCCAGTAAATGTGATAAGTGTGAGTGCCTGTGCAAGTTCACATAAATTCTGCTCCCTGTGCGCCTGTTACCAAAATGGGTAAATAAACTGGGGAATATATTACCAATTTGCTTTACTCTTTTCTTTATGAAGCAATGTTGAGCAGAGTTCAGCTTTTTGGATGAAGAGCATGTTTTGTGGATGGAAGGCTGATGGCCATGACCAGCCTGGGGGGAACAACCCAGTCCCACGTCAGACTGGGTGTTGCCTCCATGGTGCTTTCCAGAGGACTCTGTTGTTTGACATTGTTCTCTCAGATGTAGGATGGGAATCAGTCTTCAGCCAGAGAGGAGGTGATGTTTCTGACACATCCATGCTCTCTGCTCATGTGTCCCACCAGATTTCATGACAGTTCAGATGGTGTGGTGGCACCACAGGTATGGACAGACACAAGGGATTGTGGTAACCAAAGAAAAGTGTTTGTCTAGGCACAGTCTTGTCAGAAGTGGTGTTAAGGCTTATGTTATAACTTGTCACTGCAAGAGTAAGTTGGAGTAAAAGCTTTCTAAATCCATATAATCGTACTTAATTGTTTATATAATGAAATTATTTTTAAAAGAGAACAATCGAATGATGATGATTCAGTCACAAGAATTTGCTTCTAAATCTCCAAAGTAGCCTCCTCTGGGAAGATTCATTATCAGAAGGATATATCTACACTCTAAGTTAGTTAGATGTCTATGAAACATGCCCAGTACATAAACATACCCAAAGCAGAAAGCAACCGGATGGCAAACCTATCCCACCATAGCTTTGAGTCCTGCAGAAAATTACCAGGCTTGCTTTGGCTTATTTATTCCATTGAATATAAAAAAAATAGGAGTTATTGTTGTGAATCCACAAGTTATGGAGAGATGCTAGAGAGGCACTAGAGATGCCCAAGGGGCTGAAACTGAGGTTTAAGCCATATTTTAGTTATTGATGAAGTTGAACTCAGGAAGGGGGGTAGATTTTTATGGACATTGATTTATGCTCTTGGTGTCCTGCTGAGAACAGGTTGGGGCAGAGTCCAGCCAGTTACTTGGGGCAGAGTCCAGCCAGTTACCTGCTTTCTGCTGATTTTCTGTGAACTTCTTAGAAAGTGAGTGCTTTTTAAAAATAAAAAATAAGAAAAAGTAACAGGATTTTTTAAAATATTTTCAGTAATACAAGGAGAGATATATATTTGGTGGGTATTTTGCATATTTTATTTCAAGTCAGTACTAATTTTCATTATTTTGATACCTGTGACTCTGCTCAATTGTATCAAAACTGTCCTGAGGAATTATCAGTTTAATTAATTCATTGTGTTCTGAGTTGCATTCCACAACACAACTAGGCACAGGGCTTAAGGTCCACAAAAAGTAATGAAGCTTTATAGCACTACTTCAAGCTCTTTTCCCACCTTCATTATAGCCTGGATATGACTTGAAATCATATCTTATTAGCCTGAGTGAGAATTACATGAGGAACAGTTTTATAACAGGACTCAGCAATGAAAAGGTAGATCCTCCAGGGCACTTACAGCATCTTGTTTACTATGTATGACAGCAAAGTCTTTTTGTGTTGTGAGCAGGTGGTTTTCCCATCCTGTTCAACACAGTAGTCTCAGTAGTCTGCAGGTGGTATGTAGGATCACATGTACTTCCTTCCTAAGGCATGTCCAGAATTGTAATTCCAGTAGTAGTAGTAGTAGTAGTAGTAGTAGTAGTAGTAGTAGTAGTAGTAATAATAATAATAATAATAATAATAATAA
>JANZLQ010000100.1:35395819-35411616 GCA_026212715.1 Elanus axillaris | reverse complement strand
AGTAGTAGTAGTAGTAGTAGTAGTAGTAGTAGTAGTAGTAGTAATAATAATAATAATAATAATAATAATAATAATAAGGAAGTCCACAGCTTAAGGCTTTGTTTCAAGTAAGAGTTTTAAAAAATTTCTGTAGGACCTTTTATTTCTAGGATTTTGTTCTGTATTCTGACAATAAAAATACATCCCTATTCCTCCTCCAGCACTTGAGCACATCCCAGGACAGTCAAGGTGTATCTTCCAAAGTGAAATGTTGATACAGATGCAGCTGCTTTCATCAGATTCTGGTTCTTGCTCATAGGGCAGGTTGCATTTGAATAACACATGTCGGTATTTTATAGTGGCTGGAGATTACTTCATTTAGTAAAGTAAAATAAGAAGCAATTGGAACTAGGAGATTTAGAGTAAAAGACACTGAGAAGTTGAAAAGGTACACTTTACAACATGGAAAACATGACATGAATGGCTTTGGAAAGGTACTGCTTTAAAGGATTGGACTGATTGCTAAACTTGTCCACAAAAAATTTTACAAAAAATGTTAATTGGAATTTCTGCAGTGCTTGAACCCAGAACTATATGGATGTGATCTGCAGATGAATCAGATTTCTGTTATGCTCCAGCAGGCAAAAATTAAACTGTGGACATGCAGAAGGTCAGACATGAAGCAACCAGTCTGGTGTTTCTGGAGCTAGACAGGCCTCCTGCAAATGTTCAGGGACAACCAGAAGGCAGAAGTGATCAGTGCAGCACCAGGGATGGGGCCTAGGAGTGATAAGTGGCAGTGGAGACTGTTGCACAGGGAAGGCTCAGCATCTGTGCTTTAACAAAGTATTGCTAATCAGAGCTGCTGCAGGAATATTAAAATGCAAATGGCCCAATTAGAGTGCTTACTTTTGTAGATCTGTCTTAGAGAAACACTGCCATGAGTTTGTCTTGTATGCTGATAAAGCATCCCGTTAATAAAAAGTTTGCTGAGTGTCTAAAGCAAATACGTGATTCATGGGAGCAGCAGAAAGTCTAGAATATCTTTAAATGGACTACAGATTGAATTCTATAAATGTTGGACTCCCTGATTACTGAGGATCAAAGGCAAAAGGAACTGATTGATACCGAGCCCTTAAAAATCAATTCTTTAGGAAAATGTCTGCCCTTATTTAGTCTTTTGGAATAATAAAAGATGAAGTGATTTCAGCTGTAAGACAC
This sequence comes from Elanus axillaris, assembly GCA_026212715.1. Lineage (NCBI taxonomy): Eukaryota > Metazoa > Chordata > Aves > Accipitriformes > Accipitridae > Elanus > Elanus axillaris. The sequence continues at coordinate 35,410,416 of JANZLQ010000100.1, read as the reverse complement.
ACATTGTGGGCAGCTGCTGGTTGTGAGTTCAGGCTTGCGTTATTGTTAAGAGGTAACAACAGCACAGGTCTTAATTGAGGAATAACTGGTCAGACAAAAAGAAGTTAAACATTTTTATGAGAAACTGTAGTCAGGCATAGACTATTCACCAAACAGGCCACACCTAACCAGCATTTTGGATTCACTCGCTATTTCAAATAGCTTGGATGGTTCACACAGCATATTTATCCACAGGACTGATTCATCTTAAAGATCTTTTATTGTATTTTTAGCTACTTTTAAAAGTAAGCTTGAGAAGGGCTTAGCTAACTTGATAGTAATCTAGAAAGACAGAAAATAGGCCTTATTGCCAGTTTGTGGTTAATTATCGTAAACTCCTATCTGTAATTTACTCCCATCCATAATGGAAAAGAGAATTTTGCTCGAATGTGCATTATATTACATGGGGTTACATCCCATGCGGTGACATGGCATTATGTAACTTCATACAACCAGATCAAATGTGACATGTTTTTTCAATGTATCTGAACAGAACACAGGGATATGTTCTGGTAGAAAATACATTTACAGAGGACCCAGTTCAACAAGCCTGGCCTATGCCAAATCGCAGTCTCTAATGGAAAAGCTAATCGCCATGTTTTTCTGCAACTCTTGCAGAAGCAAATCCAGAGTATCTTTTAAGTGGGAGTCTTTCTTTATGGTCTTCAGATGTTTATAAATATCCACAACCTAATCTGATTAGGGCCAGACTCTACATGCTGCCTGCTCTGACAAAGGGGTAGAAAGTTCTTGCCTGCAGCCTGTGAATTCTGTTCCTTTCTACGTCTCTTCTGGTATTACAGTATCTGAGCACTTTTAATAAAGTATTAAACAACAGTCAATTCTTTTTTCCTCCGTATTCTGTTGGAGAAAGAAGTGTGTGCACTAGTAAGTGGGTAAAGCTAATACGAAAATCTTTGAGGGAACAATTTTTTTGTTGCAAAATGCACTTTAGTTGAAAGAAAAACACTTGATGCAATGGTATCAATTTTAAGGAGAATATGGAGCAGAAGGAAAAAGTAAGAAGGGATTCTTACAAATCTTGCAATGTGTAAGCTTTCATTTTTGAAGTGGAGATCTTTTAAATTTATGCTTCTTTCAGTATTGCAATAACCAAACTAAAATTTTTCAATGTACGTGAATATAATATTTCAGTTGGATAAAGGAAAGTCATGAGGAACTTCTAGTTTTTCTGTCTTTCATCCTACATCTGAATTTAATCATATTTTAAAGTAGCCTATTCCTCATGAAACAGAATGTCTATCCTCCACACAGGTTCCACTTGGGGAATTTCACTTTCTGCTAAGCAGCTCTGGGCGATATTAAAATTGCCTAACAAACTTCCACATAGGTCTCCGATCTGTTGCTTGGCTCCGTGCCTTCCAAACTGGCTAGTCAGTAGGAAACAGTAGACTTTGAATACAAGTTTAAATTTGGGCTGTCTGAATACATCCTTCCATCCCTTTCATAAGATTCATTCTGTGGCTCACTTACATTGACTATTATGAAGCCCTGCAAAAGCTTCCAAATGAAATTTTGGCTCATTTGGTTTAATGTCATCTTATGAAACAAAAAAGGACAGATCTTTAGGAGTCTATATGCAGGTTGAGACCTCTTTCCACCTCCTCACTTCTCCCCAAGAGGAACATAACATGACCGCTGGTTGGTGGTGAAATCATAAAAATTCATCACTTGTTCACAGTGGAAGTCAAGAAAGAATGAATGGTCAGGAAGACAATTTTTTAGTGTAAGGTAATGTTGACCTTAGCAGGAATAATTTGTGCCCTTCAGCATCTGCAGCTGTGTAATAGTCACCAGGGAGTTGTCTGACTCTGAATGTATATATTTTTTTTAAAAGTGTCAGCCAAGTTGGAACACCAAATGCAAAATGAATTGCTTGGGAACACTGGAAGGATTTGTGTCTCTGAAGAACAGTGGTATAGACAGCAGCGAGAGATACAGATGCAGTTGGAACATTTTCATATCCTGATGAGGACAGTCTCTTTGCAATGCTGCTCAAATTAGGGAAGAGAAAATTGATCACCTGGCTCTGCAATTTCACAAGAAGGAAAGTATCTTTAAAGAGAAATATGCCGAGAAGCTTCCATAGGAAATACTTGAGTTTTCATCCAAGACAAAAGAATTCTGCTGACATAAATGAAAATATTGTATGATATAAATGGATAATGTTTTGTAAACCTTTACTAGGTAGATAAAATGGCCTTTACGGCATTATGAATAAAGAGAAACACCTGTCTATAAAATTTAGCAGCATTTCTACTGACTGAGGCATGTGCCAGTGGTGATGTTTTGCTTGTCTGTGCCTTTCAGTGCTGTAGCCCAAACTGAGTTTTGACATGGCTTCCATTGGCATCCATTGCTGAATTTGGCACCTGGATGCAAACAACCACTGAAACTCTAGAATGTACTATTAGTAGAAGGGACATATAATGGGATGCATGTCTTTTCAGAGTCGTTTTCTCTCTTGAAACTCACCTGACTGTGGAAAGAAGTCTATGTGTGATTTAAATGGCCCTTAAGCCTTGCGATAGTACTAGTGAGACTTAAGCAGAGCACAAAAATCATACACTGGCTGTCTGCACGAAGCTGTCGCTTTGTCTCAAGAACCACATTACAGTTTCAGAGAGAAAAATGGTTGGAGAAGTACAGCAGAAGTGGTGGAGGTTCATCAAATGCAAAGCTATACCTCTTCTGCTCTACACAGAAAAATCCATGAGACAATAAAGTGTCATTTCTTTCTCACCTGTGTGATCCAGGTTTGTCAGACTTCCCATTGACTCAATACTGATAACTTCAGGGGTATTCCAGTTCGTGACTGTGACTTGCCATTTGTGGAAACACCCAGCGTGTAATATTTCTCCTTTCTGAAATATAGTGACTTTCTCATGGTATGCCTTACTGCTTACTCACATTTGTGATCCCTTTGCTAAATATTTTCAGCTGATCCAAGGAAACCTAGTGGGTTATATTAGCACAATCATGAGTATTTTAAAAGCCGCAATGTTTCCTGTATGCAAATGTACGCACTGGAAAAATTAACATGGCAGATAATTCTATATAACTTATAAAGGCACCATGATTATTCAAAACATGTATCAAGTCCCAGTCAGCTTTTGAATGAGTATCAGTAATACATTAAGAGCAGATCCATAGCTGCTGTATGACTTCACTGCAATGAAGGAAGAACTATCTCCTCCTTTTTGTAGGCAAAAAAATATCCATTCCTTGTGCAAGGCAAAAAAGATCACTGCATTAGGGGCAGAATACCTTCACATGAAAGCCAGTCTCCTGGGTTCACAGGAGACCCCATGTTAAGGGCAGAATTTGGCCACCCTCTGTAAACACAATTCAATATAAATATGAAAGCACTGCTTTCTCTTCCCTTGATTGTTCTAGTGAGACAAAAAAATCATCAGAAGGTGAATCACTCTTGCAGCTGATACTTGCCAAGACATGAAAAAATGGGGATGGCCTGTGAAATAAGAGGCAATGGGAATAAGAGTGAAAACAAAGGAACTGTTCAAAAATGCTAGATGATATTGCATTGTAATGGAAAATAATTGCCCAAACCTATGAATGTTGCATCCAGATTGTTGTCTGCCCTTGTGTGGAAATTCTTATATGTGTTTAAAGTGTCATGCTGGAAATTAATGAAGATAAAATTAAAACACTTGTAATGTAAAACATTACATGCCTTCTCATAGGATTGAGACATACCACTCAAGAGGATTAGCTTATAAAAAGTCAGATAATCCTCACTGGTGGGATAAATATAACTTATAGAAATTCCTGAAGCATGCTCTCCAGAAGCATTTCACTAAAATTAATTTAGCAATAAAATCAGAATTCCTTTAGACATATTTTTCAAAAGTTGCTAAAGATCCATCCAAGTCATAGAAAGCATTATTTTCTAATGTACCTGATTTACTTTTCTCCCTCCACAACATTAGGTACCTGCTTGCAATTCTGCTCATCCCAGCAGTGATGAGAGGGGCCAATGAATAAGAAGTATTGTGCTAGAAATCTTCTTGTGAACTATTCCATGGATAGAAGAGAGAGGTAAATATACATATTTCTTGTTTCGTGTGGAGGAAAGCGAATGCAGCATGTGGGAAATGGGGTTTGGCTGCAGTTTGCAGCATGGTCTCTCTCTCTCTCTGGGATGTCTCAGTGGTGAATGGAACAGAGATTCTCAGCTGGAGAAAGAGTGAGGATTCCTGCCTAGGACTGACAGCTTCTCACCTGTTATCCATTAAGGCTAAGTGAGTAGGCAGGCTGATTAGTTTAAAATCGAAGGAGCCCAAAAAGCTGAATAATTTAACAGGAAAACATCTGGGGAAATTTATGAGGGAGAGGGGGAAATGCTCTTACCTTTCTTACAAACAGTCCTAGGAAGAACTGATGAGAACAGTTACTGAGAGAGCAGTTAAGGGGAACCCCAAGAGTGGAGACCACAAAAGGACCGGACACAGCAGCTGGGTGATGTATTGCCTTGGGGTGAGTAAGGCTAGGATAAACAATTTCTGCGTAAGTGTCACTTGATGGGACTCATTAAAGAGTAAATCTCTGGAGCAGTGGTGATGCAAGAAACTGCTGGAGTTCAGGTGACTATTCAAAGGTACAGTGGAGAAAGGAAAAAAGGAAAAGGTTGCTGTGCAGCTTAAAATTTGCACACAGCCATTAGAAGGTTGAAGGTACATGGAAGTATGTAAGCCACAATTCAAGATGAAAGAAAAATTGGCTACTGATTAAGGGATATATTCAGAATCAGGGTTTCTTTACTAAAAAGAAGAAAGAGAAATGGCTAGGAGCAAAAGCAGGAGTAATGGAACGGTGTCACAAGACAGGAAAAAGGAAGAAAGGTAAGACCAGAGCCTAGAACTGGAGGAATGCTGAGGTGAGATAAGGCAACTGCGGGACATAATAGAAGAAAGGGTTATTTTGTTGAAATAAGGGAAGAAAGATGGGAAAGACCAAAGGGGAAAAAAAAAGGAGGTATTAAAAAAAATGGCTCAGATTTAGTCCTTTGAATGATGTCTCGGGTCATTTTATGTCTTTAGAGGGAACTTGAAAAAGATGATCCAACCTCAGTAGCTGCCTTGGAATACTGATCTTCAAGAAATAACTGTAATGTTCGTTTACCAGTACCAGGAACAAAGAAAATGGATGAACTTGAGAAGCTGGAGCAGTTTGTAGAATGAAATAAAATACAGTCAGAATAGCAAACCATAGTGAAACACAAATCATGGCTTGAACATAAGAGCTGAAGGGATAGGGCTGTTCAGAAGAGAACATCAAAGATGAATGTGCTTGATTTGTGATGAACAACAATGATGTGAGAGAGTGCAAAGAAATCAGGAGAAATACTGTGGATAGAATTGTACTGGGTTCAAATGACTTTCCTGATCAATATTAGAAATGTTATATTGGCAGTACACTGGAGGTCGACTCTAAATTGCATCTTTGTATTGGAGTATGGAGAAAATTCTGTATCATACTGAAAAGATGTACGCTATCAGAAGCGGCTACCGTGAGAACAATTATCTACCCAAATACATGCTGAAGAAAAAAATACTCCTAATTATGATACAGCCCAATTGTTCCCTCCTCACAGGGTCAATGGAAACAAACAAGTGATTCTATTTTACAGATGGTTTTGACAGGTGGAGAGGACTTTGAACAGACTTTGTAAGATGTTCATAGGAAATAAATCCAAATTTAGTTATAATGGGGTTTTGCAGTTTCAATTCAATAGTACGGTAAAACTAAGTAATGGGACTTTTCCATTTAAAAAAATGCCACCTCCAACATTTCTGCTTAATAAAGAGAACACAATTGCAGAGCTGGTATGACTTGAATCCACTGAAACCTTGAGTTTGTTTAAGTAAAAATAAAAAATGTCTGGAATGTGTATTTTTAAGTCAAGGGGGAAAAATGTTACAGGGAAGTGCTCTGGATTTACCGGGTTGGATGATGCATAGTCTGGAAAATATGATTTATATCAACCAATTAAAAAATATCATACTACTTAATTTATCCAAGGGAGAATTAAGAGGCGATTTATGAAATGCCTGCATGTGGGAAAAAAACCTGCTCTTGAAACCCAGTATTTTAGCAGAAAAAGGTACAATGACATCTAACGCTTAGAACATGATACTGGACAAATTCATGTGAGAATGAATGTGAAACCTGTTAAGCAATGAAGAAAAGAACTAATATGACCAAGTGTACTTATACATAAAATTCTTGTTTATATATATTATCAACCAAATCTTTATTTTTCCATTAAGCAGGGCTACAGGCATTCCTATTTTATTGTTTGCAAACTTCGTGATTTTAAACTATATTTTATAAAAAGTTTGAAATGATACAAAAAATTATCTTTTTTTAAACATGCTCCCAAAATTTTTGGTAGAAATTATTTTCTTTTGTGTGTCCTGAGAAATGGACTCCTTAAAATACCATGGTAGGAATGGTTTAAACAGAATCAGGACAGAGCAACAAGGTAGATGTGAGGCTGTGACTACACTAAACCCATGCGTTAAGGTTATACAGTATTGTTTTCTGTGACACCAGTCTCTGCAGCGTGTTTATCACTGACATTCATTTATTTCTATCCCATGGCCCAGCTTCCTCAGCTGTCAATTTAATAGAGGGATTCCAAACAATGGCAAAATAAAATTATTTATAATGACTCCCAACAGTCCTATACAATTATTTTATGATTGTCTGTTCACTTACATCATGACAACATTGCCTTTGTAGAGAGTCAATGGGTTGAAGAAAATCTCCTATGCAGTGTAGAATAATTTCATATAAGCAATGGACTCATGTTTATTTCCCCTAGCTATAGTGACACTCTTCTAGGTCAGTAAAAATCTCTCAGTCTCTTTTTAGGGAAACCTCCTCCCTAAGCTGAGGAGTGAATCCCACAACTGAGTAAATATTTTATTTTCATGTATCACCACTAGCACCGTAATACAAAATTTTCAGGGTAAATATCTTCAGAAATTGCAATTGTGATACCAGAATGGCATGCCTATCCTTTGAAGTCAGACTTTGCAGTGTAGAATCAAAAGTAAACAGTGAAACCTAAAGTGCTTTGGGTTTTTCTAGTTACTGTAATTTTGGTTTGACAGCCCTGGGTAAGCAGAAACCAGAGATGACAAGAGGCAGCCTTCACATGGCACACAGCTAATGTACCACAGCCCTGTTAACAGAGATGCTAGTCTTGCAAGCAGCAGCGTCACTTATTTGCCTATGAATCGTTAGATTTTGTGAAGTAGATGTTTGTCTGCAAGGAGCAGGACAGATTCACCCAGTAGTCATCCGAGCTGAAAGACTTTCAGATTAAATTAAACCCAGAACAAAAGGTAATCTTGTGTTTAGTTTAAAAGAACAATGGTTTCTTCCTTCTGGAATCCGAAGGAATCAAATCTTAGATATGGTGTCTAAATGCATAACTCTCACACAGAGTATTTGTCACAAACCCATTTTTTGGCACTTGGATAAACAACCTAATTTTCAGAGAGGTTGAAACACCTAATTTTGATAACCCTTTTTTTGCAATTTTTTCCCCTGTGAGTGCAGCCCAGGTCACCGGGTAAAACAACAGAAGCTGGCTGAAGACCTCACAGCATTTGGAAAAGCCACGCTGTAGCTCAGGGACATCTGCCTTTGCACGGCGGATGGGAGTGCAGAGCGGGTGGCATGTGGCAGCGGAGGGATGTCAAAGCCCTGCTTCATGCAATGCCAATCCGTGCTCCGGCAGGCACGCGGTGATTCAGAAGTGCCGGTGCTTTGTGCGCGTGGTGAAATGGGTTTTGAAGGAGGTAGGTTTTTAAAAGAGAAGGCACGGTAAGTTGTGCCCTGCCGGCTTACGGGAAGTTACGTGGTATTGCAACACCGTAAGAGCAGAATCAGCCTGATTCTCAGAGACTCGCTGCAGTTAACAAAACAGAAAAACACCCCAGTATGCAATGACTAAACCTTTAATTACCTCTCTGAATGATGGAGAGAGGCTAAAATCTGATAAACATGTTTAATTGCTGGCAATTACAAAAAAAAAGAAGAAAATCTTTTTCAAACACACCAGGTATTTTGCAATATCATTTCAACACTGTAATGACAACTATGCTACTCTTAGGAAGTGGGTGACATGAAATTTCTTCCATTAATTTTAGTGGAGCAGGGTTAGGCCTAATGTTGCAAGGAATGGACACCTTCAGCAAAAACATGGTGTGAGATTGGTGAGAGTATCATGCTTGGAGGTGTTTATTTCATCCATCTCTTTGGGAAAGGAGATCCTTGTTTGCAAGAGTTGCTGTTCTTTGGAAATGACTGTGAGCTACGCCATGGACTTGTGGCTTATATTTATGGATAAAAGCTGTTGCCTTCACGTCAGTAGGATTTCTTGTAGGTGAGTAAATAGCCATGGCTGTCATTTTGCTCCCAGAACTCTACAGTCCTCTATTTATCTCTGGTTAATTTCTTAGGAGAAAATTCATGAAAGCCTGTTACAAAATAGTCTTTATAAATTATTGGCAAAACTTGAAAGAGGGATAAGGTTTTCACTGATTTCTGTGTTTAGTGAGAGTAATAGTAATGAAAAGGTGGTGTTTCCTGTAAAATTGGCAAAAGCAGAAAAAAATAATCCCCCAGCTGATTAAATATGTGCTGCTGAGCCATTGATTCAATGTCCCTAAAGTTTGATTGATAATGCAACCTACCAAAATCTCATAGTATGCCATCTAAAAGTGCATCTAATCTTACTGGGACCAGATACAATGGATTTAGAACATGGCTGAAAAATTCAGGGATTACTCAGGAGAGGGAATGAAGCATCAGCTAGTGCCGTGACTTTGGGCTGTACTTGAGAGAAGAGGTTTGTTAGGCATTCAAGTCGTTCCATGCCTGATTAAGTGAAAAATAAATTTTGTAATAGACACATAACCAGCCTGTCTTAGGTTTTTTCCATATCCCCATGCTCAAGCATCATCTGAGAACCTCATCATCTTCTATATATTTAGTATTTCAATGAAGTGGGAAAGCACTGTTATCTCCAGATGAGGTTGGAGGAAAAGGTTCTCAAATGATGAATTTACAGATGGGAAGGAAAGGCACAGAGAGACTAAGTAATATACTGAAATCCGGGGCAAAGGAAAGAAGTGAATCCAGGTGTTCCTTCTCTCTCACCCGTCCTTCCTCTTGCAACTGTCATTCAGCTGGGAGGTGAAATCCATCCTGCTGCAGAGAGAGCACCAAGCGCCTGCAACCCTTGAGCTCTTTGGGAATTCAGAATCTGATGGCTCTGGCACTGCCTCCTTCCCCCAGATCAAACCCACCTTCAGCAAAAGTGTGACATGCAGCCACGGCAAGGGAAGATTTTTGCAGATACTTTGTCAGATGAAGGCTGACGTTTAGAAAGGCACGAGACCCTGCTCTGAGTTGCAATTAGTTGAAGCATCCTAGCTGAATCTAGGTGGGTCATCTGTTCTCTAAAGGCCTTCGCCTGGTTGTCAGATCTTTAAAAAATGACAGGATGCTAGTGACTGGGTACAATTACAGGGAGAGTGGTATTGAAAGCTTGAGTAGGAGAGAATGCAGTTTGTCAGGTGTTACACTGGAGGGTCTGCAAAGTCCTTGGCAAAGAGAGGAAAGGGGATGTGGTTGATGAGGTGAATTTGCTTTATGTGTTTTATTCTAGGAAGAAATAAAGCTGGAAGCCTGAAGAGAAAGGGCCTGAAACCCTGCAGCTAGAGCGCGTTGCCACGTGTGTGCCTGCGCTGTCTGCAGGGCTGCACCTGCTTGGAGGGAGCTCCCAGCGATCCGCAGGCAAGGGGAAAAGCAGGCTGTGGCTGTGGGAAGAATTACCAGGGCTGCAGTGGGACATTTAACATGAGGCTGTTACGTTTTACTGTGATATATAAGCTATTTAGCATGTTATACATTAGGATGTGATGCTGATAAAATGTCTGCGTCTGCTTGTGCTTTTATAAGCAAGAAAAAGACTTTGTTAAATTTTACACAATGAACCATTACTCCAAGCTGAATGTCTCTAACCCCCACTGATGAGATGACAATCTGCATGTGCCACCTCGCTTTTAATTAAAAACCCACTCATTAGGAAACCAAAAGCTAGTGAGAGAGGTCTAGTGCAGTATCTCAAGCTCTATTTGCGTCTGTTCCCTGGCACACCATGTACAGAAGGCTTTCATGTGGTGTGAAGAGCAAGTGCTGTGTAAAACAGTGGGGTTCAGGCTTGCTATGATAGCCTGGGCCTTGGCGAAGGCCTAGTTGTTCTTCCATACCTTAAATGTATGAATCTGCGCAACAGAAGGATGAAAACTGTGTCCCACCTGAGGACTCCCTCATAACCACCATGTAGTGTTGTTAAAATTGCTTAAAGTCTTGAAACCTTGCTGCTTCATTTCTTAGACTGGGTGGCTACTCCATGTGCATCTCTTATCTCTAGGGAGTGAAGACAAATGATTTTGTCCACTGCACATCTGGATTTGGCTGCTCATGTAGCAGGAGGAGCTGTGACCTTGGACTGGAGGACTTTCCATGCCCAGTCATGTTTCCATCTGGGAAGCCTGTGTACCCCACAAGGCAAATCTGTGCTTCTTCCCTCCAGCAATGAGAAACACAGAAACAGACACCAAGACTCTCATTCCCCTTCTTTAGGAGGGTTCCTATCTATTTGTTTGTTTGTTTGTTTGTTACAGAAACTGATTTTGTGGGGTAGCTAAGTTGCCTTACTGTGTCACTTTAAGGTCTTCTTGGAAACATCAGCTCGCAGTCAGCCTGCTGCTGCCCTTCCTTCGACAGAGCGTGGGTGCTGTTTCGTTTATTCTGGGACTACCCCTAATGCGCCTCTTTAGTTGATGGGGTGTTTGCCATTGACTTTGATAACAGAGGCAACACTATTCATTCTTGTCCATCACATACACGCATGTATTATACAACTGTCTTGGCTACAATCTCATAAGAGAAGCGATGAAAAGTAACTTCAAAATGAAGGATGATTAAAAAAAAATCCAACAAAAGAAATTATATTTTATTTTGGTTTTATTTTCTACTAGTTGCTACTGATTACTTCTAGAGTCTTTCTTACTATACACAACATTCACCTGACACCACTGTGCCACACACTATACCATAACCTGTGCAATACAAATATCAAGTGTCATTAAACTCTATAGCCATGAGATATTTTTATTTCCCTACATGTTGTGGAAGGTCTTGTATTTCTTTTGGAACCATAATGGAAAGAACAGATTCACAGCTTTGGAATTCATTCTTTCTTGGTCTGAAACTGCCTGAATTTCATGACATTCAGACATGTAGAAAGTTCACCTTTTCTCCCCCAGGCATTTGAGAATGATGAATAACTGTGGTGGTGGTGGGGAAATCACTTTTTACTGTTATTATTATTACCTGTCTTACCAGTAATGGTTTATATTAAATTCTGCTGCTTTTCTTAAGTTATTACTTGAGATTAGGGCTGTGAGAGGAGAAAAAATGTCTCAAAATATGGTTCAGATAGAACCAAAAGCATTTAAATGAAAACCAAGTATTACCAATGCTGGTCAAAGAAAGCTTTTTCCTGAGCTACGAACAGATCAGTTTCCTTCCGTGATGGGCCTATGCAATAAAAGTAAAGCAATGCAAACAAAAGGGTTAGACTGAAGCACCTTTCCTAGAATGATGTGGCAATAATGACTCCCTCCATTGAAACAGCCCAGCTCACCAAGCTTACATGAGTGACTTCAACCTGAAACCTCAGGTCACAAGGAAAATGAACTTGTATGGATGGTAGGGTGGCTGGAAGTCTTCATGACTTTCTGTTTTTGTTAATTTTTCCCCCTCAAAAATGATTTGAAAATATTGTGACTAGTTTAGACCGATTGGTAGAGTATTGCCTGGTAAATACACTATTTACAGGAAAAAAAATTCAAAATTTTAGGGAGGCTCATTTTTAAATAGAGGACAGCATCTATATGGTTAGATGATGCCAGTAGGTTTCATATAAGCCAAATAAAAATGTAGAGCTGTGTTGAGAAGTTATTAATACTGCAGTAATGGTTAAGAAGCCCCAGTTATAGACAGAAACCCACTATACTCAGCATGGTGTAAATATAGACCAAAGACTCAATTCCTGCCCTTAGTCACTTCTAATCTTAAGACAAGAAATAGTGGTAGTTTCACCAGACAGACAGGGAAACACAAGGAAATAATTAGGTAAGAGTAGTCAGAGTAAAAAAAGTCATTATATTTACTATCAAGTCTTTTCCTGTAGCTACCCAGGAAAGGAGACGTTTCTAGAGGCATTTCAGAGAGAACAATAAGGTGGGTTTGCTGATATTTATGGGAGCTTCTTCCATGCATGAAGGCTGGCACGGGAGAAAGGGCAAAAGTGCTCATCGATGAACATAACAAATGGGTGATGATGGCAGGCATCACTGGCTGATCAGTGGAGAGAGCTGACACGTTGATAGCATAAAAAAAATGATAGGTGGAGTATGGGTAGGTCATGAAGGGCCTTTAGAGTGAAGATGAATAGTGTATGCTTGATGCAGTGCCAAGTTCACAGATGATTCACTGTTTTCTTTTTTGAAAGTCTGAATTTTCACATTATTTTTATTTGATTAATGCTATTGAGTGCTTTTGACTTATTTTCTCATAATAACAAACATTCCATTCATTTTACAAGGAATCTATTCAAAATAATTGATGGATTCCATGAGCTTAATGAAGTTGATGTCATGACATGTTGGTACATTTCTATACTATGAGTTACAATGGCTCGGTACACAGAAAAGATCGTTTAAATTACTTAATATAAATTGCTTGATTGTTCCTAGGTAAAGAGCGTCAAGCTGGTTGTGGTAGGCTTGAGATAGGTAGTATTAATTGCTTGGAGAAACTATAGTTAAAGATTGAATGCTACCCAAAGGTAACATCTGGTAGTTGAGTTTGTTCGGATATGTCTACCTTTTTAACTTGTGATATTACATGCAGATTTCTTTTTATGCCTTTCCAAGAATTGAGGTTTGGTGTGGAGAAACTGATCCCAAGATGTATTTTCAGTGATGAATGCACTGAAGAAAACTCTGGGTATGCTTTTTCAGTTTCATCTTAGCTGTTTACTTCCCTTCTCTGATGGGGCATGGGCAGACATCCACATGGTAACAAATAATCTTTATTTGTCCCACTTTCTACTAGTGCCTGAGTGTTCCAACAAGCTAATCATATTATGCATGCACAACTCTACAAGAAAGCTACCCTTCCACCCTAGTTTGGAAGGCAGGGTTGTCTGTGGGCTATCTGTACATGCAGCACCTTGAGTAATGCATCTTTGGTAGAAGCATCTCATTGGTACCTGAGAACAAAAATTAAAGCCCCCAGGAATCTCAGTTTGACCAAAGATGTCTCCACTTGTATGAGCAGCAGGCAATGTTCGTAAGGTAACATCTTTACAAATGGCTAACTTCCCTTAAAAAAAAAAAGAAAAAAAAAGTGGAGCTTTGGCTTCCTAAGGCAGTCTATTAACCATCTTACCAATGTTCCAATTGCTGATAAAATCAAAGAAAATGTTAAATGTCTTCATCTGTGTAGGATGAAGCCTGTAATCCTGAATGAAAACTTATGCAAATCTTGGTGAGAATGTGCTTGCCAGTGTTTCCATTGCACTTGCTTTGTTCAGAACATAGCAATCAGCTGGAATTTATCCATGAACCCTGTTTATTAGAAGAATGGGAAAAAGATGTCTATGCGGAGTAGTTTGATAGCAGGGCACGGAAGTGCTATATTCTTACATGTATATTACATGAAAAATCTTCTTGCCATTTATTCCTCTCAAAACTGCCTGTAGACCTTTTACTGTCCTGATCATGGACAGCTAAATTCTGCTTCCCTTCACATCCCACAACACATGGCTTGGAGCGATAGAAACGAGGGACACTTTCTATTCTGCAAATCCATGAGAAAGAAATTACAAGATCATGACATCTGTAGAATGAGATGAAAAAAATGTAGGGGGGGAGAATCCTCTCTATTTCAGGATTATGTGTGAATGTAAAGAATCAAACCAAGTGTCCCCACAACACTCCTAAAATCAGTGGGTTTGTCTTCAGTTGCTCTAAGTTGGTGGAATGACATTGATTTACGCAGATCTAAGATACAGCCCTTTGAAAAGGTGAATTCATGCCCTTTCCTTGAATGAGAATGTGGTGGGTTGACCATGGCTGGACGCCAGGTGCCCACTAAGTCGTTCTATCACTCCCCCCCCCTCTTCGCTAGACAAGGAAGAGGAGAAAAAAAAAAATATAACAAAGGGCTTGTGGGTCGAGGTAAGGACAGGAGAGATCATTCACTAATCACCGTCACAGGCAAAACAGACTCGGCTAGGGGAAATTAACTCAATTTATTACAAATCAAAACAGAGTAGGGTAATGAAAAATAAAACCAGATCTCACAACACCTTCCCTCCACCCCTCCCTTCTTCCCGGGCACAACTTCACTGCCGGCTTCTC
>JANZLQ010000100.1:35369630-35395719 GCA_026212715.1 Elanus axillaris | reverse complement strand
TTCTCACAGAAGCCACCCCTGTAACCCCCCCCCCCCCCCAGCTACCAAAACCTTGCCACAGAAACCCAATACAGATAAATATAGCTTTAAGTACCAGTGCAAAGGCAACCAACCTGTAACAATTTGGCCTGTACCTTCTTCTCTCTGGACTTCAATACCACCCCGAAAGCAGAGAAGATACTTCAATAAATGTTTTTGAAATATTACAAGACTAAGAATCTTTTCTTTTTGAGATTTGCTTTTAGAGGGGCTTATATATAATCCCTTTTAAATTACTGTGCCTATGGAAGTTTGCATGATAAGGCACCTTATAAATTAGACTGTATTATATTGTATTAAAAGTTGAAATATGAAGCTCTATTGGCTAGACAATATCTTATAATTAGAGTTTGGTTTCACCATCTAAGTGGAAGTGTTGACTGCTCCTCAGCCTGAACGTACTGCTCTCTGCTTAACATATATCCCTGAGTAAATCCCTGTATCTTAAAACTCCACGTATTTATAGGAAAGATTTCTAGTATGTATTTGATTTTTTTTTTCTCTCTTTGTATTTTTAGGCAAATGAAGGCTGAATGTTAAATTAAACAAGAGATTTTTAGAAACAGGAGCCTAAAGGTAGGTTTTTTCAAACATTTGTGCAGGGGCCTCTGCAGAAGAGCTGGACACTGTATGATGCCTCTAGGTACTATCAAGAGCTATTGACTGCTCAACACTGGGAACCAGTTGGCTTTTTGCCAAAATAGGCAGAAAGATGACCAACACTGGCAACCAAATGGTTTATCTGCATCAAAATGTGTGTTTCTGGTTGAAGTTCTGTCCGTGTGCAGGACATTTTGACACCTTTCTTTCTATAAGATTTCAGTGTAATTATATATTTTGCATATAAAGGGCCAGGAGCAGTTTTAGTATCTGACCAGTCTCAGTTGAGTCTTTATAAGACACAGCTAGAGATCAGCAGCAGTATAAAGGAAGGAAGAATACTTCATAAAGAATGAAAAATAGTAGAGGATTTTGAAGGCCACAGATGTCCATTCTCATGCAAAGTGGAACCAGTTTTAAAATTGGGTTAACTTAATAGGCTGTGAATTATACAAGCTCTTTAAGTTAATCTGATTTCATAGCCACCTTAGTGTATCCACACTTAACTGTCTGAGGACCAGAGCACAAGTCCTTTGAAGTGTCAGATGAGGTGGATATTGCTGCAAATTTCCTTGCCATTGGAGAATGTTCCTGGTGGGATCTGCTACTGAAAGGTATCTGAACCTCAAACTATGACATTAATAGCCTGGTGCAGAAAACGTCATTGCCAGCACTCGTTTGCTTGGAGTGATGACAAATGATTATGCTGTTTCTTTCCATTGTGTGCACAGTTCTCTGATGTTATTCCATCCTCCTTGCTCTATCACAAAGATCATTCAATTTCTGATTGAAGTCCCTGGCATCTTACTTCCAATGCCCTCCGGCATTAACACATTGCATGATTCTGTTTCAACATCCTTTGCTTCTTGGCAGAGATTTCCTTCTATATTCCAAGCCTAGACAGTGCATGAAAGGATTTCTGAGCTTTTATACAACAATCTTGGCTGCTTTTTTTTTTTTGCCTTTTTTTTTTTTTCCTGAGGTAGTGACTAACTAGTCTATCTCCCCATTAGCTGTAATGAAGACATGAATTACACGGAGAGGTTACCTGAAGGTAAATGTCCCTGTACGATTCAACGCAAATGATGCCAGAAATGAAGCTTTTTGGTAACATATTTTTTTGATAAACAAAAAATGTAAAACCTCAGATCTGTTTTATCCCAGTTCAACTGAAAAAAATACATATGTGTGTGTGCGTATATGTGTGTATACATATGTATAGATACAACCCCCCATGCACTTCTGTGATTGAATTTTTCATCAAAGCCAACATTACTTCTTAAAACAAATATTTTTTGTGAGATAGAATTTTCTTTGGGAAAACTGATTCTTCAAACCTTTCCATACCTGTTCCAAGCAGAACAACAGCAGACTGATTCTCTGCTTGAAACTGCTTGGAAGGCATTTTATACTAGTCCATCCAAAGACTGTGTCATGAAGAAGTAGTATGTCCGATTCCTCTCTCAGAAAAGACTAATAAATTTACAAGTGCTCAAAAATCTCCCAAATAACCATTTCTGTCTTTCTGAGCCTAATGCAGAGCACATTAGACAACAAAAGTAAACAGAAAACGCACACAGCAATATTTCCTGTAGCACATAACTGCATCCTCACCTAAATGCTAATCACAAGCTGATACTTGCCTGCATAAATCTAATCAGTTTCTTTCAGAATTGCATGAGGAGTGATTCCTTTCATCTGCATGGGAAAACATCCAAACCGAGTATCACATTTGTGTCCTTTAATAGCGCTGTTTTCTCTGAAATATACAGTAACAGGCTCTCTACTTCTCACAAGTGTCCTGATAGCAATACGCTCACGCTCATTTTAATTTCCTCGGCATCTAGCTCTGAAGGCAGAAGGGTTTTTAAGTGCCTAGACATATATCCTGCCAGGTACTGAGCAATTCAGCTTGAAGAAGGTGTTTTGTCGCTATATACAGTTGGACGGTGTGTTGATATTAGGTGTGATGAGATACAGAAGCAGGACTCTTGGTTGATGTAAACTAGCGTCGCTCCTATCAAAAGCAGTAATTCTGGTCTGCTGAATATAAACAGTGTAATACAGTTGTGTTGATTGCTCAGGGATTGCTTTTACAGCAGGAAAGGTAGAGAAAACCTGGGGTTTAAGTCCGACAGTTGTTTTGTTAAACTTCTGCCCTGTCCACCCGGCAGCCTCCGCGGGTGAGGGGAAGGGCGATATCCTGCCCTCTGCTCAGCACAGGCACGGCTCTGCTTAGCTACATGCTTCTCTGCACTTTCAGGTACCTATTTGCCACGTTTTTATATCTGGTAGAGGGTATGGTGAAATACTTTTGTCACGTTGCTCCCCAGCAGAAGCCGTCTTCAGCTCAGTGAGTGCGAGCACCAGGTGGAAAAGGTGCAATCTTACAACCTATAGGTTGTATAACTGATACAGGTCCTGGCATGAGCGTGTACCCAGCTGTAGGCACGTGGGAATTTTGAGGCTGAATAGGAAAATGTCTATAGATGTTAGGAGGAGCAACTCAGTTTCTAAACTTCTTTGATCTCAACTGAGTTCAGTTTCCCCAAACTGGACTTCAGAGACTCTGCTCTGCCCAAGCCTGGCAGCGGTCTGTGTCCCTTTCCCGTGTCTGGCTTTCAGTCTCTGTGCATCACAAAATGGGAGAGGAGCATGGCCTCAGAGGGGGACTCACTATGGAAAAATGCTCATTTACTTGATATCACAGCAATGGAAGCCATAAAGCGACTACAGAAAACAATGAAGGATTTTTTGTGGTGGTTTTATATTATATCAAATGGTTTTTAACATTATCTCATCTCCTTCAGGCATGTAACAATAAAACTAGCATTTTTACATTAAGCCCAGGATGAAATATAGTAGAGAATTAAACCTAAAATAGAATGAAAAGCGTTCTGTGCATCTTTTGTTTCACAGTTTTAAATGTTGCGTGGATTGGCTGCTGCACATTTTTTTCTTGTCAAACTCCCAAAAAAGCAATTATGTAAGTCCTCATTACCAGTGAGTCACCAGCATTGTTTTGTTTTATGAAATGAAAATGCTTTAGCACTGAATTGCCTCTGAGAGTGCAAAAGAGTATATATAAAACTCGGCCTGCTTCTGCTTTAGCCCTTCATAACTCAAAAGTGGTTAAGTAAATTATAGCTGCTAAACACCATTTTTTGTTATTGAAGAAAAGTAAGGTAAGGCTTATTCGTGTGTAACTAAAATGGTGTTGTTGAGCAAGCTTTAATAAACCACTGAAGGCAAGATAAAACTTAAGAGAGAAACTGCTTTACTTAATATTTACCAGATAATGTTATTCGCAGTATCTTTAAAGCTAAAGTGCCTTAAATCTAAACTCCAACTTTCTGCTCTAAGAGAACTTGGAAGAGGTCATGTTTTGAGCATATGTGTAAAACAGCATTCCATAATTGATTTATTAACATATGAGGTCATATTTATGATTTTCTTTTTGAAATATATGAAAGCAAGCTATAACTGTATAATCCTATATGATCTATTCAACAAAAATCTGCTTCAAAAGTCCAAGAAAAGAGTGAAAGAGGGGGGTAGAAAAGCAAGAAAGCCAGTAGAGTGTATTTTGTAATGGTTAAAGGTTATTCTCCAAAGGACAAATTAATGTAATTTGTATTTGGTAAGGACCATATTGGATTTTTTTTTTTTTTTGCATTCTTTCACATCTCAGGAGAAGTGTTGCTAAATAAGTCCAAATGGGATAAAAAGAATGTTTTTTACTTAAATGCAAATGCTGCAGTTTTCAGACTACAATGTCATAGCATGTATGGGGCTTGGAAACACTACCTTAAGAAGAGGCTTGATGCCCAGGACTTTTGTATGCTGCCTTTTTTTCCCCCGCTTCCTTTCTTTTTTCATCTGTGAAGTCTTTTTCTGCATATAATTTCTGAAATGTGAAGCACATGCTTGGTTGTTCTGTAGCACAGGTCCCTCTTCAGCAGCCCCTACTCACTCTCTATCAAAGTCAAATCTCCCTTTGAAGTCCCGCGTTTTTCCTGAGCCCTGTGTGCTGCAGAGGCGATGCCTCTTCCACTGCATGTTCTTCAGGGCAGGGACTGCTGTGGCCTGTGTTTGCATAGGGCCTGGCCACGCTGGGCATTCACCCCTGGGCTGCTCTTGTCGTAAGAGTGTTTAATCGCTGTTTAAATACACAATTTGGTCCAACAGGTGGTCCCACTGACTCCTCTGTGTCTGGCTACAATTTAGTTGCCATTTCTAGGTTCAGGTCGGAGAGGCACACTTGGGTCCTCCCAAGCTGTGACCTCTAAGATCACCCAAACTCCCACCAGTCGTTTACATGTGCTTTCCCAAGGCTCTGCAGGGGCTGCGCATGGTCTGGTCTTCTGCTTTATTCTGGGATAATGTTACAGGAAAACAATGAATTTAGCGTGTGCTGGTTTTTTTTGGTTTTTTTTAAACAATGAGCTTAGCACATGACAGTTAACTATGAGATTCCTTGAAGTTGTTCAAATATTAGACATGGTGTTGATTGTATCAGAGATCGTAGAAATGTTGTGGTAGACACTGTCCTAATCTGAGCAGTCCCTACCCTAATCTGAGTATCCAAAATTACTCTGAGTATACCCCACCCACACTCTGGAAAGGGCATATGGAGTAAAGTCCCTGGATGGTAACTCATCCTCTCTCCTTGTCACATGCTCCAGTACCAACCTCTAATCTCGTTCACCTGCTGAGCATTCTGGGTACCTCGTACTCAGGGACCATTTTCCTTCAGAAAGGTTCAAGGTGGCTCAGGGTTACAGACTTGATGGTGTCCCAGTGGTCATCCTCCAAGGGAGTGACAAGTGTCTCCCTTGGGCAGAGCTGCTGTCTGGAATGCTATTTAATAGGCTTATCTTGGGCAAGCTGAGACATGAATCAAACATATAATATGAACTGGAGTTCATAATTTCATACAAACAACCCTCTCTCGGTTACTATCTACTCTCAAAGGCTGCTGATGGATTGAGCTTGATAAAACAAAAGAGAGGGCAGGACAACATTAAAGGAAGGGCAAAAAACTGATTTTCTCCAAAAATGTTGCAGGAAAAAAATTGAAATGTGACTGAAGGTGTTCCACCAGCTGTACAGCTGGTTAAGAATAAACTGTGAAGCTTTCATGGTTTATTTAATTTTTTAAATAATTTTTTAAAGTTTATTAACTCTGATCTGAGGTATTTACTAGCCAAAGTAAAGACTGTGCCTCAGAAAATTCATTTCAAGTATGGAAAAGTTTCTATGCAAGAGCTAAATTCTTGAGAGCTTTGTTGATTGTGGAATTTTCCATTGTGGAAACAATTAATAAAAATCATAATTGTGAATGTCTGTAGAGATGTTCAATGGCTTAATTTCAAGACTTAGATGTTTCCAAGAGATGCTGTTTTTACTTAATCATCTTACCATCTCTGGAAAATACTCTATTGGTGTTCTAAGTACAGTTTGTGTGTTAGCTCCTAAGGAGAATATTGTAATAACTTAATTTGTTTGTGTGCGCTTCGGTTCGTACCTTCCAACCCTCCTACGTACTTTCCTACCTTTTTCTAGATGCTGTGATTCACTGTTCAGATTAACCACAGCTTTAGACAGAGGAAAGAAAAATGTATATAGGTGCCACATGGTGCAGTATGAAATAGACTCCTAAGACCTGAGCGGCTGGGACTTGACGCCCCAGCAGGGGCTGAACCCCTGGGGGCCTGTGGACCAGACTGGGGATGCTGCAGCCCAAAAGCCACCCCTGGCATCAGTGCCTGTCCGAAAAGCTGCACCGGGGGCTGAGTTCGGCGTGGGCAGGGAGTGCTGGGGGTCCAAGCGAGGACTGGGCTGGCTTCAAAACCCAGTGCTGCACGCTCGTGGCAAGTGACAAAGATAAATCTTATCCAGAGCTTCTACAGTTGTTCCTGAGATCATACGGTAATCTTGGATATCCTCTTTGAAGAAAAAGTGCTTGTTTTTTAAAGCCGTTTGTTGGCCTGTGGCAAAAAAATCGCTATGGGAAAAAGATCCTGACAGACACATGAAAAACATTTCAAGTTGTGTTATACTGTAATTATCCTCCCGGAGTTAAGCATTCATATAATTTTGGTATGACAGCGTGCTAGAAATTTTTTCTTTCCCTGTGATTTTGGTAGGGTTCTTATTTAAAAAAGAGCCGGGGTATATTTATCCCCTGTCCCCAGCCTGTTATTTTTAATCACTGATGGAATGAGTCATTGATGCACTAGAATGGAAATAAGGTTTTTCATGGGACCTCATACTCTCGAGAATCCTTTAAATGACCAGAAATTCCTACGGGAAGGAACCATGTCACTGAGCGTGCGTGCCCCGCAGTTTCTTTCAGGCATACGGTCCATGCTGGTTGAAGGGCTAACCCACCCGTGGCGTTGGAGGGCAGGTGCTGCTGCAGGTGTGGGAGTGGGTTACAGACTGGAAACCACAGTAGTTAGAATCGTGGTGAGCTTTCCGTGTGATGCTGAATGAGATGGTTTACTTTAGAGAGAGAAGATGTAAAAAGCAGGTGATCTAAACCCAGTATTTTCTACGAGGAAGGCAGATGCAATCATCCTCTTATCAACTCATATAATATTAAAAAAGAGGTGTTCAGTGATATTGAAAGGCAACAAATCAACACGTTAATCGGATGAGGAAGTAACCAGACTTAAAGTGTTCTATAATCATTCAAAACTTGTTAAAAAATTTAGGGGAGGGGGGATCGGGGGGAGATGTAATTTTATTGTATCTGAAGTATTTTTGCAAACATTTCAAGGAAGATTTCTGAGCTGAAGAAGAGAAGATACTGACTGATCTCCATCCACAATGGTGCAGTGCCATTCACTGCAGTGCCTCCCACCTTAGGTCCCTGTTTCACAAGGAAATTTTTTCTCTTTTTGTTTATACTTGAATTCTGTCATAAGCTTTATTTTCGTTCTGAACTAAAAAACCCCTGTTTCTGAAAATTCAAATTTCTGGATGAAACTAAACAGCTGCTTTCTAGTCCTTCCTATTTATTATGCAGGTTTCTGCCCATGTTCCTTTATGGTGTTTTTTACTAGCTACTGTTGAGCAAAGTGCTGGAGAATATGATTCCACATCTAATTTAGTGTGGCAGTTCTTGGATGTTTTATTCTGTTCAAGAAACCTTCAGCCAATTATCAAATACAAAATAGACTCCCCTTTCTTCCCCCAGTCTAAGCATATGAAAGATTATTTTAATTGGGACTAAAATAATTGTTTAATGTCAAGGACAGACCATATCATTTTCTATTTTGCCAGGCTACACCATGATAAACTGTTCAGAACAGCCTCAACAGTATTGGATCGTCAGAAACATCAGTCATACAAATCTTCTGCAATACTACCATAACAATGGTAAAAAAGCCATCATGGTTTCACAGGAATACCGGGAGGCTTACAGCTTTTATGATGTGGGGTGTGAACATCCCAAACATGGAAAATATTTCATCGGTCTGTTTTATAGCTGAGTTTGCTAAAGATTAGGATTGGGATTACACAGTTTCTGGGATATGACCCAACCAGAAAAATACTGCTTTGCGGTACATGGCCTGTTTCACCCTCTGCGGTGCAGTGTGTTGTAAGGGGCTCAACCACCCCTTGCTGTTTGGAGAAATATTTTCTCAGTCACTGGCACTGCAGGTGATGTCAAATTGGGAAGAAGGCAGCTGAACCCAGTGCTGTCCTCCTGGGCTGCCCGGAATCTCAGGCAATTCTCTGGAAATAGTTCAGATATTTGTTTGTCTGTTTGTTCATTCTCCTTATCTCATGAAGTTACAGAATGCTAATGAGATGTCTTTCTATTTATAGAAAATAAAACATATGGGAAAAGGATTATGTCTGTCACACACTGCCAAGCTGATTTCATAGAGCGACAGCTCTACAGGGAAAGTTTTACTTCCAGTACTCCTGGGAAGTCGAACAAAGACTGTGAGCCAGAAAGCCTGGGTTCCAGTCCCTCCATCTGCAAGGCACTTAAACCCCCAGTTTCTCCCCTTTGCCTGTGACTTAATTGGTTTAACTACACTTCCCTGTCTCACTCTGGGTTCTGTGGGGTTAATTAATGTGCAGAAAGTCCTTAAGATTCTTGGATGTAAGTTTTGTTTCTCTTGTTTTCACAGTAGCTTTAGAAAGGGACCTTCATACTAGAGTAAAGCCTTAGGGTTTTCTAAGTGGAAGGTCACCTCTGCTATAGTAGCTTTTGCTGAGATGGGGCTGTGGTGGGTAGCATCAGCCATTAATAGGTTGATTTTGAGCAACCATTCAATCTCTACAGAGCTTCTACATGCTTTTTTTTTTGGTGGTGTATCATCCAGGCACCCCACAGAGACATTCCACACTGATTCAGAGCTGGAGCTGTTGAAAAGAGGCTGGCAGGCACACAGTGTGCACAGCCGTGTAGAAACTGAGATGCCCCTCAGGCATCTCATGCGGAGATGGAGGGGTAGGAGTGGTGATAAAGTCCTCGGTCTTCTCTCTGTGCTTGAGAGATCCCAGTGAAGCAGGTCATCAGGACTTGAGGATCACGAAGAGGGAACCTGGGCTGAATGGCACTGTCAGCCCAAGCAGAGACAAATCCTCTGCATGTGTGACGTAGAGGCTTGGTTTGCATGGCAAAATACCAAACTGGAGACCTTTGTGAGCAAACTGAAGTTGAAGGTACAGTGGCTCAGATCTAACTTGCATGCAGTGCACCAAAATGCCTGGTAAGCAGCGTTTTCCCTTGGTTGGCTCAAGGTGTTCAAAGGCGGTTCCTCGATAAAAGACTCTTGTCACTGGGATTTGTGTGACGTTGTTGTCCATGGAATCTCACCCCAAGTTTCTAGAGAATGCTTAGAAAGACCCCAACTCCTGCTACTGGCTGTTGCCTTGGCTCTCCTCCTCCCACAGCCCTCCCAGTCACACCAGCAAGACCGGGGTGTGCCCCACAGCACCATCTTCCCCGTGGAAGCCGTCAGCTGAAGCTCAGCCCAAGTGTGTGTTGGCATCTCTGTGCAGCACAGAGCCACTAAGTCGGGCCGTGAATACAGACTCAGGCTTGCCCTATGCAGACAGACCGGTGAGCCCTGCAGGATACCCACCAATATTAGAGAGGGTAAAGATCTCTTTCACCTCACTGCCGAATCCATGCTAGCATGCATAGCTGAAATGTTATTCATCGGCTGCTAAACTGGGAATGATGCTGTGGATCCCTGGAAGATCTAGGCTTAAATGTTAAATGTTTGGGTCTCTCTCCTGTCCTTCTCCCTCGCTTCCCTCTCCCTCCACCATCTTCTTGATGCTAATGAACTAGAAAAGAAGCTGCAGCTGAAGTTGCATGGATAAGCTCTGTGGGTATGGAAAGTATGTGTATGTAAGGCTGTGAGATTCTTATTGATGTCTCAAGCTTGAAATTTACAGCATTAAAGGATTCGAGCTCAGGGTATAATGAAATAAGTAGCATTTTCAGGAAGAAATTCACTCCAAGGCAGTGGAAAAGAAGACCTTTCCTATCATAGATAATTGTCACTGCATTTGAACTTTTACTTTTGCCTGTGTCCTGCAGCCAGATCCTCGTCCCCTGAGCAAAACTGGAAGAAACATATTTTGCACAGGGGATCGCTGCAGGGACTAGATATCCCTCTGCAGACCCTGGCACAGTTCCGGCTACAATTTACAAGGAGTAGCAACGATTGCTTCTCCTGTGCTCTCCGCAGAGAGAGTGTTTTGTCCGATGGATCTGCCATGCACCCACCTGCCTTTTCTCACGGCTTATTTATTTTCAAGGCAAGCAGTGGTGCCTGCGCCTTGTGCTGAGTGCTCCTTCCCACTGTCTGGAGAGATTTCCTTGCCATACAGACAGCCTGCTCTCGAGTCCCCCTCCTTCCTTTGCCCAATCATTAACATAAATCATAACCTAGCAGATGAAAAGAAATTTCCAGTCTTTGTGATCTCCTGCCAGAGTTCTCCTAGTTTTTCTCAGTTTGGGAAAAAAAATGTGCATTGCAGCATGTCCTGAGGGTTGACAAAATAGGGCTGTTTCAGACCCAGGAAGATGAATTCTGAACATGAGGTCCCACCGTGGCCCTCAGGTGGAGATGTGGGGCCGCCACAGAGAGCCGTGGGGCAGGACAACCTCTCTGCCCACCCGCCACGCTGCTGGGCCAACACAGACGTGGGAGGGGGGCATGCAGCGTAGTCTTCTTCATCCCTCTCCACGGGCGCCAGAGCTGTCCACAGCATCGCAGCCCAGGAGAGGTGCCTGCGGGGAGGGCAGAGCTTGTCCCCATCCTCCGGCACGTCCCTGGGGCCAGGGTGAGGAAAGGTGCTCCCGGCGTGGGGCAGGGGCAGTGGTCCCTGCTGGCACCGGGCGGCAGAGCTGCCTCCGTGGCAGGGGCTCCTACTCCGCCGGGTGAGACAGTTGCTTTACGCAAGTTGAATGGGGTAATTTTTTTCAAACAAGAGCTGTTTTCCAGATCATTGGTAATCCTGATGCACAGGCGATAGGGACGCAGGCTGGACTGTTGATGGTTTTTGGTTGTGACCTAAACAAGACGTGATTCCAAGCGCAGTAATTTCTTGGAGAGGAAGGTAGCTTTCTAAGAGGGCTTTAGACAAAGAACATGTTTCCAATAATCCCCCAAGAAGTGAAATAACTTCTAAAATGCTGTCAGAAGTCAATAAAAAGTTCAGCTATGCTGATAGAAATGAACATCTTAAACCAGACTTGCAATGTGAACCAGTAAAGCTTCACCCTTCCTCACAACACCCTCTGCCTCGCTTGTGCTGGAGATTCGGTGTCAGAATTTGTTTGCCACAGACTCTGGTGCTGTGGGACAGTGCACCAAGGCTGCTTGTGAGTTTATATCCTGGAGGAGATTGGTATGTGTTGGGATACTCAAAGATTACAACTCCACAGACATGAAGAAGCGAGCCTGGAAAATTTTACTTTGGTGCAATCAAATGATCACATCTCAAGGTCACTAAAGGCAGATAATAGCTGAATAACTGGCCTCAGCCCTTCAGCATAGCATACTTTTAATAGGCTGATCCAAGCCCATATGGTCTTATTTTATTGTTCCTAGCTGCCTACTATATTGAATTTTGAGGTGGATTTTTGAAATGGATATGGCTTCCAAATTTATTCTGCTTAGGACTTCAACTTTGCTGTTTGAAATGTTATCTTTATTTGAAATATTTAATGAGGAAAATACATGTCATGTGACACAATTTTATTTGCTTTGCCAGGCAGCCCCTTTCCAGGACAGGAGGCACAGCAAGGAGTGCCTTTGTGGGGTTCTGTGTTAGAGTTTCCCCCAGTTTATTAACTGAGTGGAGCCTGACTTTAACAAAATGATGCCAGGTCGTGTTCACCTAATGCATACCTTGATTTGTACAGGTTTTATTAAATTCCTCGGCTCTCCACTCCCTGTGGTTTTGGGTTTGGGATTTTTTTGTGTGGTGGCATAATACATTGGCAACAGAGTTTCTCATATCCACGGTCGCCATGAAAACCTGAATATTTCAGATCAAGGGGATGCTCACAGAAGACCTACTGAGACCATTTGAGCTGACATTACTTCATGATTTAAACTTTAAAAGCTAAAGGAAGATTAATGTTGTGCATTGTTCTCCCACTTATAATCTTTGCTGTCTTAAGTCCCTTTCAACTCGGAGCTGGGAGTGTTACAGAAGCAGCTGATTTCTGCCTCCATGGGGAAGAGCCATGCATGTAATTGAGAGTGTTATACATAGGATCAGGTTTCTGGTACAGTCCTTGTCATTATAATTTGATCTGCTATGATAGGGCTCGTAGCCTGATTGGCATCTCTGAAGACTTCTGTAATATGAATAGTAATTATAGAAACACAGACAAAGAACAGTATTCCAACGTTTGCTGAAAAAATGTTCTTGCAGACTCTGACAATGCATTTGTAGGAATTCCTTGGAAAAGTAAACACCAAAGACATGTGAACATAGTAAAAAAAAATTCATTTAAGGATTCAGATGAGTATTTGTAGGAGGCACGTTACAGTTTCTTTCAGCTTTACAAACAGGATTACATGAGTAATCTTCAAGTAATATAAGGATAAATCATTTTTGGAAAAAGCCCCCAATGGTTTAGGTATCAGCAGGCTTTCACTTGCTAGCAGGCATGAATGTGTTTCTGGCCCACCTCTCTTGCAGTGTACAAAACACAAGGAAAATCCCACTCTTTCTTTAGGCTCAAATTTGTTATAATCCTGATGAATATGCATTTTACACGTAATTCCAGAATGCACTCAGATGCAAGTTTAGATTCCTACATTTCTAAGTTGAAACATTAACATTAAATTGTTGTCCCCTGTACATATGTATGTATGTATTTTTTTCACCATTTGAAACTCCCCTTTCCAAGACAACCCCAGGACTGAGCTGCTGCTCAAACCACAGTTCCTCAGTTGCAGTTGTGGATATCCAAGGGATGGATGTTGTAGCTGGTGAGTCCTTCAGATTCTCTTGTATTCCTGTGGAGTTGGGGTTTTCAGCATCTCTCATGTGAGCCTGGTACAGTTCCTCCTGTGATTGTGCTGAAGGCAGTGGGAGTAAAGCTCTCCCAAATAATTTTGAGGATTTGGGGATACATGAATAGAAATAGATGTGTCAAAATAGTCCACATTTCTATAAGTGCTGATGAGGTTGTAATTACTAGGACTGCTGTGGCTGCTTGGCTGTAATTCCTACCACTGCTCCTCTCCATTCACAACAGCTTTACTTCTAAAGAACCATTTTGACTACTGGTCTATACAATTAATATATAAATGAAAAACATAGCTCAGATTCGGATAGGTAAAGTTTCATGGAACTATCAGAATGAGCACAACAATGATAAGAAATTCCTTCTGACCCCTTATTAGGTGAACATTAACAATTTAGTGGACAATTGAAAAGACGTGGGGTCTTGAAACTGCAAGAGTCAAGGCTGTGTTAAGATGTAACTAAATATATTTATATATCTGTTTCCCAGTCCTGAATATTATGAACATAATTTGATCAACAATACCATTTAAAAAATTATTTTTAAATTGATTTTTTAACCTGTTCTTTCAGCAGCTGTCAGATTAATTGAAAATATGTTCTTTGAAAATTAAGATGCAATGCTGAGTGCTACATTTTTATGTGCATACATCTAAGACTTTGGTTCAATAATACATTCAGTCTTTGAGGCCCTTACTCAAGGTCTGTAAAACAGCATTTAAAAAAAAAAAAGTGAGGTAAAAGTTAGTCCAGTTCTGGAATAGCTTTTAGCATATTCACCTGCTCTCTACACAAAAAAATCTAAATTTTAATTAGTGATTTGGCATGGTCTACTCTTCTTAACTAGCAGTGTCTTTTATTTCTTTATCTGACAGCCTCCTCACCCCCAGGGTATGATGGAAAATTACTCATTTTCATATAAGGTAGAGGAGTTTAGTGAATATATGACCTACAGATTTTCCTAATTTTTTTATAATATAATGTACTTTGATGCATTTCAAAGATAATCTGTCTGATGCTTTGCATATTCCTACTTAATTACAGTGTATTTTAAGATGATTTACTACAGTCAGATAATTCTGAAATAGTCTTGCTACGGAGGGCATGCATGCCACAGGCAGCTGTACAATTAGCCATAGAGTTCATAGGAGAAATAATGTGTGTATGTGGAAGTCAGGAGTGTTGGCACAGGAAGAGTTACGAATAAAAAGAGATATATGGCCTCATTTAGTGTTCGCTGATGAGGTCTTTCTAACAGCTTTGGTGTATTTTGGCTAAACCCCAAATAATATTGAAGCATGGTTCCACTTCCAGCTTCTCAAAGTAATGGGTGATGAACAGAGGAATATTGAAAAAATATTCTGAAGAAATCTCTGAGCTTACTTCTTTCTTTTTCCAGTTCTGTATCATCATATTCTAGTAAAACACAGATCTATTTGGGGGCCAGAAAACTCTGGAATAGCATTTTGGCTCTTTATTTGACCATATGTGTTAATGTTCCAGTGACTCCCTCTACATAAAATTAGCTTGGAATGAAGTGATCAGCATTTGAGAGCATTTCAAAGCCATAGTAACAGACCCAGGCTATTAAGGCCAGATGAGGACCACAAGATCGTCCAGGCTGACCTGCTCTATAACACAGGCTGTAGGCAACTGGAAATAAATATGCACCTCTTCAGCTTTTCAGTGAATGCTGCGGCAGAGTGGGCACATCAGGCCAAAGCAGGTGGAGGGTTCCCATGTGCACCTCTGAGCCACCAAACAATCCCAGGGTCCCCGTGCCGAGCCATGCAGGTGTTTCCATTCACAAACATTTGAAGAAAACTCCACGATATTAAGTCATTTGGGGGGTTGAAAAGGTTTTTTTAGGATTTAGGATTCCCTTGGCTTAGATAATGGTCATATTTACTTCTTCTGATTTATTTTTATTTTAGCTAGTGGAGTTGTGGAGGCTGGGTTACTATGAGCTATTTATTTTTTGAATATTTTATTCTCTCTAGGAATTTGCTTATTTTCACCTCTCCAATCAAGTGTTAGCCTGGCAAAAGAGTCGTCTGTAAAACTTGCTGCACATCTGCAAATATCAAATGTCCATGAATAGGCACAAGACTCACTCCACTTACTTTTTTTGTCAGATGGTTTCATTTAGAACCCAAAGGGTCAGGAGTCACAGCATGACCTCATCAAATTAGACTCAACTGAGAGAGGTGTTTAGCACAACAAAAAGGAAGTAATCTGAAGGACATTAAATGCAAATGAGACTGCCATGTGCAAACTTCAAAAACACCTGATCCAAATGAACAGTGTTGACGGGGGTCGAAGGGGTGAGAAAGAAGGTTTCATATTTTGGTTGGGGTTTTTTTTGTTTTTTTTCAAGGACTATCAGCAATATTACATCCTGTAGAGCTGGCTGAAAATCTCATAGGTATGTGAATATTTAAACTTAAAAATACCCACTTTTATTTTTGCCAGGTGAGAATATGTCAGTATTTACTGGCAGGAGTTTGGCTGGCTTGTAAATCAAACCTGGTAGCAACCCCTTCTCTTTGAGTGGATTTGTTACTAGACAAGTACTTTTAGAGTGGTTTCATTAGTGCATGAGTCTCATTTGGGGGAGAGAGTAGAAATTAATTTTGAATGCCTAATTGAAGAATTACAAGGAAGGGTTGGTTGCTGATGGTTCTTTCATGCAGAGAAGAAAATGCTCATGAGAAGGCTTGCACATTTTCCCTTCAGGACATTAATCCATGCCCCCATTGGCTGAGATGTCTTTCAGCCATGAAGGCAATGGGGCAGTGAAGGTCTTGTTATAATGGAACCAGGCTATTTCCAGATAATGTGAGTCAGATTGACTTCAGGGATAGATCTGCTTTCCAGATGTTGGATGTAGTCAAGTGGAGCAGGGAAACAGAGATGGCAGCTAAGTATAAGGAGAACCGTGGAGTAAATAAGAAGTCAGAAGTGCTGTGTTTGCAGTGAGTAGTGTTCAGATTTTCAACACTGTGTGAGTCAGGGAAAAAGCTGATAAATAAATATTTGTTGCTGACAGACACAGGGATGTCTAAGTGTCTTGAGAAATGAGCCAAAATGGACTGAAATGGGATCAAAATAGGACTGAAAACAGTACTTTGTTAGAGCTCAGCATCTGCATACATCCATAAGAGCTGCAAAAGACTGGGAAGTGGTCAAAATGGCTGGTGAACAGGAAAGAAAACCCAACGGGACTTACTCATAGAAATCTAGGACAAAATAATATAATGAACGCAAGAAGTAAAGTGTGATTCAAAGAAGTTTAGGTAGATATGACAAGAGGTAGTAACAGTCCCAAATATCTAATCCAAAGCCACAGCAGTCAGCGTAAGCTCTGTGCGAGTGTTAAGGCAGAGGGACTGTTTTTGTTTCCTTCTGTTTGACTCGCTTCATCTTGGTTTGTCCACAGCTTGACAGCCATGAGATCAAGTAGCCACGTAGCCAAGCTCTAGGCAGATCGGTGCCTCATATAGAACAAGACAGTAGGAGTTAGTATGGGCAGTCTTTGATGTAGAGAAATATGGGAAGATGGGTGAGATCTTTGTCAGCTATTGCCAGGCAGGCAGTCTTCTGCTCCTTGGAGGAACGCACAGAGCAAGCCCTGCTAGAAGGGCAGGAGAGAGGAACTGTGCGTGTTCCTCCCGTGGCCTATGGAAGGTGCTGCTTTTTTTTCCTTCAGCACAGAGTGGTTTTTCAAGACGCAACTGAACCTCCAGAGAGGGTGCAGCTCATGGGAACAAGACCAGCCCCATGATCAGGTGTCATTTTCTTAACCCGGCCAGTGGGTCTTATCTCAGAATCAGGCCAGCTGGCAGCAAGCTGAAGGCAATTGCTGGCGGTAGAAGCAGTCAGGGGAGGTAGCAGGAGATCTGTACAGTCGAGCATATACACTCAGGGTGTGGGGGCTCACATCTGGCTGCAAGATGCTTTGAACAGTTTGTTGGACAAAGGCGCTTGGTCAAAAGAGGTCAGGGCAGGTTCACTTGTACTGCCAAGGGTGAAAACTATAGTGAAAGTCAATAAAAGGCTCTCATGGCTTCTAGTTTACCCAAATAAGGAGAGAGAAGAATTGTTAACATAGGGTTTTCCCTTACCTTTTCAAGGTCATAGGAAGGTTAGCTCAGCTTCAAATTGCTGCATAAGCTTGAAAGGAAGAATGACAAAATGTGGATTAGGAAAATACATGGTCTTATTTTTAAAAGGTTGTTCTACTGAAATAGTGGAGGATGGTAGTCACCAGGAGGGTGAAGTGCAGGCAGGGTGGGAGGAATGCTCAAAATTTTGTAGCTTGAGCATTTTTCTGCATGTTTTGAAAAAGGGTGTAATGACAAGAAAGATTTTGGCGTTACAGCTGGGTGAAATTCAGTTACGAGAAAGATGTATGTTTTTAACGGTGTTGGTGATTATCCATGGGCAAAAACCATCAGGAAAACTGGGGGCTCCCTGCTTGGTTGTTTTCTGGAAGCTATGATTTAATTACAGATGAAGTCATTGGGCATAATATATGGCAGGTTGGTGAAATCCTGTCATTGGGTTATTGAAGATAATCTGGTAGAGCTTCCTGACATAGGAGGCTACTTTACAAGCTCCCCTTTATATATAAAGAAAAGCATCAAGAGCAATCATCTGCGCTTTGCAAAG
The DNA here is from genome assembly GCA_026212715.1 of Elanus axillaris. NCBI lineage: Eukaryota > Metazoa > Chordata > Aves > Accipitriformes > Accipitridae > Elanus > Elanus axillaris. The sequence goes on along the minus strand of JANZLQ010000100.1, from coordinate 35,377,884 downwards.
CATGCTAGGTCACTAGCTCTGTCTTTAGAGACAGAGAGTATAACTGACTGAAGCAGACAATGAATTATTTTCATTGCTGAAGAAACTAATTTTACTGTTTACAAGTAGCGTTTTAAATGAACGACACCCCCCCCCCCCCCAGTGTATAAATTCCTGTTTCTGTAACATGATTTTTCAATACTTCCAAATATACCTGAAGGATTTGATGCCCAATCCCATGATAAATTAATGGTAGCTGGATGTCCAAAACCAACAAATCATCTTCAGGTAGTTCACTCATCAAGAAGCTAATGTCAATTTACAGTAAAAAATATCTTCCTCATACAGAAATAGAAATTGGTGTTGTGTGTGGGAGGGGGGTATCAGAACAAGCTTGTGCAGTCAGTTTATAAATCAAGGACTGCAAGTACCTCAAATGTTCTTCAAATATTGCAGCATGGAAAAATAGCAGTGAATCTCTGTCATTTTTGCCTTTTCCACCTCTGGTTATGCCAGTTGTTGATACTGCATTCCCACTGATCATTAAAAATAATAATACAAACAGAAAATTCAAAGAAACTCACGAACAAATACTTTATGGTATTTACAAGGTGCATTTTTTATGAGTTGATTTTTCTCCTCTTTAAGCAATGCTTCATCTGTATCTAGTAAAGTCCTAGATGAGAAACAGTTTACTAGATATAGAATATAAATATTGGGTGGTCATAATAGAAAAGCCTGAAAATGGTTTTAAAAGAAACCGAAGAAGCTTTCATGTAAACAGCTAGAATAAGTATATGAAAATTTGGATTCTCTTTAATAAAATGTACTTCATATGTATGTAGTTAAGAAAATGTCTATATTCACATGCATGTATGTGTGAGAATATCTATATATATTTGTGCACTCACACAGTTCAGCTATAGATATATACACATATTTTATATATTTATAACATCTGTTTATTATATTGATATATGGTTTTCAACACTGTTGCACTGTTTCAAACTGTTCAAAACCAAAACTGCTTAACGCAAAATTCTAATACTCCAGCTGGAGGTAAATGTCACCCTTCTAAAATAATGAGCTATAAATACAGCTTTTGTTTTTACTATTTGCTCCAGATAAATGATATTTTTAACTAGTGCACTATCCTGAGGACATGGAAGCTTTCCATACATATATACAAGATTTGACCATTATTTAGTGGAAATAATACCAAATTACACTAGGGTTAGAAAGACACTAAGCAGCCTGAAGCATGATACAGTGGTTGAACTTAGAAGTTCAGTTCATTTGCAGAGATGTTACTGGTTCCAGCTGTGTTCTCTGTATAGGGGATAGGGAGAAAGTATATGTCCAGCTGGAAACAGAATGAGCTACACAGGGCTGTATGTTCAGACTCTGCATACACACCAGAAACTAAACAAAGAAATGCCTAAGATATACAACATCGACTCACAATAAAAACAGCAATAGCAGTTGAATCATGTCACAATAACCTGAGATACTTTGGCTCCTACATTCTTCCAGGGAACGTCTTCAGGTGACACTTTGTTTAATAATGGAAAATACTCCTATACGTAACCTTTAGAATCTCCCTTAAAGTCTTGAGTGATGTATTTTCATCACTGAAATTTATAGTAATATCAGCATCAGTAATTTATGTGTTTTAATTTAAAGCATCTGTTTTTAATTTATATACCCCAAGGTTTTTTCAGCAGTTGCCCATGAGTAAGCATTTGATCTTGATACTATATTTTGAGTCTCTACTTGATGACCATCTTTCCAATGTGTGGGTTTTCATTAAAAGTTAAATCATTTTGTCTCAAACCAAAAATCATTTTTTCGCAAGTGAAGTGAAATTGTTTTTAAATAACTAAAAAGACTGTTCTGCATTTCAATCAGCTTGGACAATAACAACAGTCCTGTTCTTTGCACATTTGATTTCAGTCATTCTCACCTTCGGTGTTTTTTTTTTGTAGACTGATTCAGTGCTGCTGTGCTGGATGACATTGAGACAGAAGAAAACACCACCATAACAGAGAAGCTCTCCTATTAATTTTCAAATAACAACCAGGCTCAGTGCTTCCTGTTAAAAAGCAATGCTCTTTCTTTGTGAGACATATGGCCTTGAGCAGCATTCTTAGCTTCCCTTGTGGTTTTAGGATGACTCATGAATTTTGATGGTTTTCTTGAAGACCCAGTTGCTAGAGTCCTGTAAATGCATTTGAATTTAATTTTATTTTAAAGGGAAGGGAAGAGTTTTCTAGCTACTTGGCTGCAAAGAAGTAGTCAAGAATGCAGAGCTCAAAGGCTCAAACACATGAAGACATTAATTAAGGAACTTAACATTTCTTTGTCTGAAAACCCCATAAATGAGGAGGGACTTTCTGAATACATGGGACTGGCAGTACTGCAGATCTCTTGCGAAAGAAGTCACTAAGATGATTCCCTAATAGCAATTTCTTGGTTTCAAACCAAAGTAGTTGAGCTTGGATTACTCCTACCTGCTTTCATCTGCTGTTCTTGTCTATGAGCTCCGTAGCAATGGGCTTTCCCACCACAAACCAGTAGCAACGGGCTTTCCCTTCGCATGGATGGCGGCGGTTGTAATGAGAGAGCTGGGTCAAAAGTTAGTTCAAACAGTGCATTTTGTGCCTGGGGCCCCAAACCTCCTTCTCTAGCGTTCTTCCAGAGAAAAGGAAATACGGTGTGAGGTCTCCTGTTGCCCTGAAGCTGGGGACACTCTCTCTATATGTCCGTGCCTTGTTCTTTAGACGAGGCTGGTTTTTTGTGGTTATGTCTGTGGCGGGTACTTAAACTAACAGGGTCTTGCTCCAGAATTTCTTAAATATAGGAAGTCTGCCCGATGTATATTCCCTGTCAGTAAAGAAGGAGGCACCGAAGACCAGAATTATGAGAGAGAAGGTGACTAGATATACTTATCATTTAAAATGCATCATCTTTTTTGCTCTTTAATTAATTCATTAATTACAAATTAGACTCCAGGATTTCATAGTAGGAAGCTTTATAATTATCTAATCTTAACTCCTGTGTAACGTACCAAAGAACTGTGCCTTAATTCACTCTCCATAACTGATGGTGGATATAAAGAAGAGATTCAATCGGGAATATTACTCTATCAAGACTAATTTCTCTGCAAGTCATGATACCACATGGTACATTTAACCAAGAATACAGCAGATTTCCAGAAGTGGAAAAAATTTTAAATCAAGGCTGGGAGATCTTTCTCTAGCTGCTCTAATTTCATTGATATGAAGCACATTAGTCTAATCATAACCTTGGACCAAATTTTTTGTTACCAGCCTTTTTGAAGTAAACCTCTGTGATTTCTGGTTTTAAGAACTCTTGGTTTCCTGCCCAGAAGCCGGCCGTGCTGGGAAGCCTTACTGAAGTCTTTTATTTGTTTAGCATATTTACCAGTACCTGAGTGTAATAATACAGAATTTTTACCCTGTGAACACAACTCTTAGACTTCTGGCACTCCAAATGGGAATGTCCTGCTTCTCTGAAAGGACAAAATATGTCTCTTTAGAAAGCAATCCAAAATAATTTGCCTTTGGGTATAAGAGCTGTAGGAGTGTTGGAAGGTCTCAGACCGTAGCCTTGCAGTAAGCCAGTTTAATCAGAGTCATGGTAGCAATTTTATTTGAAGAAATTTAAATTAATCTCTCGAAAAAAAAAAAAAAAGATTAACAAGTCCAAATCTTAATTAAATGCTATATTTTAAATTCTGTGAATAATATTGTTTAAGAAACATTTAATCATTGTATTTTCTTGTTTAGGATTAGCTGTTTAAAGACAAAAGACTCTAGGCTCCAATTAACTGCTGCCAAAAATTAATTTAAGTAGCCTAATTGACAACTTGCTTTAAGCTACATAAAATCTTGGCATAAAACTTATTGTCAAGGGAAAAATATTCCTAATTTATTACTTTATTATAAATGAAACTATTGACCAAAGTGCACTTGCTCTACTGCAGCTGTTATGTAAAACAACAATATGTAGATGACAACGATAATGAGTCCTTGTCCTTATGTGTAAATACAAGTTGTTTTAAAATTGCACCGGTTGTTAATGACTGTTCGGTGCCACCAGGCTAGCGAATAGCTGCGGAAGAAGCAGAAATCCTGTTTTCGGGCAGCGCGACTGGATCCCGGGAGCCCTTTCTCTGGGATGCCCAACCTGCCGCCCAGTCCTTGTGGAGGTGAGACTGGGCTCCTGACGGGTTCGGACAAAGCCTGCGAGCCCGTCCTGCTCACCGTGAAAACTGAGCCCGACTGCCTTCCACCTCTGTGCAAAAGAGAAACGTAAACTGTTCCACATGTGGGAGCAGAATGTGATCGCTGTGGGGAGAAGGTAGCAAGGCTATTAAATGTAAAACCAGGGCTGAACAATCAAAATACTTGTCCGCGAGTGTGCGAGATACTCGGATATCTGTGAACAGGGAGAGAAAATTAAAAGCTGTAAGTACATACTGTAAAGCTCTTTAGTTTCTTGTTTATGGTCGCAATGGGCCAACTTTCAAAGCCACTTCTTGAAACGTTGCCCGTGGTTTTCCACCTGCAACTAGTTAGACACAGAAGTCCTGTTATTTTCTGCGCTGGCACAGCTAATTTGCATCCCCGAATACCCGGCGGATTTACAGAGGCATTAGTGCCTGCGTGGGGCACGGTTTCCCCACTGACCCTCGGCGTGTGCGGAGCTGGAGCGGCAGCCCTTGCCCCACGCCCACGCCGTCGAGCGGTGCTGTACCTTCTGCCGTTTGGCTTTTCCACGTGCTGTTTCTTGCTGTCCATCCTTCTCGACCTGCTGCCTCGTGAGCCCACCTCTTTAATGCAGTGTTAGCCATTATATCGTGCGTTTTCCTCTTAGGACCGCAAAAAATGATTGCAGCAGGAAGGTAGCTTACTGGTGTGCAGCTTTTCCAAGGAGCCTCTTTGAAGGCTAAAAAAGGTTGCTTGGAAAATATAGTATCTTGGCTCAATTTTCATTGTCTAGGCACATTTCTTTTCAGAAAATCACAAGCTACCAACCCAGCCATGTCATTGCGATTTTTCAAGCATTTTCTTTTTGTGTGTGTGTGTGTTTTATATCTCGGTGAAGTCACATCCCCCCCAGGCTATTGGAACAAAGCTCAGCTGAGAGCTGAACGTACTGAACGAGAGGAAATTACAAAAGGAAAAGCTAATGTTGAAAACCATTAGTATGGGCACTTCTCCCACAGCCTCAGTGAACCCTGGAGCAGCAACCTCAGCTCACTCCGAGAGGCACGCTGGCTCGGGCGAGAGATGCGCAATGTCCAGTCTGGCTGAGAACCTGCGAAAGCTAAACCCTCCCAACCAACAGCACAGCATCCATTAAGCCGAAAAGATGCTTTTAAAAAGCTCCCAGGGCACTGTGACCCTTCACACCCTTCCTCCACTGAACAAACTGTTTAAAGACCGAGATGTGCTGCAGAGATAACGAGCACTAAAGAATTTACGGCAGGTGCTATTTGAAGAGACTCCGAACAATGCAGAATTACCTGTGCCCATTTAAGTCCATTAATCTTCTCTTGTAAAAATAGCAATAAACAGTGATTTAGAAGTAGGGAGGAGCAAAGCTGGAAGCCCTGAGGTTAACAGAGAGAAAGATCAGTGCTTGTGGTTAGCTTTCTTTCTGCCTGTGCAACAAGTGACTGAACTGCTGAAAAATGCAGCTGCAGGTACACCTCAGAAGATACCAGATGACAACTGTCGTGGCTGGTATTATTTAGCAGATGTATGACAGGGCTTCAACCAGGTTATACTAGGTGCTGTATAAATACACAAGTGCTAGCACCCAGTGCACAGCAAGAGTTTACAAACTGCAAAGACCCCCATCACGCATAGACACTGAACGCCCAGGGAAGGCACCGCAATAAAGAGGGCTGCTAAAACAGAGCAACTGCCTGAAATTTGAAAGTAAGCAACAGTGGTTAATCACAATAATTACCACCTGCTCAGCTATTATCTCAGTTGCCGCTGCCTATGAGTCCACAGCATGTACCCTCAGTCTCAGAACAAAGTCTTATTATGATGGATAGGTTCTCGTTTTTAAACTAAAAAAACCAACAGAGACCTGACTAGAGATCGCTGGAGCCAAGGGGGATTCTTTTCCACTGGAACGAGCCCTGTGGCGTCAGGAACCCATCAAAAAAAGGTGATTTACGTGAATACAGCCATAGAATATTTTCTTCCTGAATGAAAACAAATGAGCTGGCAAAGTATTAATTTAAAATACTTGACTTGTTAACGAGCGGTATATATTATAAAAGTTGCTTCTGTAAGGACTTTCTGCCTTTGCTCCGCAGGTGGCTGTGTGTCTGCCCTGATCTGGTATGTGGGTACCTCCCCCAGGGGCTGCTGGACCAGCCCAGCACCGAGCAGTGATGCGCTTGCTGCCTTCTGGCTGGGAGCTCTCTTGGAAGCAAAGGCGGTTGTGAGTCCAGTATGACTGCTGAAACTTGAGTAGGCATTAATACTCTTCAACAAGTTACCATTAATTAAAAATGCTCTTGTTTTGCTTCTGCATTAAAAAAAAAATATCTGAAACTGGTCTTGAAACTGGTTTGGTCTGGGTTTATGTATGAACAAGGGCTTTCTCAGTATCACTTTAAAACAATTTAGAATAAAACCTTTGTTCACCACTCATTTAAAAACTCAGAGAAATACTTGACCCTTTTAAACCTAGCAAGCTCAAAATAATTATGACAAGACTTTTTCTTTCATTTTTTAAAAAGCAATATATGTCTGGTTTTGATCACATTTATGCAGAAAATTGTTGTAACTTTTTTTGAAGGAGGCAGTCATTTCAACAATAAAGGATGAAAATACATAAAAACCTGAGGAAGGAAGGAACTAGCATTACTTAAAATATTTTGTAAAATAATAAATATAATTCCTAAAGTGAAGCGGCTGACTAAATACCGATTTAGTCAATTTAAACTTTAGCTAGTGGAAATATTTCCTTTACAAATTACACTCCTCTCCCCTTCCTCTCCCCTCCCTCCATGCCGAGTATCTTTTATTTCTGGACACCGGGCAACACAATGGAAAGAAAGCGAGACCTGAGCATCCAGGCAGAAAACCAGCCCTTGTACCAGAGCCAGGAGGCAGCTGGGATTCCCGTGCCGCACAAAGCCACGACGGCAGTGCCACGCCGCGCCATGTAATGAACCCCAAGTGGCTGCCTTTCACATCTCAAGAGCTGAAACTGGCTGGATGCTGAACACCGCTGCTCCCAGCTCCAGCCTTCAAGTGACTATTTTGCCCAACAATAACACTGAGAAAGGCACAAAGCCCGCTGCTTCTGCCTGGTGCTTTTGGATGCAAACTGGCCAAATACGTTAGGGTCAGCAGGACCACGATGCTCTTTGCTGGCAACTGAAATACAGTCAAAGGGCAGGGGCTGGCGAGGACAGTCATATTTAACAAAGAGCATTTTCAGAAAGTGCAGGGGTAGGTGTAGGGGTTTTTTTTTAAAAAAATCATCCCTCAAATCTGCAGTCTGGGTAAGGTTTGCAACAAAGCAAACCAGAATTCCGGAAATGGAGAGGCCTCTATCTGTACAGCACAGGTTATTTTGCAACTTGCTTCTGACTTACCTGAAAATAATTCCACCTCCCCCACCCCCCGTTACCTGATAAGGAACTGGCCCTCCAAATTCCCCACGAAGAGCAGCAGCGGGGACGGGACACAGGACAGTGTGGTGCTCCCCCAGTTTCCTACACTTAAGCTTTCGTCTCTGAAAAATCCTTTTTATTGAAGGCAAACTGCAGTATAATTGAGCTAAATCTCCAGCCTCTGTTGGAGGTAGCAATGCCACGCACAGTGCGTTGCAATGCCTGCTGTCCGAGGGATTTTTATGAGATCATATTTCATGAGGAAATAAATTTCCTCCTCCGGTCTGATGCAATCAGTTTACCAAGTGGTAAATAGCTATGTGCTGTTTTGCAAAGTGTTTGCGGATATTCTAGGATGAAAGTTGCCAAAGATAAGATCTTAATCACTGAAATCTGGAGAGCGATTGAGAAAACGGCCCCATAAGGACGTTGGGGCAGGTTCCCTGGAGGAAGCCCAGGCTCCCCCTGCAGACACTCAGCACTAGCGTGACCCGCAGGAAACTATTTATTGCAGAGCCCATCCCAGCACAGCCCTGCTTCCATGGCAGCTCCCAAGTGGCAGCCTTTGCTTGCAAGTCCCAAGGCACTGACCTGAACTGATTCATC
>JANZLQ010000100.1:35339364-35369530 GCA_026212715.1 Elanus axillaris | reverse complement strand
AGCCCTGCTTCCATGGCAGCTCCCAAGTGGCAGCCTTTGCTTGCAAGTCCCAAGGCACTGACCTGAACTGATTCATCCCTAAGTGGCAGCTATGGAATCTGGCGTAAAATGGTTTGGTGTAAGTACATCCATTTCACTTCTCTTGCAAGAAGCAAGGGAAGAGAGGATCTTCCCAAATAGATATTCTTCTCCCTCTACCTACACAAATTTTCATGGCAGACCGTAGGTGGGCACTGCCTTGTGCTGTAAAAATCACTGAACTGAGTTTTCAGGGAGCTGCTTGAGGAAAGGCATCTGGGTAACAGGCTCTAGGGATGGCTCAGGTGGTCCATAGGCACTCTCTGATCCACGGAAGGGGCATTACGTGCCCTGTAGAGGAGTTGAGTTTTAACTCCCCTTAGATAGCAGCCATGACAGCTGCTGTTGTATCACCATGAAAATCTGAAAATTGCCCATGACCAGCAAGCAATGCAACAAGTGTGGTCTTTGTGCCACATTCAGTCCTGAAGCCAAACTGAAGAAGTTCAAAGAAATATGAAGTCATGCTGGTTTCCATCAAAGCTTTTCCCTAAAAACTACTAATTTTCCCCAGACAAGAAGGCAGAGACTGCTGGCTTGCCAGCAAGATTGCTAGCTTCTGGCAGCTCCTTCTTGAATAAATCCTGTGGATCTCTGCTCTGAGAGAAGCAGGAAACTCAAAACTTCAAACTGAAATTGGAAACTTGTTCTTACTAAATTTGGATACATCACTCCCAAAATAAGATAGGAGACCTCCTAGAAATTCTAAGATGCGGACCAGAAACTAAGGAAATTCTGCCAAAACGGTGGACTTCAGCTCCTGCCCTCTTGCAACGGCCCGTGGAGAACCCTCCTTCCACCCGCACACCGGCGAGCAGATCTCAGCCCCGCAGGAACTTCTCTCGGGAGTGGGCAGTTTCCACGCACTTGGATTTAGAAGAGACATTTCACTGCCAGTTCCCAGAAGCCAAACAGGAGGTGTCAAATGTGTAATCCTCATCACTATACCCCATCTAGGTTCACCACACAGGCCAAGATTTTGCCTCTTTTTTTTTTTTTACCTCTCTTTTTGATAATCACTCTTTCCTCATTTCTCAGTGGTTTTGCAGTAAAGATTGGTGTAAAAATCACCTCCGTGGGATTTATGCTTGTTTTTTTCAATAGGCACTAGCTATTTAGTGCTTCCTTAATGTGACATTGTGAAATGCCTAAAACAAGGCCTGATCTGGCAAGATAACGAACACATGAATTGCTATTGAGATCAGTGGTAATTGCACGTTAACGCACACATCGTGAACCAAAAATGTGTGGATCAGAAAGCAACTCAGGATTGGGTTCAAAAGGTGATGAAATGGGAAGCTATCATCTCGAGCGTTTTGATATGACATCCAAAGGATTTACCCAGGTCAGAGCAACCTGAAGAATTTACTTGAAAGTGAATCTCCTTGGAAGCTTTCCTTCATCCTAGAGAAAGCACGAGGGATCAGAAAAGGAGTTCTTCACAGATAGTGTGATACTCAGCTCAAGCAGTCCTTTAAGTGCACAGGAGAGAAAAAGTGGGTGATGGGCTAAGGGTTAGGAAATCATATTCTCTCCCGTGTATATCCACCATCTTTCCATACACAAACAAATGTGCTCATATAAATTCACCTGCAATGCAATTTGAAAAACGGGGCTTTTTTAGAACGCTGCACAGGACACAGACTCCTGGAAATTGTATTTTCTTTGAAAGAATTTGAATTATTTAAAAAATAAATAGGTATTCACACAATGATGCAGGTTCATCCTCCGATGCACACATTTCTGTGTTTTTCTTTTGACCTTTTTTAGTACTAGGTGGTTTCCAAACCTTCCTAGGACCTAAAATACATATTAATGAAATAAAGTTCAAAGGACTTTTACTCATTCTCAGGGTATATATCTGAATTTGGTTGCTTTAAAATGTTGCTTTTCCAAAGTGCCTAGGCCACAGAAGTGATCAAATGCTTCCTTCAGGCATTCCTCCTGTGTTGATTTGATACGATTTGCATGTCTTTTGGAAGCTAATATCAGCTTCTCAATAGAAATGTGGTATTTTCTATTATTGCCCCCATTTCCCCTTCTGCAAAGGATGCCTTTGTAGATTTTTAGGTAAGAGAAATCTTGATCTGGACCGGGGCGGGGGGTGGGTTGGGGTGGGGGGTGGGGTTGGTTTTGTTGGTTTTCTTTAACTTCTTCTGAGTTATCTTCATGGCAACACCCAGCAATATGCTAATACACAATGCAATGCCAGCATAGCTCTACACGACATCAGTTTTTTAAAAATCATGAGAAAGTGGGCATAATGCCTTACTCTGCAGTGTAGGGAACGTGGTGATAGTACGGTAGCAAGCCCAGCTGCACCTTTCCATCTTGGAGCTTCAGACCACATTTTTTTCTGTGGCCAGTGCTTGGGTCACTTTCTGGCTCAGGCTGGGAGGAAGCCCCAGTATGACTCACTGACCAGGCACAAACTAGTCCCATTTCTTCTCCAGGCTGGAGGAGCTCAGAAACCCACCGCCTTTGCCTGTACGAGTCCAACATACCATATACCAAGCAGCCAACATAAAGCCAATGATGTTTTTGCTTCAGTGGACAGACTTGGCACTTAGAGAAAAATGACTGTAAAGCAATGCTCTCTGTGTATGTTGTTGATCCCACTGAAAGGCCTTCTCTGCTAATCTCAATGGCCCTAATTTCTTTAGACATTCCAGGAGGATTTTGCATCTCAGTCTAGACACACTTCATCCCTCTGTTTTGAGAGAGAAAGCCTTTTGAAACTGCCAGAGCTCCTTTGTTTTCCTGCTCTGAAGGGCTTTGGTGCCTGTGAACAAAATAGGATAGGCTAGGATGAAGACGAAGGCTTCAAAGCTCACTGTTTCCCTGTATGTTTTTCAAGGTACAGGCTGCATATCTGGAGTTCCTAGTCTCTTTCTGCCTCTTGCTTCTTAAAGTTCCCTATTAAAGTCAATAAAGGCATGCGATCCAGAGTTCTAGTTCGGCCTCAGCTGCTCTGACATACTGAGAAAGCCCCCTCATCTTTCAGTTTCCTACAAATATTCTTTTTATTGTGCAAATTAATCATGTAATGTCTATACAGTGTTTAAAGCATTAGCCAGAGTCAAGACTAAAAAGGCATAATCCCGCCTGTTTCCATTTCCCTGTATGAACTCTTCTGTTCAAGAATCAGTCTTGTAGGGTACAAATACCTTCTGCTGGGATTCCTGAGTATGTCTGACGACAAACAGATTGAGACCTGATTATAAGGGCTTTTTCGGTCACACAAGTGCTCACATATGGAAGACAAGCAGTACTTTTAAAGGCAGAGTTAAGTAAGCTATGGCCCGCACCTGGTGAGCAGTGACTGCCATTGGGGCTGGTTCTGTCATTGTGCTGTGGGTCATTTTGCAATAAGTAAGTCAGTGGCATCTAAGATGCAAGAGCAAGGCAATGTACTTTATTATTTTCTTACCTTCCTGTACAGTCCTCCTGAAAAATGTCACAAAGTGTGATTCATCACATCTGCATGAAGTTATGAAAAAAGTAAGCCTTGTTAACCTGCTGTTTGAAAACCAGAACACTTTTATCAGTTCATATAATTGCTAACCCCTTATTCACTGTTCAACACTGAAGGGTTCTTTGCCTCCTAAGATCCCACTAATTGCTGACAGATTTGATTTCTCTGTGACAGCAGGAGTCCTGTTTCTGGCCTTTACATCAAGTAATTGCTTTATTTTTCTCCCTCTGCTCTGAAAAACGGAATTCCCTTCTCCCCTGCTTGAACCTCTGTAATGACTTCTTTCTATGTTATTAAATCCTTGCCATTTAAATCACATTTAGAGATGTTTTGAATAACTGATTCCAATTACTAGGGCTCTTACTAAGGAGCAGCTGAAAACGCAAGTCATTACTTGCCCATAGACAAGCAGCTACACCTTGCAGCAAAGTCTCTGGTGGACTGTATTTTATTTCTACTCAGTAAGGTGCAATTTATACTCACAGGAGGCGGGTGTTCAACAAATATACAGCTGCTGGAGTTCTCATAACTTGTCGCTTGTGCAAAATAGAGATCTGATTTTATATTTATTTTATAAATAGTGCTATTCCTTAAAGAAATCATCCGGTCCTTCCCGTAGTGGCTCGGGAAGCCTGCTTGGAACAACAGTAGAGATGAGCAGTTGACCGACGAATGACCCACGTAAGGTTACTATCCCAAGATCTAATAAAAAAGCATGGCAGGGTAAAAGGAAACATGACTACAGGTCGTACATTCCTTCCGTGAAGTATGATCAGCTTCTGTTGTTCTTAACATTGTTTTTTATACAGGTCACGATTCCTTGAATGTACTAAGAACTTCCCAGCAATAACAGTTTGGTTCAGTTATTAATCATACTTGTAATCATTAGCGCCTTTGTAGAAAAAAAAAAAAAAGTGCCAAGAGATGATTATTTGACAAATTGCTGCAGGGGCTCAGCATAATAGCTTTGCTGATACAATCAACATTGAGCCATTATAAAAAAAAAATAAAAATGAAGCAACTTCCAAACTGTTTATGAAAAACACTACCCTGTCAACGAAAGGGGACTGATGTTTAAATAGCTAGCATGCCGTTGGCTTCACAAGTGCAGGCTCAGCTCCTTTTCATACACAGTTACTACCGTGGCACATGTGTAAACAGCTAATAAATGAAGATAATTCATGATAACCAAGGAATCTGCAGTTGCCACTAATTCATGGGCGTATTAGGAGTGTGAGTGCTGCAAACTGAACTCTGGCGGAATCTGTACTGGAAGCCACTGCTTGATGTACTGGGAGTCTGTGTGCAGCTCCCAGCTTCGGCTGGTGCAGGCTGAGCTAGTGCCTTGGAATACGTACAAGAAATAAATAATCCCTTTTCTATTTGTATATTAACTTTCTGGTACTTCCTTCAGTCTAGCCCTGATAATTAGCCCTGCTAATATACACAAAGGCCCTAGTTCACTTTTGACCAACAGAGTAAAACTACTACGAAGTGGAATAAAAGGTATGCTGATAAAAGCACAGCCTGACCACTGAACTTGCATCAGTGGTCAGGACTTCTGCCAGCACAGCTAAGCCGTAATAAGGATCTCTCCTTTTTCCAGCCCAGACAACACAGAAACCAGCACAAGACCTTACTTTTTAGACCCTGTGGCTGCATATGGTCCGTGCAACAAAATTTGCCTCTCAATATGCAATGATTGTTTTCATGCAACACTATTTTGCTCAGTAAGTAGATACATTCATGCCTTAGTATTTTTATTGTATTTATTCTGGGAAGTTATTTGGTATAGTGTAAGGTGTTCCTATATCTTGGTTGGAAGTATACCGTGCTTCTTCAGATTGCCTAAAAGTGTGAGCAGACCAGTATCTGTACATCTCCTTATAGGCATTGCTCTATTTTCATGTACAGATAGATAACTATTCACTAAGGTCCAACCTTACTGTCACTGAAATAAATGAGCATTTTCCCATTGACTTCCTTAGGAAAAGATATGGATCCAGAACCCAACTGCCAATACTCATATTGCCTGAAAAATACCACTTCATGCATATAAAACTATAGTTAATGAGTGAACTAAAGTAGGTGGGTTCATTTGGTATTCAGAGATAAGCTTCCTAGATGTGTAAATTAAAATAAAAATAAAATTTTAATGAGTATAAGGGAGCTGTTTTCTGTTCTTTTGTGTGGATGTAATTCACAACTTCCCCTTCCTATGCATAAAAATTAAAGAAAATTGAAAATACCTGCCGTAGTTTTAAGAAAACAGCCTAATATCAAGAAAAGTAATAGTTGTGATGCTAATTTTGTTGCCATGAGCACAGACCAATAATATGTGGTCAGTTGCCTGGAAGGCCCCGGCCACAGGCTAACGAAGGAACTCACCTGCACATACCAAGCATAGGCTAAGAAAGAAAGGATGGCTCAGTGCTGAATGTCCTGCTTTTCATGTGTTTTAATTAACCTCATTACTGCTTTTAATTAGAGTTGCTTAAGAGAATAATCTCTGAGTTTTGATCTGCTCTTTCTAACGCAGTAGCGGCATCTGAAGGGGTCTTAGTCAATTCCCCCCCATAGAACTAATGAGTCAGCAATTCCGGAGGGCTCTTCATGCACTTTCTGCATACGTGGGAAATAGCAGAAGGGTAAAATTTTCCCACCCATCCTGTGCAATGCCCTGGGAGTCAGCAGACTGGAAGCTAGTGCCGGAGCTTGGCAGCAGCAGCGTCGTGCCGGCGCGAGGGATGCCCAAGCTCCCCAGTATGCCAGCGTGGAGCGCTGCCAGCTCGGCGCTGGAACGAGTTATGTAGCTGTACCTTGGGATACCTGAAATTAGCCCCATAAGGGCAGACTTTCCAAAATGTTTTAGAAAAGACCAGCGACATTATCAAAAGAGCCAGGATGTCAAACTTCACTTTTGAAAATCTCCCCAGGAATCCCATCTATCTGGCTTTTTAGTCACTTTGAAGGTTGGTGATTAAATCCATACTTACAGTGTGATTCTCCCACACATGGGGAGCAATGGGAGCTTTGTCATCACCACTAATGGGGACAGGATTGCGAGGAATGAAATATGCAAGGAGTACGCGAGGGGGGAAAAAATAGGCTTGAAAATCATCAAATGAAAACAGCCAGCGGAGTTTTTAATTTTTGTTCATGCTTTAATTACTGAAAATGATAGAAGCACTTTCCCATTTTTAAAATGGTTAAGTTTAAAAATGTCTGGGGTTGTTTGTTTGTTTCTTTTGGGAATGACTTACAATAACCAAGAGATATAAATCAACCCATGGTTTTGCTTTTCTTTTCTTCTGCAGCCGCAGCTTAAACAACCAAACAGCGGGGCAGCTCCTCAGCAGCCTGAATCCACACTGAGCGCTCTGGAAAGGCTGGTGCGGGGCGGGCAGGAAGGCCCGCGGCTTTGCCGTGATGGACTTGAGTTGTCTCACAACGCACTGGATGCCCTCCTGGGTAGGGGGTCCTCAGAGCATCCTCAGGAGGCTAATTCCCCTTTGCTATCTTCTTGGGACCTTTCCTGCCTTGGTTTAAAACGAAGCGGTGCTGAAAGTTGAAGGATAGCCCAGATTTTGTGATTGTTTGGGGTGAAGTTCTTACTCTGGTTTAGCAGCTCCATGGGGCTTGGCTGAGAAATGCATCAAGTCGTGCACCCAAATCTTCTTCTGCTTCCATATCTCTCTGCACCTTCACTCTCCCCCTTCCCCTAGCCCATATAGGCATCAGATTTTAACCTGCTTCTCTCTCCTTTGGGGTGAGCGCCTGCAGTGCTCCCTCAGTCCCCAGGGAAGGAAGCCGACGGAGCCATCCCCCAAACCAATCAAAGCAGCTGCCTTAGGTGCCACCGACAGTGCCGCTGGGCTGGGTGGGAGGCTGGTGTGGGCCAGCTGCTGCATGGACGCGTACCTGGTGTCATGGACAATATCCTCTAGGATGCCATGGTTATCTTGCCTCTACTGGCTACAGGGACTGTCACAGTCTGTGTTTTCTCTAGGTTCCTCAAAAATGGCTTTGCTCCAACCACCAGGCGCAGAGCACTGGCGAGTTGTCAGGTGGTGATTTTCTGCAGACCATTGAAGAAGAGGGCCAAAGCCATGAGACCTGTCGTTGGACTCTTCAGCCATCCCTTTGTTTTCAAAATCTTCCCTCCACCAACAAATCAGCAAACAAGCCCACTGGCGTTGTTAATGTGGGATACAGGAAACCACATCTCGCAGTGCCCTGCACTCTATGCCGTTGGGCTGGAACAAGCGGCAGGAGGAAGCCAAGGCAGGACCAGGTCACGGCTCTCCAGGCAGCTGAGCTTGCGGAGGAGGTTTCTGCTATTGTGTCTGCAGGAGATCGGCCCACCTGCTTTCTCCCTCAATGTTTCAGTTTTCTGTTTGTAAAATGCAAATAGTAGCTCTTCCGTGTCTCACAGGCATACTGTAAGGATAAATGTATTAAAGATGTGCAGTCGTCAGGGTCCAGATCAGGGCACAAAATCTTAGGGAAGATAAATTTGCCTGTAGACACCAAGTAGTCTCTCTCTTTCATGCTTTAATGCTTTCATGGTCAAAAAAGAAACCTTGAGTTTTACAAAGGCTGTCTGGCAGTTCTTCTGTTAGTGTCCTCACCACAGCTGCTTCTCGCTGGTGATGTCTGTTTGTATCTCTGTGTGATGTTGATGTTGTTGGTAACATTTTCATGTACAATAAACCAAACTACAAACCTGGTTTGTGCTTGACAGTGAATTGGTTTGCAAAAATGAAGCAAAATGCAGTTCAGACTTTTGAGAATGTGAGGAGAGGAAGATGCCACCAACATTTCTATGTTAAATGAAGAGATGAGAAAGTGGTTTCTTCATAGGAAGCAACCGAGGGAAAAACCTTATAACTTGGTATCAGAGCAAATATCATTTAGTTGAAATGCCACTGGATATCTGTATTTCCTTTGCCTTTGGTTCAACCAAGCTAAGAGCCTCTTGCGATAAATTTAGCGAAAGCCATCACTGGGTGAGAGCAAGCTGCTGGGGACCCTGTGCGGGGGGGCTGCAGCCCCCGGTCCCAGTCCCCCGCACTGGGACCCGCTCCTGCCCTACAGCCCATGGGAAGGGGAGCGCAGCCTCGCTGCGCAAGACGTTACCTACCCGGAGCGTGGCCATATACATCTATACTGGAGCGTGAGTGATTGTGCAACCAGTCACCCGCACCAGGGACGAAGTTAAGCTGCATGTACAACTTTAGTGTTGTCCTGTCTTGCTTCTGGAGTTTTACCCACGCGGTCGCAGCTGCCTCAAGGAAGAGTTTGTGTGGGGTTTTTTTTTTGCTTCCCTGGAACATTTGACTACATCACATTTGCAGATATTTCAAGTTTTTCATTCACGTGACACCTGAGCTTTATTTACTTTTGAAATAAGTCATCTCATTAACAGAATTCATTATCCATTATTACTGTCATGTCATTCTCCTAATAAAAGGAATGACTGTAGAAGCATTCAGTGGCTTAGCTGGTAGCATAGTGAGCTATTATGCTGCAAACCTGCATTCACGCAGTACATTGGTATGCCAAGGCTGGCAGAGACTAGGAGCATCAATGAGGTAATAGTCTTAATCTCTGAGGGGAGGATTATGTTGTGCCGCACTGCAAATACCTCCTACCGTTAGCAGGATAATACTTCAGATGGAGCTATAAATTGTTCAACAAATAAGGACAGGTGCTGGGAAGAGGGTGAAAAATAACCCTGCAATGTTCCACCATTATCTCCAGAGAAGAGGTGGAAAAACTGTTCTCACTGCTAAACTATTATCACTCTTTCTCCATTTAATTTGCCAGTGTGGCATGGCCAGCCACTTAAAAGTGAAGTGCACTGATAGTAGTTGGGTCTCTTCTTCCCAGAAGTGCTATTTGCATTTGTTGACTGAATGAATGCTGGCTGTAGATACGTGTGGCATGAAGTGATCATGGACAGGGAGTCCCAGCCACACTGTCCACCATCCAACTCCCTGCATCAGCCCTCTACTCTACAAAGTGCTATGGCACATCAGACCCTGGCTAGACTATGTTTTCACCGTTTTCCTGCTCAGAAGAGCAGTTAGTATGCATTACTGTACATGGCATGAAAAAGTTTGTCACTGCTCCTTTTCATGTTTGAAAGACCTGATACTCTAGGTTCACCTTTACTGGCATGGGAGGACACAAACCACCCAGATGGAGGAGATGTATGTATCTCCTTTTGGCGGTTTGCTTCCTGTCCTGCAGCAGGTCCTGGCCTGAGGAGAAAATAAATGAGAAATCTCATTTACTACGAAAAAAATAATTAATTAAAAAAAAGTTGGTGCACTTCCCACAGCATCTTTTGCCTTAGGATGTCAATAATTTTCACAAAGCTGGGCAAATGGTATTACTCCCATTTTACAGAGGATTGATATAAGATAAACATTAAGCAGTGCTAGTGCTGGGATAAACTTTGCCCAGTGGCCCCTGGAAGATGTTGCTCTACCACAAGGTAGCAGAAGAGAGGAGAGGACATTTAATGGCAGTGTACAGATCAACCAGTTCAGGCTAAAACATGATCAGAGATTTGCTCCTGAACACACATGGAGTTTTACAGGTAGCAGTGATTTACCACGGCCCCAGGACTTGGCCCTACTATTAGCTTGCTGTTCTTCTCAGTGCTACAATTTGAGCTTGATCCAAAGCCGCATCCAGCCAGACAACAAATCAGTGGTGGATTTTGAGTGGGAAGCAATGCTTTCAGTGCCATGGGTCATTACTGGAGTCTAGCTGAGAAGCTTTGTTTTGGACCAAGTCAACATTAATTTACACTTGCCTGACTTACTTCTCAAGGAACAGAACTAGATCTCCCCCATGTGCCCAGCTGTAACTAAGGGATCCAGGCTACATCTCCCACGATGCAATGAACACCTTCTTTTTCTCCACGTGAAATACCTTTTTTTGATTAGAAATGTCCAAAGAACCATTTCTGGGTCCCTGGATCACCAGTTTTTGAAAGGTTTTGCCCATGGAAAACTTCAGTTTTTGCAAACACTGTCCTGCTTTGGGATTACAGCAAATGCTGAAATATTGATCTTGCCCATCAGATTGAAATTCCTTTTAAAATTTTATCAAAGCTCAAACTTGTTCATGCCTGAGAAATGGGAAGAGAGACCTCCTTTGGACAAACTCTTAGCAACAAGTGATTTAAAGAAATGTTCAAATTGTGGGTCTGACTCCGCTTCCTGTCATGCAGATGGAGGAATTAGTAATTCCCCCAATATGCGGGGTCTTTTCTATGTGTTGAACCGTTACAGGCTAGAGGAGAATCAAGCACACAAAGTAGTTGAGGATATAACTAAAGAGATTCATTGCCAGCAACAATGGAACACATGCAAACCTTGATGCATTAGTTTAATTTTTGAATTTTGTGTTGTTCCTTCTTCTTCAGGAGGTGCGGGCAGTAGCATGCAGAGCAGCAAGCAGCTATCAGTTTCCTTGCAGAAGGGTTGACCTGCTGCTCACAGCAAACCAATTTCATCATTTCCATGTCCACATCTTCCTTTCCATAAATTAAATAACTTTTTGCTCTCGCTTTTTCCCCTTTCCCACAGAAATGCCTGTTTTCATTTGTTAGAAAGTTAAAGGTCTCATCGTACTTGTGATCAATAGGAAAAAAAAAGTCTATCCCTTCTTAAGCCCTTGGTCTGAAGATTTGCTTCATTATTATTATTACATTATATATATATATATATAATTATATATATAATTATATATATAATTATTATATAATTATTACATTATTACCTACTCACCCAGTCGTAGCAGCTTGTCACTATACAACTCAAACCCAAGTGTTTTCTTCATGAGAGAGTTTCAGCTTGAAATTGTGCAACGTTGTGGCTGAGGACATCCACTCCAGCAGGTGAACGCTGGCTCCACAGTTTACAGAGGGACGGGGGCCTTTTCTGAAGTAAAGGGGAACTTTCCTGAGTCAGGACTGCAGGGTCTGGCCTACACCCGATTTGCATTTACACCAGACGAACCACCACTGAAGGCGGTGAAAAGGGTCTTTACAGTGACTGTAAATTTCAAGCCACCTTAGCAGAAGTGAGAGTAGGTTTTGCAAAACTCTAAGCAGAACAGCTTGTCTCTGGTTACCCTGCAGCCAGGTGAGAGAAGCTCGGAGAAAAGGATGAGCCAGTTAAAGATGCATTAGGACATAAAAACCAATAGCAAAACCCAAACAAATACTGCTTCACCAACATTGCAACAAACTACCCAGTGCATCCCTGTCCTTCAGTTGGTTTTCAGCAGTCTTTGGAAGAGGTTTTATCTTTCTGCCACTCTGATTTAAGACACAGTGTTACTTAAAACCCCCTAACAGTCAACAAAATGTCAAAAAATGAAAAAAAAATCCACCAGTCTCTGCTTTTTATAAAAATATATCAATTTAATAACTTGGTTTAAAGAAAAACAGAATGATCATGTTAAAATACTGCCAAATTTATAAACTTTGACAGTCCCACATACTGAGATGAACAGGCAAATTTATTTAATAAGAAATAAAATACATTTTCTCCCTGCATTCATTGAAATAAAAAGACAGACACATCTGTCCCAAATTTCTTTTAAGGAACAGAACGGCTGCTAGTAACTAGAAAATAGTGCCTTTCTGCTGGCTTACCTCAAGATAAATTTACAGCTTTGCTGTAACAGTATCAGAATTCAAAATGTAATCAGTTCAAGTAGAATGAGATCAAACATTTCTGTCCACATTAACTCTTTGATGTCACGATTCAATATCTCACAGTGAAAGATGGGGATGTAAAATGCAAGAAAGTTTATACAACTTCTTGCTGTTCTCAAAGTTGAAAAATCTGTGGGGTCTATTACATGGGGTTTGTACGTTCCCATAGAAATGTGTGGTGAGCATTGTCGAAGGTTACCTTACCACAGGAGTTACAGATTTACATGCTTTTTGAGAGATGCAGTTCTTACTGTTGGCAAGACCTCACAATCTCATACTCCAGTAGCTGCTTAGAGACCTAAAACATCTCAGAGAGAAAAAACATCCCAGGCGTACGTACTTCAGTGCAAGAGATTTGTGCAGTTAGAGTACTAACTGATTTCAAAAGTGTTTCAGAAAAGGGATGATCCTTCTATCATCTGACCTCAGAGAAGGGATAGACTCCTCTCACCCCAAAACAGTGCCGAAAAAGGAAAACGATACTTGCAGCTATACAAAAGAAAAACAGCACACTTTTCAAGACAGAGAACAGTTGTACTTCTCTATCACAAAAGGCAGAGTTATTACACATCCTTCCTACATCTCCAGAACAAGGGATTTATGCTATGTCCCACATCAAATGGAAACCCCTTCTTTATGAAATTTTGCTCTCCTCCCAGACCAGACATTTCTTCTTGATCTAAAGCCTTTTGTCCCCTCTGTTTCCTTCGTGCTTCTCAGATGGCACCGAGGGGATACCAAGAAAACCCAGCAAGGATTGTCCATATTTATAACGTTAGAATCAGATGGTGCAAACCGAACAAGCATATACGCAATTGTTTAGTTTACTGTGGCGTTCCCTCTGTGGGGAAGGAACAAATACTGGCCCCACATTTTGGAGACGTGAGCACTTAAGAACCTGAACTTTAAGAAAAGTTTTAGAAACTGAAGGCAGGAAAGGTGTGCCAAAACCTAGCTGTGATGGTGAACCTTCCTAATGAGAACCAAGAAGGGGTTTACTGGGGGTAAATAAGGGTCAGCTAAAGGGGCTATATAGCTCCCCATTAGCACTGCCTGACGAAGGCCTTGTTTGTGGTTGATATGACACAGCTGCAGCTGCCCAGCAAGGCTGGGCTGCGTACAGCCTGGCACACGTTCAGCTTGTGCTGGCCAAAGAGTGCTTTTCTGGTCTAGCCTGAAACAGTTCTGCAAACAAGGCAAGCTGTATGAGCAAGAATCACTTGATGCCAGTATAAGCTGTGTTTCCCTGAAAGCTTTTGCCAGCTTGAAGTGTTCTTAAAAACTGTAAAAATAAAAACCAAAAAATGTCACACCCTTGGCTGGCATTGGCATGTGTGCAGACGTTTTAAAGATATATTTGGCCCAGGTTTGCTTTTGCTGGATAAGACTGTACCAATGTAATTGAAGAATGTTATGTTAATAATAAATGTCATGTTTATTAACGTATTTAACAACATTAATAAATGGGAAGCTGTCAAACTGGTGTTACCCTGAGCAAAGACCATAATAACACTAAGTGGTAACTCTAGGGGACTACGTGAAAACAAGAACCTTTCTTCTGATGCAAAGTACTGTAATGAAAAATAAAGCAGTAACTCTCCTATCTTTGTGAAGAGCAACTTTTAGATAGGGCAGGTAACTTAGGGCAGGGTCCAGAACATACAATGAAAGCTGGAAAGGAAAAAGAAATGAGCTTGTATTGTAACAGGCCAAGGTCTCCGGGTTCCCAAAGGCTATTCCTTTGCTAATAAAAGTGCTTTGCTGTCTATGAAACATAGACAGTGTACGTATTTGTCTGTTGAGGAGCATCTAAAGTGATTTAGCCTCCCACAGCGAAATGAAGACTTCCACGAGAGAGTCCCAGAGGAAAAATCAGTGGCCCTGAATATACCTGCCTGGGACAAAGTACATGTCCTCCAAGGGACAGACAGGCCAGACTCTGCATCTGCCCAAGAAGTCTGAATGCAAATCCTTGAAAACTAAAATTAAAAAGTAATTACCTGAATAAGGGTCACAGAATCCATTACTTCGCAGATAGGGCTTATGAGAACAAGAAAATATCAGACAGATACGACAAGTATGACCTGCCATAATCCACCTAAACCACAGCTGCGTATAAAAATGCACTATTTTATTCTGGAAAGCTGCCTGATTTTCAGATCATTGTTAGCGGTGCAGTATAGCTTTGCTCTATGGCAAACAAGTCATCGCCTACCTGCTTCATAACTGGCATATAACGGGGGCTATAAACTGGGGAGACTAAACAGTTGGGATTCAGAGTAGACAATTTGCCAGTTGAGGTTTGGAGAGGGGAGGTTTTAGGTATATTTTTGCACCACAGTTTTTCCTATTCAGCCAGCACTTTTTTCCATAATTGCTTGCAGGTTAGAAGGACATTTGGACCCTGACCAGACAAAGCTCGTGAGTATTTCCAAGTCAAGAGCTTGGAAGTCAACAGGATTACTCACCTATTTGAGAGCTCAAAGGAGCAAGGGAGGCAAGATTTGTAGGGAGAGGTAATGTATTTTATGAGGAAAACTGATACCACTGGAAAAAATGGACAAGCTCTCACGGACACAAGTTCTAAGTGCGAGCCCTGTCAAAGTCTTTCATTTCTGGTGCAGATGAATTACTCAGTTCACACCTTCTGTTGCCTTAAAACACCTCAGGGCCAGTTTCCTCCCATTTTCAGGCACTTGGCTGCGGTGCCTTTTCCCACAGCCTCGTCAATGAGATCTGAACTGCTCTCTAGACGTACCTATCTTTTTTTTCCCAGGGCACCTGAGGCACCGCCTGAATTATGTGCCTATAATTCAGGGGGATTTAGGACACCTGACGTGTCATTTAATGTTACATAATTACATCCCAGATCCTGGCTTTCAACATCTAAAATCCAGCAAACCTAGATGAAGTGATTTCAGGCTGTTTCTTTGTGGTTCCATTATGGTTTTTTGGACAATGATTAGCTGCAACATAAAGCAAATCTAAAAAAATCTGGCTCTGAATTCTCTATATACTCAATCCTCTAATCCACCCCCACATAATCTATTATATCATACAGCCCTTGGTGTAGGTGTGTAGTTCAGATCTGATGACTGAAAGCTATTATGTGAACACCCACACAGCACTAGCAGATGGAGCGATGCTGCAGTTCTTCCCTCTGCGCAGCAGTCAAGCCTGAGCATCCTTACTCCCCCCACCCTTTCACCCCATCTGAGCTCTCTTCTTTAGCACACGCCGGTGCCAGAGAATCGGTTTCGACTGGTGTCTGTGCTCCACTCCCTACGCTGAATCTTCTGCAGCAAGGTGGAAAAAGGTTCTTACTTGTGTTTGACAGCACCAGAGCAGCAGGATCCCAGCTCTGCAGGTGAGAGTGGAAAATATGATGTACTGTGCTTCATATTGCATAAACCCATGAGCTGACGGTGAGGTTTTGGGAAGATGAGCAAGAGAAGAAGAGGGTGGGGGTAAGGATTTCAACTGCGTGTTCCCAGATATTCCACTGCATTCGATGTAAGAGGTCTTCATTTAGTGCAACTCCTGTTGGGGAGATTGAAACCCTACTAGAAGTCATGCTGGCAAGATAGCTGCTCTTACAATATATATACATGAGCGTATTCCCATTTCTTGCTTTCAAGAGAAAATCATGTCTTCTACTTGCATATCACGCACATCCTTACTGCCTGCCTTCCTCCATATATATTATTTATGCTAGAACTGCAACTTTGAAACCAAATTACTTCTTATACCAATTTATAGTTGCCAGCCTTCAGAATATGTGCCAAATGCAGAATTCCTGAAAAGTAAGGAACTGGTGAACAAGTGCAACTGCTTGCAAATTAAATAAGTCATGCTACAGAAACTTAATACAAAGCTTATCGAATGTTTAAAAAAAAAAAAACACCAACAACTTCCACCCACCCAAATATTAATTGATCAAATTGCCCAAAAGCCTCGTATTCTTAATAAAGCTACTTTATTATTAAGGAAAGATGTACTAAGGAAGATTCAGTTCCTGGCAGGATGCAGCTTAAGAAATGGGGAAGGAGCAAAAGGGAGCTTAGAAAAAGCGATGTCAGCAAGATATAGGACAATGGCTATACATCCCATAGATGTTATTTGTCTAAAGGAAACCCTTCTCATTTTGAAATCTAATTAAAAATTGTTGCCAAATATCACTTTAGCTGATTCCAAAATCTGTTTCATCAGCTCAAACCTTTTTCATATCACTGGGACTGCACAGGTGAATACAAAGGTATAATTTGAATTTGCTTCTTATGAAACAGCTCATAAGTAAAAATACCCTGTTTTAGCTATTATCAGACATATTTTTCTGGGTGCCCATAATGGCAAAACTAGCATAAGCCATTCACATCAATAACGCTTTGGGAGCTGACCAGGCTTGATACACAGGCTCTACGAGACCACAAAGAAAATGTCTGTGAGCAAACTCCTATCAAGAATGAGTCAAAGCTCTGTGTGAAAGATAATTTCAGCATCTCTGGCCTAGCAAAGTAATGCCAATTTAAGTATATAAGATAGGTTGCTTTCCACTCTTGGCCTAGTTGAGTCAGCGTGACTTCTTAGGCAAGACAGAGGGATTCCGAGAAGGAGTCTGCGTGCACTAAGGAAAGAGCAAATCAACCTGTGTCATAAATCAGCTTTATTCTTACAGGAGCCAACCTCAGAGGTGCCTTTGTGAGCTCTGGAGGTAAACCCAAAGCAGGCAAGCTCCTGTTCAGGCAGTTCTTAATCAGGCTGGAGTATTTTGTCCAACCATGCACCACTGACCCAGAATCCCGGACAAGTGACCAGTCTTTCTATTCAGATAACATTTCCAAGCAGAAAAATATAGACTGTTTTGTAGGAAACCTAGGCGGGTATTAGTCTTTTTTTTTTTTTTTTTTAAATAGTAACACATCCTCCTTCTAAAATTCACTATCACATCATTTAACAGCTGTGGCTTGTGCCAGCTCTCTGGATTAGTAAATCAAAATAGTGAAATTGTGAAATATCTTCCCAGCATTAAGAAAAGAAAAAAAAAAATAAAAAAGAGTTTTAGGGCTTTCCCGAGCATTTGCAGTGATGAGCTTGCCAATCAATTCTTGTTGTGTAGCAAGCAGAAAAGAACTAATTATGTGACTTTTTTTTTTTTTTTTCAGAACAAAGAACATATAGTAATTGCTGGTCCTGGAAACTTAAATATAGAATATACTATAATCCAGAGTTCATTATGACTTGCGGGACTGCTAATAATAATAAGGCATTATGCAGTCCTAAGGAGCTTCATATCTAGAAGGTAAATACTTAAAAGCCATGGTACATCAGCAAATCCAGAGGCAGAAATAGATTATTATGGTTTTAGGTGGGGGAACATTATAATTCTTGTTTATAAATCAGCTTTAAACCTGATTGCAGAAGAGCTTGATTTCAAAAGGGAGATTTGGTGTTCAACAACATGGGAAGGACCTACACTTCAGATACATTCTACCATTTCTCTGTTGGTATTTCACAGTAAAAAAAGCAGCCTGAAAATCATTCAGAATTGAACAAACTGAAGTTAAAAGCTTTGATCATGTAGTGGAAATAGGAAGCAGATAAGTGTGTATTGTTTTCCTTTATGGTTCTGCCCTCCGACCAGGACAACTGAAATTTAAAGTCATTGTTTGCTAATTTTTTTTTGTTTACACTTTATACATATAATGTTTTGATCATCTCAGTTCAGTTCTTCATACAGAAGGACCCTCACTGTAAAAAGCAACCAGAAAACTGCCCTTGTTTTTGACAAGCTACAAAACCTGGGTGGTTAAATTTATTAAATGACTTCCTTATCCTTAAAGCAATGAATAGCATCTGAGCCATAATTCTACATCAATAATAACATATAATCTACATTATATTATGTAACTCTAGTTATCGAGCCTAACTATAGTTCCTCTAAAAGTCTAGTAAATATATTATTGGTAACTACTGAAGGGTTGCAATGCGGTGTTGTCTCCTGAAGGGCCAGGCTGCCTTCAGTCACCGACCCTGTGCTTTGCTTTGACCCTGAGTAACGCAAGCCTTGTGGAGAAAAAGGAGTGGAGAGATCACCCTTGGGGCACTCCAGATTTACTGCTTGGAAGTGGCAGTGGTTTCATAGTCCTGCTCCCAATAAGATAGAGGATTTCAGTCATGGGCTACCCATGTTCCAGCTACATATGCTAGCCATTGGACTACAGGAAAGAGGGACTAGTGGAAGACTTGGTCTTTAAAATACAAATTTTGGTTGGAAATGAAACCTGCAGAACTGACTTTCCTACCCGTTGTGTTTCTGAATGGCTGCTTTAGCTAACTTGGCTGCTGTGACTCCTCTCCTTAAGATGCTACCTCTCCACAAATAGCAGGAGTAGTACAGGTCACAGAGCCCACTGGTCAGCATAAATATTCTGTTTCTATAATGCTTGACGCTGGCTGTAAGTTGCTTTCTGGATTTAGCACTGATGAGTGACAAAGAGTGACTTGTCATCTTATTGAAACGAGCTCACTCCTGCAGCAAGGGACTCTTGGGGAAACACTCTGTAAAACTAAGGGTGGAAAAGACAAGATGAGAAAAGCATCCCAAAGAAGTCCCTGAATTGAGGGAAAGGTAACAGCTGGATTAATGTTCAACTGCCTCATTTTGGGGTTTGCCATGAATAATTAAGTGTAATTAATAAATAGTGCCCTGAAGATAGGATCAAACAGACTTTGGGTGTGGTGCTTAATCCTTCCTGAGTTGGGGAGTAAGGCCAGCAGCCTATAATGGATTTAACTAATTCTCTTAATTGCAGCTTCATTTGCCTGATCTTTCTAAATGGTATTAATCTAGTGATTTGCAGAATAAGCACATGGAAAAGACTTACCAAAATCACGTTAGGATCTCAAAGATATATTTCTCTTCTTAGACTTTTTTTCAGTGGGAGAAGAGAATTCATTGACAATGCAAATTCTATTAATTTGGCTAAGCATTCACAGCCTTTGTTGGTATAAAATAAGAATTTAAAATGCCATTAACAAATTCAACCTTTAGAATCAACATTGGTAATGACTATTCTGCAGGGCTCCTAATTAGTTATTTATAGATTAAATATTTTGTAAAAGACACAACTGCAGCATTTCACTCTCATTTCCCTGCTGGGTACTAAAGCGTTGCACAGATTTCTGCGTCTCACAGAAGCATTCAAAAGAAACTCCTCCCATGACCACACTGGGACACAATGAGATAATCACTTTTCTTCATCACCCTTTGCCTGGACAACAACAAATCTGCTCAAGAAGCCTTTATTTAGCTCTGAGGAAATTCCAGCTAACAGAAGCTACAGCTGGTATCCCCAGGTTTTCCGTACCAGACCTGCTCTCTGCTCCCACCACACACCACCGCTCAGGTGTTCTGTTCCTTTCTCTAAAAAGCCCGCTAATTTCAGCCCAGCAGACCTAAAACAATTAACGAAATCTTGAGATGCAGACTACTGCCAACAGTTTCGCTCCTTGGGCACAACAGAAAATTTCTTCTCTGACAGCGGTTTGTCAGAGGAAAAGCTAATCAACTGCAGCTCACGTGGAAAGCAGTGAAGCTGAGTGAACGCCGTTGACTTGCCGTAGGTGACTGACTGTGCCAGTTTCGACTCTTGAGCCATTTTGAGTTTGATCCCGTCCATAAGTACTGCAGAGGTAACTTCTGTTCTCCTTGCCTGAAACTTAACAACATCATTTGTGCTTGCACCCGTGCAAATAAATGGCAAAGTTCCCACTGGCTCAGCGGTGCAGCATCTACCAGCTAAGTCCGGTTCTGTCGTGCCTTTAGCTCATGGGAAGGATACTTCTATTTTTTAATTACAAGCTATGAATAAGATATATAAAAAAACTTAATCAAACACCAGTAACATGGGCTGTCCAACCACACACACAGCTGTGCTGGCTTAATGTAGCTTTAATGTTCACACTGCTTGTCCTTCTCCTTCCTATGGTTTGCTGCCTCCATGGCTGTGTTTTGCCTTCAGCTGGGCTGTAAGTTACTAGGAAAGACTTATTGTTCGCTCTGTGTTTGTACAACATCAAGCACAGTGAGGCTCCAAGAGCCTCTCATCCTACTGTACTATTAATAATTAAGAACAGTCATTATTTTATTCTCATTATCAAATCAAAGAAATAACGCTCCTTCGAAGCTACACGTGCTGTTGCAAGTAGCAAAGTGCTTGTGATACCCCTGGCCCTTTTGCTGCTCTTAGCTAGCCACTAACTCACTTAATTTTGTGTAGTTTAGCACATTACAAGATTGTTCAAGAGTGCCATAAATGATGTCAGGCACCATCAGAAACCACTTCAGAAAATCATTGCCTGTAGCCAGATCAAAAGGTGAACACCTGGAAACTTGCAGTTCTGGGAAAGCAGAATAAATCTTTTTTTTTTTTTTTTTCTTTCTCTTCCTCTTGGAGATTTGTTTCTTTTTGCCTTAAAGAATTTGAAAGGTTTATTTACAGCTTTTCAAATGACCCCTAATCTATTTAGAAAAACATAGCATGGCAAATTCATCTCGGGTGTAACTCCATTTGTTGACTTAAGCAGACTTGTGCCAGAAGGGAGCCTAGCCCAGGAGTTTCTCTGCAGAGAAAAACAAAGCATTTGAATACAACGCTTAATTGGCTTGTTGAGTCCCATCACAGACTGTCCTGGAATATATTTATTAAAGGTAATTCTTTTATTTTGGTAAGATTGTATCAGTAACTGAAACTCATGGTATTAGCTTTAAACCTTGTCTTGTACCCCAGGCTTCACTGCTTGAGACTGATAATTTTCACAGCACCTGACAGCATTTAAAGAGACACTGTATTATGCAGTTTAGTGAAATCTAAGACTATAAATAACTGCGAAAGTTGCTTATTCTGTCAGATATCAGCAATGTAATTAATTAAACAATCCATCAGGTTCAACTTTGGAGAAGAAATATACAATGTTTTTTATTGTGGTATTGCAGAATTTAGAGACATGCTGGGAGCCTGTTGCAAAGACACAGAGTCCGTAAGTAATATTAAAATTACATCTGCTATAGACAGTTTAATCAAAAGATAATTGGTTTGTTTAAGCTTTCAAATTGCTGGCCTCCTTCTCTTGGTCAGGTATATATTGATTCATTGAGTCCCAAACCATGGATACTTTTATGAACACATAAACCCCAGAAAAACAGTCTGGGGCACAAACGGTCCCATCAAAATTGGTCGTTGCCACTTTTCATGTGATACTGCATTAAATGTAGAGCATGAATCTGGCGGTCAGAGCTCTATCTGCACATTGTATGTGGAGCAGGGGCACGGAGGAGAGTGGAAGGGCTTGGGGGGAAAGGATTGGCAAAAAGGATAAGGAAAAGAGACAAAGCAGAAAGCAAGGAGAAAATTAGGAAGAGGTAAGGACGGAGATATTTTGAAAAGCAGAAATAAGCAAATGAGACTAGGAGGTAGGGATGGAGCCAAAGCATCAATGGACAGCCAACCCTCTTCCCTGCATGGCAGTTGAGTGGAATTCCAGTTTATAGTATGAATTCTCCCAGCCCTGTCCCAAGAGACAAGTCTTAATTATCAAACTAGTGATGAAGCCAATAGAAAACTGCTGAATAACTTCTGTATGTTTTGGAAGAATCGGCTGCTTTTCTTTCATTTGGATGCTAACAACATTGTGATTGCGTTAGGGTAAGCTGGTTTTTTTTGTTTTTTCAAGTACAAAAAATCCTGTACAATCTTAATCATTTTACTGTGAATGACCTCACTTTGAAGAGGAGCATTTTGTATAGATTTGTAGTAGATTTCCATCCTTTTTTCTCTGACTCTAATATACAAATGTGAGAGTTGGGCTTACTGTACTATTCTGACCTTTCACCATGGCTTTAGCCATATAGTTTAACAATTTATAGGAAAATCCTGAGGCCATAGAACATATGCAAACACATATCAAGCTGAACCAATGGAGCCAGCAGTAAGAGGGATATTTGTTTCAAAAATTAAAATGACCTTCCATGTGCAAGCAAACAGAAAAAGAACTAATAAAAAAGAGTCCTTTAATGAGTTCCAAACAATTTTTTTTTTACAAACCAACTTCTTGCTAAAGAAGCTGGCTGGGCTTATGCACATGCATTGCTGCTAAAACCAATTGCTTTATTACATAAGCTAATAACACACGTGTATTATTAGCAAATATATACGCTAATAATTCAGCCAGGGCAAAAATATTCAAGAAAAAAAAAAAAAGTAGTATTCTGTAGAAGGCTTGTTTGATATATCCAAGAAATTTTTGAATTTATACACTGTGAGAGAGAAAAAGAATACTTTTTCTCATATGAAACAACAGCAGGTAATTTAAAAGTGACAAATATCAACAGTATCAAACCCCAAACAACTTTTTTTGAGATAAAGTAAATGAAATGCCCAAATTACTTCTGTATGTATATCTGACCCAGCATCACTGGGATTTTAAAATTGACTTAATGAGAGGAAGATCAAGCTCTGTAGCAACAATGATGTTAGAGACTCTATTTTGATCTGGAATTACAAAGCCTGAAAACTTTTGGGTTTGTTCTGGTGAGTTCTCCCGTATGAAGCACACTTACAATCTTTTCAGTGGTTCCAGGTTACAAACGACAAACCTAATCTGAAGAGAAACATTTATATGTTTGATGTTAACTGTAATAACAGCTTTATTCAGTTAGACCTCTTAAACCTTTTAATAAAGCAGATACTTTGCACATAGTTTTTATTTTATTTTTATAATAGATGTATCCCCCAAAAGTTTGAAGTGATAGGTACTCAGAACATAGAGTAATATTTCTCAGTATTTGCCATATAGTTTGTATGTATTACTATTGCATAACAAATAGATGTTTTAAATATTTGTTCATAGAGGTCTTTCCTTGAACTTAAGCATAAGTTATCTAAACAGCTGAAAAAAGATTTATAGTTATGAAGAGGCCTATATGTCAAGCAAAGTTTTATGATATGTTCCATAATAAATTAGCAATAAATGGATACAGGTGACTGTGGAATTTATGGCCTTTAATGTTTTAATGCTTCACTAAAGAAAAACCTATTATTAAGGTCCTAAAGGGTAATACAGGAATACCATCTACAAATTGTCAAATTAAATAGTTGTTGCCAGGTATTTGAATGGCGGAACATTTTGGCTTGACCAGCAGCAGGGATAGACAGCAAAAAAAGCAACAGAAAACTAGATCATTTCAGAAGTACAAATGATGATTTCACCCTGCAAACCCTACTCAAGCGTGGCACCTCTGCTCCAGTTGTACTGAAAAGAACGGGCCTGATCCTTAACCATCCCACATTTGAAAAATCTGTAATTATGCAGGTAATCTAAGTCTCCTCGTAGGGCTCTGAATTACTTATACAGGTGAAGGCTGCAAGACTCATCCCAGTTTCTCTGACGGCTAAAAGCCGGGGAGTGAAGCACTGTGCCCCACTTTGCTTGCTGGAGACTTTTTCAAATGTTTCTATGCACATCAAAACTATTGCTTGAATCCAAGAAATAACACACTGTGGGAAAGAAATGGATCTCACTGTCTTTAACACTGCAATCTCATGTAACACTGGAAATTGCCCTAAAACAGATTTGGACAAATGCCAAAACTAGATGATGCACCTACTGCAGATGCTTGCAAACCCTTTCTGCTAACATCTCTTGAGTGGTTAAACACCATCAAAAGACAAAAATATGGATAAAGCTGATAAGAATCTAACCAGAAGAGAAACCAAACCTTTGGGTCACAACAGCGATGGTATTTGGTGGGGTAAAGGGAGAGAGATTTATCTTTGAAAGGAAAATCAGACCTGGCAGTAAGGAATTAAGATCCCAAAGCTGCTTGGCAGCGCCTGCCCACCCATGGGAAACAGTCCTCCCAGAGATGTAACACAGACCTAACCCTGCACTCAAGAAAAGACTGGGTCAAAATTGCTTTTTAAGATTAGGCATATCCAAGCCATTAGCAGGATGTCTGCACGTTAACACATCAGCACAGAGATAGAGCAAGGGAGAGGGGGAAAGAGTTATGCAAAAGTGCTCTGCGACTGCCATTGGGGCAGTTCGTCTCTAAAAGGAAACACATGTTATCCAACCCTACACCTAATAGGGTTGGACAGTAATTAAAAAATATCTTTTATTTGGAGAGCTGGGTCTTGAAACTACCAACTCGCACCATTAATCTTCTTGATCTACTGCAAAGACCTGCAGCAAGGGTCAGCGAGCAGGATCTCTGCCATTTGTAGAGGGACGAGCACACTGACAGGACAGGGGACTGTAAAACAGATATAGTCATGACATACAGATATCGATTAACAGTGGTTGGGAAAGGGATTGTGCGGTAACCATTACTTGATCACATCACCATCTGCTCTCACATCACAGGGCTGCCATTGGTAAGTCACCTCGAAAACTATCAGCAGCTCCTCAGAAATAAAATTTAGGTAAAGCAATTGCACGGGGAAACTATTTGGATTGAATGGGAAGCAGGAAGAGGGCTCAGGGAAAGGTCTCATTGCCCTCGGTTGCCTCGTTCTACTATATGGCTACTACCCATATAACCAGGCAGAGCTTGTGGTCAGGGGAAAACCTATCCATAACCAGACCAGTCACCAAAAAACCCAGTTCCCTAGCAGAGCCTGGAGGACAGTGTTTTAGCCAGTCTCTAACGTTATCTCGCTGTCTTGGAAGATGTGTCAATTTAGGCCCTGTTGTCATCCAATACATCTCCAGGGTGGCTTCAGTAAAGACAGAAACTCTCCACTCCAGATAGCCAGGATAATAATTAATTAATTAACCCATTTGTCTTGCTCACTTCACTGTTCCTATCCTTTCTGTGCTTTATTGTCATGACACAACTAGATATTTCTCCTTATTTTGGTGGGGCTAAGAATCTCTCTTTGGTTTTGTTTTAGATTTTGGGGTGTTTTTAAAAAGAATTTGATGAACACCTGTGATCTCATCTGGAAGTTGTTTTTATTCTCCTGCTGTGAAGAGCTAACTTCCAGATCACCCTCCTGTCCATATGTCTATCAGATGTGTTCAGGCTGTGCTGGGTTGGGCAGGGTCGGGGGGGTTCACTACGAACTATGAGCTTATCTGACCCGTAGCAATGACGGCTGCGGGTGAGTTGTAAAGCTATCTGCTGTTCAGATAAAACTCAGATGCTATGCTACAGGTACGACCTCTGTTCCCAAGAGCCTTTTGCTGTGCTCTGTCCAGAGGACCACCAGCTTTTGCTCCCCAGGGAAGGCTCCTTTGCCTCCAGGGAGCCTTATCGGCTACAGCAGAGTCAGATATCATGGAAACTCTAAATAATTGCTATGTTTCCTTGTGCTTTTATTTGTTATTCATCACTTGCCCTACAATCCTGTATCACTGTAAAAGATAGATTATCAAAAAAAGATCCTGTGATTGTTTCTTTGAATTCTTTCTCCCCCAGGACAGAACAAACTGAGATGATTGTGTGAGCAATGGATTAGTTTAGCTTGAGCAAGTGTTCCCAGATCTGGCTCTAGGGTATAACACCACCTTTCTGTTGTCTCTGAAGTACCTCCACTCAGGAAATACGAGGGGAAAGACACCCTCAGATACATTTTCTTTTTCTCCTTAGACAACAGAAGTTACCAGACTTCGAGCTAATCATGATCCCTCTTAGGTTAATAGTGGTTTTATGACTCACTTCAGTAGCTGTGATGAAGAGCCCTCACACAGAAATACTCTGGAAAGATCAGTTCACAAGAACACTCGACTTCGGGGGACAGGGTAAGTAAAACAACTCTGGTGTAAAGACAGTTGATATCTTCTTCTAAATAAAAAGTTACAGAAAACTAGGACCCATTTGCTGGTTCAAGGCAACTTTTATTTATTTAATTTACATATTTAGCTAGCATACTTGTGCAAACAACCTAAAAAAATGCGCTACTACTTTATCGCAGGTAAGGTTCTTCTTTATAACTACAGACTTCTAAAATATGTGTTTCAGGCTATTCTGCTTCCATATACTATTCCACCGTGATAAATCTTTAAGCATATTCTATAGCTATGTTTCGTGAGATTTCTAATGTATGGATATTTTAGTGGCATCTGCAGTAGTGTTTAAATCAGTATAAAGAAATAAAATTTATGGATTTCAGATGCTTGTGAGTTTAAAAGCAGACTGAAAAATACGAAAGTGAGGAAGTGATGAGGTATAATGAACTACAATTGGTTTGCATTTGGGATTTTCAAACATGTTTAAACCATTGGAATCTCTTCTTGCATTCAGACGTATTTCGAAGAGCTTTAAGGATTCTTTCTTCCTATAGATGCTGTGCATGGGGAATGGGTGTAAAGCAGAGCCCTACTCTGAATGCTCCTGTTCCAGCCCGTGGCTCTGCACCACAACCCGCACTTTGCGGCCGAGGTCCCTCCCTGTTATGTCCAGGATTGCCAATTCTTGTAACACTTTGTGTAAGGTGCCATCTCGAGTACTAAAATTCTATCAGTGACCTCTGAGGGCTACAGCTGGGAAGAAGGGACGCTGAACTTCAGCTGCAGCCTCCAGGCTGCTCCTTGGAAACCGGACTGCAGGGACAGATGGTGTTTGCAGTGGCTGCCTGTGGAAACTGCAGTACTGCTTGTGATGTCCTGCAAAATATGATTGCTCTTCTGCCTGAGCAGTGTGTACTGAGCTAAAAACCAGTACATGCTGTGGTGAAGGAAGATACAGGAGGTATGTGGCCTTCACACCCAGGCTGCTGGAACCACTGTCAGAGAGTAACTGGGACAGAAGGGAAAGGGGAGCAAAGTCTGCCTCTAGGCACAAAGGTGAAGCCAGCTGGATGCAAGCAGGAGGTCTTCTCCTGTCAGAAGAAGAAATGGAGCAGGTGATCAAAGGAGTACAAGGCAGAGCCATGTCCGAGTAAAGACGAACAAATTAAGATGGGGATTTTTCTTCTAGGAACAAGACAGGCTACACAAAATCAGAAGCGGTGAGAAGAGGTTAAGCCTACCAGAAGGAAGGAGTCGCTGTTTGCAAGATGAGGAGAATGATGCTGAGATACAGCGTTTGAAAGAGTTGCTGTACACGTATCATACTGATGGAAAAGACACAAAATTAAAAAAGAGGTATGTCAGTTCATGTGATTTTGGACATTTCAGGAGTTGCTGTAGAGTCTACACAGGAAAAAAAAGGCCAATGATGTTGAAAAAAAAAAAGAAAAACAGGACAGAGAAGTGAATGAGTCAGCCTCAAGAACTATGATGCTGGTGATGCTTTCCACATGCTCAGAAGGGGCTTCCTAAAAAGTAGAGCATCTTCTGATGCTGAAAGAGAAACAGGTAAGAAAAGCATCAGTAGCTACAACTGTATCTCTGTAAAACTTAAAGGTACACTTGCACATACACCTTCACTATGAAGCAATGGTTTAAAATGTCTGGGTTCCTGTGTGACTTCCTAGGTTAATTTATTTACAGTCTATTTTTTCATGTTAAATATGTCCAAGTTGGTGATAATGGAGTGTGATGCTTTTTTTTCTTCTCCTCTCTTGAAGGTGTACAGCAAGCTGAGTTTTGTAACCAAATATATGTGTCTCGTGTGATTCTGGCTTAATGAGTACTTTCCCTAATACAATAATGCCTAGCCTCAACAGCATTGCTACTGTAATTTATATAACAGCCAAGTGCAGGGCCATTTCTCTTTTTTTGCTTTGTCTGACAGTATCTCCTTGTCTTTTATTTTTTCTTGTTTATTTCAACTCAAGAGTGACTGAGGAGGGGGGAAGTGGAAGTTATGCTAATGAAATTCTGTGTTTCCCTTTTAAAGATACAAGCATAATCTTTTCCTAACATACTTATTGGAAATTCAAGCATGCAGGATCAAAATTCAAAATTATTCTCACTCTCAAATACATAAAAGTCTCTAGGACACAAATCTAAATCACAGCAGAGAATACCGTACCTTGAAATCAATGGACAAGTTCAAATATAAACCAGAAATCCCACCACTAAAGAAGCTGCATGGTGAATCTAGCCCAAGATTTTGTCTGTAGATGCACTTTATCAAACTACCCCACCTGGGACTGGGAGAATGAAGCAATAGCAGAGTCACCTGTCCAGGAACTAAACTGACTGCAACTTGTCTGGAGTTGGATGTCTGGTTCTGGTTTTATTTCTACAAGGCTGAAGCTAAACTATATATTCTTGCCCTCTGTCATTTGACAGAAGAGTGTACTCAGACCCCTAACATTTGCACTGCCTGTCTTGCTGCCATGGTTAAGAGAACCTACTGCCTTGTAAAAATGTAACTACACGTGTTTCATAAAAATCAATATAAAAATAACAACACTAGGGTACTTACATCTTTCTGGAACAATTGAATTCTGAAACAAGCATCTCTGGTTCTTCCTCCTGCAAATGGATCAAATTACATTTCACTAGGTAATAAAGCATGGTACAATAGCCTGCCCAATCTGTTTTCATCTTGTCTTGTACAAAGTCTCAGATATACTTACTCATTATTCAACCTAATGGGCCTGCATTTGGCATATATTGAATGTTAGCGCTCTCCTTGGAAGTTGCAGAGGTTAACTGCTCCTAACAGTCTCTTTCCTTCCTTTCTGGGCATGTTTTCACCATGAATAATAGGAAAACCAGAACGGAATGTCATAATACCCTAGAATGAAGGTGCCGGTACAAACCACAGAGATGAAGTAATGGTAGCAAATGTTTGTCCTAATCCCTAATCATCCCAATGGAACCTAGCCCATACCTGGAAATATTTTGAAATGTATCAGGGAAGGAATCTGCTCCTGCCAAAATGCTTGCAGAATTGAAGGCCCACGTTGTTAAGCATTATTATCATTCCTTACTCACTTTATTGGTAGTGTTTGCGTGATTGTGGCTACGCACAAGAAAAAAAAAATGCTGTCAAGCTGAACTGGAGATGTTATACCCTTCATTCAATTATCATTTCAGAAGAGGAAAAAAATATTTCTAAATACTATTGACCTTATTTAATGTTAACTATGAGCTAAATCATGGTGATTGTAGTCCTGTAAGTGGTTCTGCTGCAGCAAGTTAAAAACAAAATTACTTTTGGAAACAGAAGCTTGAAAAATATTTGTATATAATTCCTAGGCTCTATAGCAAGGAATTACACAAACTGCTAATGACACACAAATATGAACAAACTGTTGATACAGTTGAAATGTTTTCTTTGCTCTCGTTTTGTGCTATAATATTTTTCTAGTCCCTGCACTCAAAGTAGATACATCACATTTTGATGTAGTTAGGCTCTTTTCAAGGTGTGAAATTGGTAAGTACCAACACCAAAGGAAATAAATTCTTTTAATACTGCACTGTGCCACTTGAAGCAGTATTACCCTTTGGCTTCAAGCCAACAAACTCCAGTGAGAACTATTTTATAGCACATGACTATAATAAAAGATATTTAAACATGGCCTAACAATGGATTAAACTAGTAAGACATAGTTTCTGTTAGATCCCAAGGATGAATATCAAAAATAGAGGCAATAGTTTTGAAACAACAGCCAGCAGTGAAAAGTTTATTTCTAATATAAACCAGACAGTCCCCAAAATAATTTGTGGTTTATTTAATTCTTACCGTTCATCTTGTGTTCTTTTGAGTAAGCTAAAGTAAGACACCCGCCTAAAAACACCAGCTGGTTTAGATTTTGATTCTGGATCTCTAGTGAGCTGAAAAACTGTAATCTGCATCTGCAAGGGTGGAGAGTTGTTTCTGTAAACAGGGAAAATAAGGATTTGCTGGGGGGGGGGGCGGGGAGGGCAGCTTATGACAAGGTGCATTTTGGGAGAAGAGACCAAAACCAACC
>JANZLQ010000100.1:35327463-35339264 GCA_026212715.1 Elanus axillaris | reverse complement strand
CCCCCCCCCCCCCCCCCCCCCCCCCCCCCCCCCCCCCCCCCCCCCCCCCCCCCCCCCCCCCCCCCCCCCGGGCAGCTTATGAGACGGTGCATTTGGGGAGAAGAGAGCAAAACCAACCTTGCTAATATATTATAATAAATTGCTGTTTTGTCATTATCTGGTTATATTTGCACAAACATCAATTGCATGTGAGCCCTGAAAAAGAATGTCTCATTGCCTTTAATATGCACTGCAGTGTGCACCCATACAAAATCATTACTGTAACAAAACCAGCTGCGTGTAATAGAAAGCAAATGATTTGCAATGTTACTATAAGAAACTACTTTATTTCATATTATCATAAAAAGAACAGCACTGAAAATTTGCATGACAAACACAAGAATCCAGGAAATTCCAAATCTAATTCATTTTTAGGTTTTAATAGGTATTAACTTACGGAGGTGAATTGTTGAGAATATTTCTTGAAGAATATTTCCAGAGAGTTTAGCTGCAATATTGGAACTCATATTTAGTGAAATGCAAACTAGTCCAGTAGATGAAGAAAATGCATGAGCCTTAAATAGTGGATTCACTGCTGGACCTAAAAAAGCATATTTATTTTTATCACCACGCTATGGCTGTAGGTTTGGGTCTATCAAGGACCTCTCTCTGAAGTCATTGGGACTTCACTCCTATGAACAAAGACTGCTGAATTAGATGCTGTTCTTCTTAAAATTTCAGTTCTGTTATCAACCTGCACAGTTACAGTTCTTAACTATTGTGAAATTATAACAAATAAACATGAGCAGTTTCAAACTCATGCTCTGCCCGGTCATACGGCACAGTTGGGTTACTCGACTGATATAGCAGATTACAAAGGATCAACTCCCAACTCTATCTCACACAAGTCATGAAACAAGTTTCTGTTGTCTTGTGGAAGGTAAGCCTATTTTACGTAACTATCGAAGGAGATAACAGCTGTTACCAAAAAGGCGGCAGGCATGTAAAACAAAAACTAAAGTCTTGAACAAATGAAGCTTTATAAGACCCAGGCAGGACTCAAACAAATGTTCAATGAAAGTCGCTTTTATGGCTTTACTTTGGTTTATCGCAAGGCAGTAATAAATGTGTCTCATTAAAAGCCAGTAAAAGAACACCACCTACACCACCAATTGCTGTAACTGCAGATATAGCAGATCTGGAATAGTTACCTAAAGACCCTCATTTCCTAGCATTTAATGCTTCCATGTCCATATAAACTAGCCTTCCATGGATTTAAAGACTGTTGGATGCTAAAAGCAGCAGCTGTTGCTGGGAAAAACGACACTTTCAAAGCCCTGTTTCTTTCTCAAGGTGACGTTAGAGGGAGGTTGAATGAACATGGAACTCTGCTTGGCTAAAAACAAAATTGCCAGAGGAGAACACACCAACAGAAAGACAAGCAATTCCCCTATTCTGGCTAGAGCGTAAGTGTTTTGCCTCAGCTTTATTGCTCAGCGGGTCAAATTCATTCCTGGTGAAATGGCAGTTCCCATGGTGAAGCCGCAAGAAAATTCTGAAACCTTCTGGCACCTGTCAAGAAATGGGGATGTGAAAGTGGGGGGAGGAACTGGCATGTAGAAGCTGGGATTAAGGGTGGGAGCCACCACATAAAAGGTTATTCTTGTTCTAGTTGTTAGAACTTTTTTATTGCATAGAATTTACATACATGCTTATTAAGTGGTTTAAAAAAGAAGCCTGACAGATATTAAACAGCATGCCACACTCTTTATGCTGCTGCCATACAGATGTGTCCAAAGCATAAACAGACTTACAGTCAGCACTCGGTTGCTCTATGGGAGCATATCTCTGTAGTAAATTTCTCCAAACTTTTCAGGACAATTAACTTGAGAGTTGGAAACTTTTTTTTTTCCCCAGATTTGATCCTTTGCTTGATCTCTCACTGCTTTCCAATTATGCAGGGAAAATATATAGCAAGTGTTTTAATACCCTAGATTGAATTTCCTAAACCTAAGCTAGCAGCAGAATTACTGGGCCAGGGATTCTGGCACAAGAAGTACAGCTGTGTGTGAGCTGGTGGGAAAACTACTGGAATATCATGACTAGTCTTGGTGTTCACACTTCAAAGAAGCCATGGAAAATTGAAAATAGATCAGAAAAGAATGATTTCAAGATCTGGAATATCTGCCTTGTAGGGATAGATGTATGAAGCCTAATCTGTTTACTTTATCAAAAGAAAGGTTAAGAGACTTGATCATGATACATTAATACCTACATGCGGAGAAGATTTGTAATGGCTCTGTAATTTAGCATATAAAAATTGATCAAGACCTAGAAGCTGAAAATGGTCAAATTCTGATTATGGATAAAGCAGAAAGGATTAACTGTGAGGTTAATTAGTCATCAGGAAAATTTTTACAAAATGACTGTGGGTTCTTCACCCCAGAAGCTTTTCAGTCAAGACTGGATGGCTCTTTGACTCAAGAAGACCCATGAACTGGGCTGGGTGCAGGATTCCCAGGTGAGGCATTCTGGCCAGGGCAAGTTTGTTAATCGCAATGATCCCGAAGACCAAGGATGTGCTGGGGCAGGTCAATCTTATTCAGTTGAACTAGTTGGCAAAATCAACATTGGTCTATGAACCACGGTAAAACCTACATCCCGAATAGTCCCTTCTTCACAGCAACTCTGATGTTCTGGGAAGCACTGTCACCTATGCTTGGCTTGGTGTGCAGCTCCTTTTTCCTTCCTGATACCTTTCGTGCTTGGACTTTTCTGTAGAAAATATAAAAATGGAGCCAAGTAATCTGCTTTGTCCAATCCCACTGGTGCCATGCACAACCCAGCTGCTCCAATCTTTCTTCTACCTCTCTACCCCTTTTCTGTCACAGACTCCTACATTTCAGGCTTGCCACTGGGTAGAAAACTCTGGAAAAATGTCTTCTTTGGGAACATGCTGGATACTTAAATGTTGAAGTGAACCTGTTTCTGTGATTTAAGTAATTTCAGGTATGAGCCTGAGTAAAGGTTATTTGCACAGTAATGTTAGTTTTGTGCCTCTTTAGTCACCACTCTCTACGCATTATCATGCTGCTCAAACCCAGCAATGGTGCAATTATCAATGCCTTACCTAAAAATTTTCATGAGCTCTTGATATTGTCACTAGGGATGGAAGGACCCATGTAGTGGCAGGACACTGTACAAAAGATCCTGAGATAAATCAATCAGCAAGAACACCTGATTGCCAAAGTGGAGCATTTAATTATATAGCCTTTTCTATCACTGTAAATGAAGGTGGACGTGCTGTTGCAGTAGTACAGGAGAGAAA
Organism: Elanus axillaris; assembly: GCA_026212715.1. NCBI lineage: Eukaryota > Metazoa > Chordata > Aves > Accipitriformes > Accipitridae > Elanus > Elanus axillaris. Next base: position 35,335,957 of record JANZLQ010000100.1, on the reverse strand, counting down.
AAGAAAGAGATTGAGCAGCAGCAAAGAAACAAAGGAGAAGCTGAAGGAAAACAAAATATGGAGATGATTTAAAATCACTTATGAGACCTGTGCCTGCTAATGCATTTTTTCAAATGATTATGACTTACATAAAATACACTCAGACATCTTCTTCTCATTAGAAATACTGAGTTGAAAAAGATATAACCAGTATCCCAGTGTGTTCCTCTTACATGAGCTTTTGAACCACAGCTACGAAGTTGCATCCAACACTGGTATGCCTTAACGTCATATGTTTTTGGATGATGAGACATCTGTGTTCTTACATGGACAATCATATTTACTCCAACATCAGTGAAAGTGTTTCTAGAGAACAATTGCTGATGTGTTAGCATGGCTTCTATTTTGCTGTTGAGACTGGTATGCTCCACCTTTGATTTTGTATTTTTCTAGCAGATGGGAGTTTCAAAAGATCTGCTATAGAGAACCTTCACTGTTATTCGCTGCTTTTTCACAGTGAGATAGACAATGCTCTCAAACATCAATGGAAAAAGAAGGAGCACCATTGGCTTAAGCCATGAAGATGCAGTGAAAACCTAAGGTAATGACCAAAGTAAGAAAATAAATTACTTTTGCTAATGCAAGGTCCATTCAAAGTGGTAAATGAAGAAGCTCGGAGGGTGACGTCTGTATCCTAACAATATTGACTTTTCAGTGAGGCTCAACCAGAGAGAGCTCCAGTGGCAAACTTCCACAGCAATTCCTCTTTTAGAAGCAAAGACAAAGGAGCATGAAGTGCAAAGCTATATATCCAAGAAGAGATTGCAACACCAGGTAACTGTCTTAATTTTTATTTACTCAGACTCTAAAAAGAACTAAATCTGACTACATTGCTTTGCTTTCATGAGCAGGTATATTTTCTGAACACAATTCTAAAGCAATAGTGGACAAAGTGACAGAAGCACCTCAGTAGATTTCTAGTGTAGGGGCAAGGGCTTCAGAGCTGCAAACAATAATAATCAGAGGCTAAATTCTGCTCTCCATGACACTGGAGAAAATTCAAAGTAATTACCCCACTGACTTCAGTGGAGTGATCCTAGATTTATCTTACTGTAAATGACAGCAAAATTTGGACCCAATATAGAAATAATATATTTAAGGCCCTAAGTATAGTTGCACAATTCAATCTGTAAATAATGCCACTAATGCACATATGGCTAATTTACATCTAGACTATGAGAACATATCCAGTGCTGATTTCCAGGATGATTGAAGCACCAGGCAGTGCCAAAATAAATTTGCAGTATTCCCATAGCCCTCACAATCTTTCCAACTTTTGGTGTTGGGAAGAAGATGCACTACAGATATTTGGAAAAAGTGAAATTTTATCTGTTATATAACTAGGTATTGGAAAATTCTTACAAAAAAGGCATAGAAGGCTGTTAAGCAGCACTCCACATCTACTTGCATGAGCTCTGCAAGCTCTCTCCTCTCAATAAGTTGTTTTTATCTAATTTGTTTCTTACTGGGAGCAGAATTTTAGGAGCAGCTTGAGTTTTCTAAGAATAAACCATGCTTCAAAGAAAGAAGAGTTGTAAGCAACATTGGAGAAGAGTGCTTGGAGTACATACATTTAACACACATAAAACTTAACTACAGCAATTTAATTTAGATTCCTTCTCTAATCACATATTTATATTAAGACCTTACTGAAGCCAAATTGAAATTTATATTGCTAGGAGGCAAAGATGATATAAAATCTGAATTATTCATCAACTCTGTAAGAGAAAAAAATTCTCCCAAAACACCAAATATTGTTCTGAGTTTATCTCAGCTCTGCAATGTGGGGTGGAGAGTTAGAAAATCCATGTCTTTGTTTACCAGGGCTGGAAAGGAGACATGTTAAGTAAAGTGTAACAAATACATCAACCCTTCTTCCTTCATAAAATATTTTATGTCATGTTATTTTATTTTACTTTTTTTTTTTTTTGTATTATCAGGGAAGAAGTGTTCTCCTGTTACCAACACGCAGGAGGTGTTGAGACCCTGCAGTTAACTGCAGATTAATCACGGCTGACTCAATACTGCAGGTGGATTCCATTAGACCCTTCAACAACAGAAGAGACATGGGGTAGTCTTCTGGTAGAAGAAAATCCCTGGGAAGAAATTTTGAGGGCAGCTAAGCCTGGGAAAAAGTCTTGGGAATGAGCAGGAAGTTTAAATGTGTTGTTTTAGTTAAGAAGACCAAACTTCAAGGATGACTTTTCACTTTTTTCAAGGAGCATGCTATACTTTAAGGTGGGTAGGTATTTTACCTGTTTGCTGCAATTGCTAACTTAGTACGCAAAGGAATGATGTAAGTATAGCAATTTAATCTTCTTGCAAATAATTCCCTTTTTTCTGCCTGTGTATGGCAGCCTACTGATGTTCAATGTGTAGGTCCTGTAAAGCATTTTGAGGCCCTAGAGAAGGGAAAGAAGTAGAGCAGTTCAGAACTTCCATTACTAAGAACATTTTTAAGGACATAATTTTCTGGTATTTGCTGAGATTCTCCTTAAGAGAGTTGATAACTTCAGATAATTTCTGAAGTAATGGTCTCTGAGATCCTTGGAGATCTATAAAGAAAGAATAAATGCATGAGTTATTTAAACCCAGGAAAAATACCTCTGAAGAAGCCTCATACTCAGACAATGATAAAAATTTCTTTTCTTTTTTTTTTCTCCTATTTCATTAGGAAACTAGAAAGGTCATAATTTTGAAGTTGGTTGTTTTTATTGCTAATGTTTCTTAGGTTCTGTCAAGAATGAAAAATATTATTCTCTGCACAGATGGCAAAATTATCCTTGACTTATATTATTTATGTCCATTTCCAATGCATAAAAGTTGTGACCTTCAAGCATCGGACATGTACTGAAAACAAGACAAGAATGTATATTTAAGTCTGAAAATAGATGTCATATAGCCAATTTCCATTTCTAATGCAACTCTTTAGTTTGAGCCCCAGTTTGTGGTTCTGTGATTTTTGAATGGGTACTTCTCTAAAGGTCAACTTGGAGGTTTCCGTGAAGTTTTAGGGGAGCCAACAGCACATCTGAATCTAGTCCTTAGCGGTTAGTTGTAGAAGTGCTGCATGTGATGGGTCCTTTCCCCCATGGATGCATTGCTGAAGACAGTTTGAATTCTATTGGGTCTAGGGCAGGGCGATGACTTTTCAGTGTGCCTGAGGTATCCCATGGCTATTTCAGGTTAGAAGTGCTCAATGAGTTTGCATGATGGGGATACTTTGACGGAAAAGCAACATGGTTTGCCTGCTCACAATTTGTGCAAAAGCTGCCAAGAGCTATGTGTTTTCATGATTTTAAAAGACTGAATTGAAATCTAACCCAGACAGCTAACTAACATCTTGAGACACAGGCAGTTTGGGTCAAATCTGGATGACTGGCAAGTTTAATTATAGCATTTGATGACTGTTTTACAGCATTTAAGTCTCTTTGAACTTCACAATGGATGACAGTGTTGAAAGGCTGTGAAAAAAGTTCAGCTAAAAATGAACAAAAAAGATGATGCTTCCAACACTCTTAGTGGTACCTGGTGTTTATTTGAAGTCTGATATTGCACACAGTTCTACTGTATCCGTGACTCCAGGTTTCTGGGTAGAAAAGTACTGGATTTCTGTCAGAGCAATGGACTATGAATATTTGCCTGATTTCAAGCCTTCGCTCCCCTCTTCAGAGACACATTTCCTTCGCTGTTTTTTTTTGTATTATCCTGTTTATTGCAGTAATGCAAGAACGACAGTGAAGAATGAGGCAGGGGAGACACAAATTGCATCCTAAGCAGAGGGTAGGATAAAACCATAGCTGGCTAGAGAGAAAACAACGGCACAGAAGCAATGGCAGTGGCCAGTACCCGAGAGCTCAGTACCAGTGAGGTGTCTGTAGGGCTGTCAAGAGCTGTCAGAGAAGATTCAGCCCTGGTGCTGAGGCCAAACGCCACCTCCTTCTGAGGAGATGTTCCGTAAGAGTGAATGCGAAAGGTAAAAGAGAGCATGCAGAGCAGGACAGTGCCTACCTCACCCAGCCTCAGAAAACCTTGAACATTTGGGGATGTAAAATTTGGCTTCAGGGCAGAAATATGATGAATATTCATCTGGTTTTTAATATTTACATCAAAATACTTCCAGCTTAACGAATCCTTTTCAAACCAAGAGAGCAGACAAAAACAGTAGCTTGAGAAAAACCTTCCAATTCACAGTGGTGGGTTTGAGCCCAGCTATTTGATTTCTGCAATCAATTAATTCTAGTGAATTCCTGAAGAAGTCACTAATTGAAAAAATAACGACAGCTAAGATAAAGTTAACAGACAACAATGCTCAGTCTCAAAATTTGCATAGTCTCTCCAGAAAATGTGCAATCTGGACAGTTGCAACAGCTACTGAAAGTTAAGAGTCAGCTAGGCAGAAAGAGAAGCTTGTTACATGTCTAGACAAAAACAGCCTGTGCCTCACAACTACATAATGTTCAAAACAAACACACTGCCCAAGATCTGCCAACAAAGAATTATTCAGCAAATAATTTCAAAGAAGAGATAGCATTTTCATTAAAAGTAACAAAATGTTTCCTACTTCATAAACAGAAATCAGGGGGAAATTAAATCACCAAATTATCTGCTACAGTTTACCACTGTAAGCACAACTGCTCTGATCCTCTTTAGCAAGTACACAACTGGAAATGAAAAGCAGCGGATGGAACTGTCTCAGCAGCACAGGCGAAAAGATTTTCTTGCATTTTCTTTTGCAAGGGCAGCCAGAATATCAAGCCTCTTGTTTAATCAGATGTACTGTTGGCTCAGGAGGGAGAATTGAGATGGTATTTCAAATTACTGAAATTGAAAAAAATCCACTATAATTCTGGGAATTCCCTCTTTAAAAAACAATGTAGATCTCCTGGGCCAGAAATGCCTGGAAGAATGTGTAATAGAGATAGATGGCACACATGAGGATTAAGGTTCCATATTAAATACACCATAGATATCCACTGTTGTTCTCTGCTAAACAAGCATTTTTAAAACTCACTCTCATCACTGTATCATGTTTTCTGTCCCAGTCCACTCACTCTGAGGATGTTCTAGCATGAATTCTTCCAATCCTTGGTTTTGTTTCTTTTAGAGGATTTTGAGCTCAAAATGTTGTTTGGAGCTTGCTATCAAAAGTATGTCCCTTGAGGGCTATATTGTGGTAAGAAGCATTTCTCTCTGAGGATGGTTGGTAGCTCCTGTATCATTGTCTGCCTTGCCCCTTTTCCCTGTCCTCCCACTGCCTGTGTAGGATTGCAGAAAGACAGCCGAGAGAAGCAAGCCCAGAATTCTTGCTGCTGAAGAAAAAGCCATCAAAGCTGGAACATCTGGCCTCAGAAAACTGTTTTTCCACTTCTGATTTGTACTATCTGTATTATGCTCCTGGTGGCTGTTCCAGTGCCCCCTCCCCTTGTAGATAAAGTCCCTCTCTTCTCTTACATTGTTAGTCCACTTAGCTATTCATTCCTAAATAAACCACTGAAAATAAACAAACTTGTGGTATTAAGGAGCATTTTGATGACGTGAGCTAACTAGAAGGAATATGGTGACCTTGATACATAAAAAGATGTGAGTCCTTTTCACAGAGAAAGCATGAATTACAGATCTTGCCAAAAACCAATCTAAGAAAAATTCTTCCCTTTACCCAAGAGATGTTTGACTTTTAATTATCTCTTTCAGAGTCCCTAGACTTTTCTTCTCTTGTAGCTATTTTTGTCTGCATATTCTAATCCACAAAGAGGCAGTGAAAACAGAATTTGTCCATCACTTGTGTCAGCATCATGGTGTCCTTCCTCACGTGAGCTGTTGTTTGGTTAGTGCCCATTTCAAATTCAGGCAGAAAAAAATGATTTCTCAAAGATTAGTCATCCTCCTTAGCATTCCCACTGTACTGCTAAGGCAAAGTGTTTAATATTAATGACCACTGATATTCCTGCACTGTTTGTCCTGCATCCACAATGCTTGGCCTCAACATGGGGAGGAAAACAAAAGCAAAGGAACAGTATGGTCTCGTAACCAAAATGGTGCATAGAAAACAAAATGGATTTTCTAATATATCGTTCACTAAATCATGGAGAGTGAAGAGCAAAACCTACAGTGCATGCAGCCACTGAGTGGTGGTGGTGGTTTAGTGAGCAAGAATCCGAGTCATTTCTGGATTAATGCTCTAACATAGTGCCAGGGGATACTGTGTTGCTGGAGATATCATTATTTCTCTGAGATGTTTTGTCATTTATTTCACACGTTACATTCAAGAAGATGACAATGTCCCTATTCCAAAGAGAATGAAATCAAAAGGCCGGATTGCAACTTGACCCTAGAGGGGTATAAAAGGGAATAAAATGTATCTGGTGCACCTTTGAGCAGAATTTACTTCAAGTGCGGGAGTGCTTGAGAGAGCATCTCCCTGGTGCCTGCTCCACCAGCTGAGCAGAGAGAGGGAGAGACAGGGGAACAGGAGAAGGGCTCCGCTTTCCTCACATGCCAGATTGTGCATAAGGAGTAGAGGACTAATAATCTGCTTATTCTGGAAGGCAGGAAAGGCAGGTTGGATATTGTATTGATATATTGCTCGTGGAGCTACAGAAGTTCTTCCACCTTCCCCTGTTCAGCTGTGTGCATGTGCATTAGAAAGAGAGACATTAGAAAGAGACAAGAATAAGAAATTATAGAATACCAATAAAAGACACAGAAAAAGCAGAAATCCTGCTTGTTGTAAGAACTCATAAAACTTTTCCTAAGACACAGCATACGAGACATGATGTTTGACTTAAATTTCTGATTAAATAAATATATTCTGCCTACCTAAAATTAATTTCTTGTTTTGATTTGATGAGTGCATCATGCTTGGTTTCGATTTAGTGCAATGAAGAATATTCTATTAAAACAGAATTTGGATGTGGTAAAATTAATTTAAGAAATAATGTGATGTATATATGTCTCCCTGGTTTCCAACAAGAACCCTGTGGTTTTCTCCCATGGCCTCAGCCTCCTGCAGAACACTGTCACCATAATCCTTCCTGGCTCTTCCAGCCTGAAAAACTGCTACTCCTTCCCTAAGCACAGCAGTTCACCCTGGGAGCTTTGTTGACAGCTGTCTGCAAAACATTTGGGAAAGATACCTGACGATGTGGGACACTGGCAGCTGGAGAGGAGGGGAAGTGATATTCAGGTGAGGGGGGTGGCAGTTTATGCCAAAGAGTTGATGTGCAATCTTAATTTGACCGTTAGTATCTCACCAATACAAACCAAGGCAGATAACCATAGCATTAACAACCCTACAAAATTACTACGCTAGATAATCCACTTACACACTTTTGTCTAAATGTGATCCCAAGACATGATCTGACATTATCATTTCCAACTGGACCATCTATTTTCCAACATCAACAAAAATCAGCTACAGTGTGGAAGAGAGGAAAGAAGTGCCAGCACCGCGTTCATTACCACAGCATGCAGATAAATACCATTCCCAATCAAAACTTAAGGGTCATTTAAGCACTTAAATTGTGTACAGAGATAACGTGAGCTGGGACTCAGACTAATGACTGTGTGTAGACTGGTGATCCCCAACCTTTTCTGACCCTGGGCAATAACTCGCTCAGCATTAAGTGTTGTGGGCAGCATCATACTTTACTCTCCCTAATGGCCTTCAGCTTTAACTTTTTAATTTCCTGTAGGTCTCAGCAGCACAAGAAGGGCTCCCAAGGTTTTTGTTGCTCGCTAACCTGTGAGCCGTGGACTGGGGATTCATGAGCGAGGGGCGGTGGATGAAGTATTATCTGATGTGGCTGCCGACTTCCCTGCTTGTTATGGTTTGCGGGGGCAGGATACACAGCCTTCCAACCCTAATTGCGTGTGGGCTTCTCTGCTTTTTTTGGAAAAACAAATACCTGTGACTCCGCTTACAGGTGCGCATGTACACACGCACATGTACACATGTAGCCTCCAGGTGTACCATCAATAAAGTTATGTCTCCTCAAAACATCTGACAGTTATTTCCGCTTTCTCATTTAAATCCAACACAATTACCAGGGCGGGCGGATGGGGTGGAAGATGATGAAGGACTTCCCAAAGCAGCTCGCAGCAGGACGGCCGGACAGAGAGCTTGCTCCAGAGCAGCACAAGTCCGCGGCTGGCTGCACGGCCGCCCCTGAGGCCCTCATCTGTAATATTAAATAATAATGATAAAACCTACATTCCCCCGGCGCCGTTCCTGCCCCTAATCCTATGGGATCAGCGGGTCCGTGGAGGCCCCCCGGGGTCCCCCCCAAGAAGTGATGGCTTTATAAGGGGGCCCGGAGAGAGCGGGGATGCAGTGCCCACCATGGCCTCCAAGCTCAAGGAGCGGAGGGTGAGTGGCCGCCCGCCTTGGGCGCACGGCTTCTGCGGACCCGGCCCCCCCCCCACCGCCTTTCCCTTCAGAAAGCCACCCCCTCCC
>JANZLQ010000100.1:35312602-35327040 GCA_026212715.1 Elanus axillaris | reverse complement strand
CGGGGGAGGCCGGGGGCGGGAGGGGAGTAGCGTCGGTGCTGCGGGGGGGAGCCTGCAGCCCCCGGCCATGGAGTCGCAGGTAGGGCTGCGCGGGGAGGGGGGAACCTGAGGGCCGGCGAGTGCCGTCCGCGGCGGGGAGCGCTGGAAGAAGGAGCAGGCTGAGCCCCTGACAGGTGTCTGCGCCGTAAAAAAAGTGCCCTTACGCAGTAACGCGAAGACTTACGGACTTTGTGTTTGTTGCTGCCGCTCCGATCTTCGAAGATGATGTTGGCAGAGCAAGCCCAGAAGTGGTTCCCAACTCACGTGCAAGTTACGGTCCTTCAAGCCAAAGGCCTGAAGCCGAAAGGTAAAAACGGCAGCAACGATGCCTACACCATCATACAGCTGGGCAAGGAGAAGTACTCCACCTCGGTGGCTGAGAAGACCCTGGATCCTGTCTGGAAAGAAGAGGCCTCTTTCGAGCTCCCTGGATTACTCATGCAGGAGAATCCAGAGAAATACATCCTGTACTTGATCGTCATGCACAGGTCGCTGGTGGGGCTGGACAAGTTTTTGGGACAGGTGGCGATAAGCCTGAATGACATATTTGAAGACAAGCAAAGACGGAAAACAGAGTAAGTCGTGGTTGGTTGTTTTCATCATAATTTCTATTCCTTGTACACTTGGGAGGGTGGGAAATAGTAGCCGGAGTATCAACATACTTTGAAATGAAATCAGGACGTTTTTCTCTTCTGCAGTGTGTTCAAAGCTCCTAATGTATACAGTCATGTCATTGTGGCCTGACCTCTTCCAGAGAGAAGTTTACTGTAATCACAGTAGTCGCCCTGCACAGGGAAGGACTGTCAATAACATTAACATTTTTTGACAAATTCTTGTGTGCAACATGAACTCATTACGGCCTGTGTTTCTAAAGGGTTTTTTTTTCGTTCTGCTCAGGGCCATATTCCCATTCAACTCCTGCATCTGTTTGAACCATGTACGAGACTCGGACTCCCTCGAAGCCTGGTGTTGTTCTCTTTAAAAATGTTTTCCTTCAGTTGCTGCAACCAAGTGTCTTTAAATATTCTATATTTATGTTTTAGTGGTCAGTGAACCGTCACTTAATGAAGGCTTACCACAGCAGCACAGTGCTTTTCTGATCCTCATTAGTCTTAGGCCGCAATCCTGCAGGCTGCTCTGTACAGCAGGCCTCAACAGAGAAGACTGAAGAGAAATTTCTGCTGTTGTAGTAACCTCTGTCATTACCTACATAAGCCTTTGTCAAATAAATTGCTGTTTGCCAGCAAATTCTGGCACTGGAATGCAAAAAAAAAAAAAATTATAAGCAGTTTATTAGGCTGAACTGTAAAATTATCTAATTCTCTGAGTTTTTCAACTAAATTAGTAAAATTGTTATAATTCCTAGTTAGGACATGGTTGCACGAAGATGCCTGGTACCCATGTAATTTATTCTCCGAAGTGTGTGGGAATAAACTGTAGGTTTAAGTGTACAGCAGGCATGCCTGTGACTATATGATTTACGTTTGGTTTAGCTATACTTGTCGCACAGAAGTAGTGCGAGAACAGCATGGAGACCTCCAAGCTAAGCTCTATGTAGGCAGAGATGTATGAGAGCTGACAAGTCTTTCTGCAGTGGTTAAAAAGTTCCTGCCCCAGGTGCCTTTCCTCTTCAAGTGTTTCTTCAGTAGAGTAAAAAGGTTCCTGTGCCCAGAGCTCAGCTGTTAAGATTAAAGTCTGGTATTTCTTCTGTTAGTGATGCTGGGTCTATGGTAAGGTGCTGGACTTTGCATCAGAGTGACTAAGGGGCTGGCATTGTTTGTCTGTCACAAACTGTGCTGGGGAGGCATGAACCTCCAGGAGAGTCAGAGAAGGCAGCTGGAAGCAGAAATCAGTACAGTAACACCAGCCAGGTCTAGTTGATAAGACAACTGTTTCTGCAGAAACCATCCTAAAACCTGGTCCTGCTTACATGCAGTGGCTGAGGTTGAAGGAGCACCAAAGACAAGTCAAAGCTGTCTTTGCCCTGGTGGTGTTTGGGTTTTTTCTTGTAAACTAAATTTTTAGCAAAACAATATTTTCAATAACCATATAATAGGAAAGAACATGTCTGTGCAGAGTCTCTTGTGGGTTCATGGTCTGAAGTATTATACTTTTTAATTGCTTATCTTTTTAAGGACAAACCAGTTATCTTGATGCAATACATGGTAAATGCCTGTAGCCTTAGGGTCTTAATTTCTATTTACACTTGATTCAGGAAGTTTCAGTGCTCTTTAGACATGCATCTTAAATATTCTTTAATCATCACTTGTAATTATCTTGCAAGTCAGTAGGCAACTGCCTTTGTTTAAATACCTAGCTGCTCTACAGAAAAAAGGTGAATGAATGAAGTAGAAATGCTACTAACTGTAAAAACTTTGTAAATGTAGGTAGAAATTTGTATTCAGAAACTGGAGGAAAATATGTCAATTATTCATGTATTACTGTGAGTAACAAAACCTCTTTTCCCTTTGAGGAACTATACACTTCTGCACCAATTTTAGCAAGAGTAGTACTGGACTCTTACAAAATTATTGCAAAAATTTGTAAGTGGTGTAATTAACATAGTCCTTGTGGTAGTTAAATAAACATTTAGATCTCTTCAGTATTTTTACATGAAGTTGTGCTTAGCAGGGCTTCACAGGTGTTCTTTAGTTTTTTACTTCTTTCTCTGAAGTGTGAGAGAGGAACTCGCGCTATGTAAATGTGCAGCAGTGCTGCCCTAGACCACTGCTGAAATTACTAGGTCTCCCCAAGAAAGCTGTGCTTTGCCTGCGAGCTGTACTGCACAAGGTGGGGGCCTATGGGGAAATTTTTACAAAGAGCCTAAGTCCTATTTGCAGAAGTTACTTGAGCATTTAAGATTGCAAATCTTATTAAAAGTTGATGGGTGTTAGGCTTCTAGAGCTGAACAGCTGTACTTGTAAAAATCTTATATACATGTAAAAGTGCAGATAGGTGCTTAGGTGGATTTTTGGCAGCACATACTCACTTAATGCCAATTTAAATTGTTATGAGATAGGAGCCACTGAAAGTCCCATTTTCCCGTTGGTGTCTTTAGGTGCTTAGAAACCTAGAAAATGTCCTTTTTGAAACTCACTTCTGAAAAAATAATTCTGAGTCCTTAAGTGTTTAGATGTTTTTGAAAAGTTGTCATGGTTGTCTACTTGTATGCCTTCGTGCAGTGCGGGTGTATAGTTGCTGCCTCCTTTAAGCATTAGTTGGAGATGTGGATGCAATATTTGTACATATATGTGGGAGGAGGGCAAACTTTCAAGAATATGTTTGCAAATGGGATCTCAAACAAAAATCTCTTTCTTTTTTTTCCTTTTATTAAATCTTTGTAGCTACAAAATATTCCTAGTCCTGTGTTGGCAGTAAACTAAGGGTAATATATTTGGACCCAAAGACCTTCTAGCCGTGACTATGGTGTGGGAACTGAGACACCCAGTGCCTTTCAAGACCAAGTCCAATGTCTTTATTACCAAAGCATTCTGATGGTTGAAAGCTATATTCATTGTTTCAGAAACACTAATCTGTTTTATTAAGCAATGTTTTTACTTTCAAATATGTTCAACAGGCTTGTGGTGTTATTAAATCCAGAGTTATTTTCTTATGTTGATGTAACCTTAACATTTCTTGCTTTGTTTGGGGATGAATGAGATCCAGTTATTTGATGAAGTGTCTATTGGTAATATTTCTACTTTTTAATATATTTAATAGCTTCCTCTTTCCAACGCAGCTGTACATATGGTGCTGTAAGAGACAGACTCAAGAGTCACCGGGGTATTGCAAAAAAGATATTTAATATTCTGCACAATGCTGAACCCTGTCAGCAATTCCCTAGTGCTTTTTTAGTAAGGAGGTATGAGAAGTGAAGGCTACCAGCTGATTTTGAATTCCTAGGAAGACCATAGGTTATGTGACATTTGGCTTTTTGTATTTTTATTTTTCTTACTTAGTATTTTATAGTTTGGAAGAAAAATTTAAAAATTTGCTGCAGCTTCAGAAACATTATGTTAGGGAAAAATAATCCTTTTTTCTGTATAGTTTTTTTGTTACTTTTCATACCGTAAGAAAAATACTCTCTGCAGTAAAGTTTTCAGAGAGAGGCCTCATGACAGGATTTGTTTGTCTTTGTTCTAGTAAACTTGCTCTGGCACAAGACTTAATGAAACAAGGCAGTATATTTACTATAATTTGATAGTGAAAATTTTGTACGCACCATCATGCAATGTTCTTTCTCTTTCTTTCTTTCTGAAACTGATGATTTTTCGAATTCTTAAAAGTGAAAATTCCTGGGACAGTTAGATCCAGATGTGGCTCAGATGGTCCCTTACTAGGTCTCTTCCAGAGACTTCAGCCAAAGCATCTGCAGGATCCTAGTTAATTTTCTTTCTGTCTTGGTGCAGAAATGCCCATCACACTGTGCTAACTTTGTAAATTTGTGTCTCTGGCATCTCTACTGTAGTTGGAAATGGGCAGGCTCTTTTTGCTTCTCCTCTTTTCTCCAGAGTTGAGAACTATGCTGCAGATGCTGAGAGATTTTACTGAGGTTTTTTAACAGTTCAAAAAGCTTGGGAGATACTGCTTTATTGGAAGTATATTTAGCATAAGTTTTCAGATCTTAGATTTCTGACGTGGTTTTTATTTTTTACAGTACAATCTTGTGGGGTTTTTTTTAATTCATCCTGAGAAGTACATGACAATTTTTTTGGTCTGCTGTTGCAGAATAAATATACCTCTTTTGCTCTTGCATTTTAAATGTACATGATGATCAATGAACGTGTTGTTTTAAAGCATATATACATTTTTGTAATAATTTCAATTCAGATATAATTCTTAGTTGCCTTAATACTGCTGATGATCTGACAATGCGTAACATCAAAACAAATTTTTGAGTGATCATGGAATAAAAAAATACTCATTTACTGACATGTCTTAATTTAGTATTTTCAGTAGTTTTTCTTAGTGACTGTGCTTAGGTTTTTTTCTCTAGTGTGCTAAGTGAACACAGCAATAGGAGAACAAATTGCGTTAGCTTTCACCGTGATGTTACTTATTTCATCAGCATTTGCTTCATCCTTCTTGTTCTCTAACCCACTCTATTTATTGTCCATTCCTTTATTAGCTTTCCTGAAGAGCTATTGTACGCATTGTACGTTCAGTTGATTTAAAATGCAACACTTGTCTGGAATGTTATAAATTTGAGGAGGGCAGGTGATGGTAGAGTTATTATTTCTTGCGGAAATTTTGTTGGAGGAGACATCTTTTATTTGTGACTTAATTCCCTTTCTCCCTGGTTTCTAGAATACCTCAATACCAACACCCACCCATCCCCAAACCCAAATTGCAGCAGTGTTGTAAAAAGTGCTTATTTGAGCATAATACAGTGGAGGAATCTTGGCCTTACCTAAGATACTTCTCTGCTTACATCAATCATATAAAATAGTCCATATACAATAGCCAAACCAGCTTCTCTGGAAACAAACAAAAAGAATAATGATTGCCCACAATCAATACCCCTGTTTTGTAAGCACTTATTCTTTAGTGCTGCTGAGCTTCCTGAATGATATGAAAATTGTGTGGCTTCCTCCAAATTAATGTGAATTCCTTCTTGGCAGCCTCCCTCTTGGGTATGAACAGGTTCCCCCTTCGATTGCTTCTGCCCTGTCCCCTCTTTCATCTGTAGCAGCATAAGCAAAAGGCAGGTGCTCAAGTAGGTGGCTTCAAATACAACTTGAATTGTGAACAAGAAGACAACTAGTAAATAGATAGTATGTCATGGGCTCAGTGCTTGTTAATGAATAGTACCTTTTAAAATTAATTCTACAAAACATAACACTTTATAAATATTGTTTACTAATTTTGCATCTTAAATTTAGTTTAAACCAGAAAAACGCATTATAGATGATTTTAGGTGATAAAACTAAATAGTAGTGGAAATGGCAGGCCGTAACAGAAATTACCAAAATGTTGTCGTTAAAAAGAAAAAACTTATTCCACTGTAGTCAAAAGTGGGAAGAGTAGAAACTGAGAAATTTGTTAAAGGTGCAGAAATAATGAGCAGCCTGGAGGATCCATATGGATTTGTGCTGTTCCTTTTGTGGTACCACTCAGGAAATGTAAAGAAAAGAATGAAGGAAAGTTAGTAGTGAGAAACAGAAGAGAAAGGTAGTTATGGGGGAAAACAAAAAGTTGCACCCAGTTGCAGTTTTATGGGATTATAGCAATATTTTCAAATTATCCAGTAATATTCTCAGCATTTACATTTCGACGACAAATGCAAGCACATCCTCTGAATAAGTCATAATTCTGAGTCAGAGTCTGAGTGCCATCTGGATTGAAATACTCCATTTTCTGTGTACAAACACACTCAGCTGAAATAATTGGCCTTAATTCGCATACCTTCAGTTATTTCGTTTCTAAAATAAAAGTTTTCACACATAGTCTTTAGCCAAAATAATAAATAAACTAAGACCACTTTAATTACTGTGATTCCAGTTGATGTTAGCTAACCCCTTAGTAAGGGTGTTGTGATATGTGTCAGTTCCCATATGTTTTGTGGTGTTACGATGTCACTCTGTAGTATTTATTTTTAAACTCTACTTTGTATATCTCGTTTCAATTGGCTTTCAGAAAGTAATAGCATTCATCTTTGTGAATGTCATCACTTATTTTAATAAATAATCTGTTTTCTTCTTCATTTCCCCTCATACACAATGTAGTCTGTGCTCTGCCCCTTGCCTTAATTTTCCTACTTACTGACTTTTGGGACAGTCTCTTGGCATAGTATCCAAGTGATTGATCACAAAATGTACTTCTGCATTTTTCAAAGTGCATTTGCTGCTAATCAAAATGTTAGACAGTTCTGGGCTTCAGGTGTTGTTTTTTTATCCATTAGCTATGGATGTTTATGTTAGATTTTGTGAAGCAGATTTCTTCAGTGTATCATGTTTGAACATTGTGATCTAAGATGAAGTACTACTTTCCTGTGACAGCTGATGGACATGTTCTCTCATTGGGATTTTGATGGTCTTTTTAGGGGTAATTTTGTTGGTGTAGAAAATTCTCATCACTGTGTAGCAGATTAAAATTGCTTAGCAGATCAGGATGCTGATTTTACCTGTAAAATCAAGGTTAGAAGCCTTACTGATACTGTGGTGATTGTGTGGCTTTTTGCAGAATTCCTTCAGTAATTTGTGAATTAAAATCAAAATTTTGCAAAAATCTTTGGGTGCAATCTAATGATTTCAGCAAAGCAAATGAGATCAGCTCAATAGATATTTACTGGTAGAGTGAAGGCAGAGTGGCATATTCAAGAAGCAGCAAAATGAGTGGGAAAATTAATTCCTTTAGCAGTTTCCATCTTCGCCACTGGCAAGAAGACGGAGTCAGAAGGTCATCTGTCATGCACAGGTTGAATGTGCCAGCTAGAAGTCTTCTAATTCCTTTAGAAATTGGTAGACAAGTATCCCAGTGGTTTTGGAGGCTGTTGAAGTTTTTAGTATGTAATTAAAAAGTAATTAAGATTATGTAGTGTTTTTTCTTACCCATACTATTACCGTTTTTCTTATTGGTATTGTCAGCCTATCCTGCTCACTGTTACTTGGTGAGCAGAATAGGTTGAATGACACTTTGTAAAAGAAGAGACCAGGCTAAGACTTGGAACTGTCAAATTCCATGGCAGATTTGGCGGATAAGACACCATGACATCAGCTTCCTGCTATTTGGAGAAGAGAAAGAAGATACTGGTTTCAAAATTTTTGTTAAATGCAGGATGAAGGTTCATGAGAGTAGTGTGGATAAGCAAAAGTGAGTTGGAAAACCAAATTCATGGAAAGAAAATGAAATCAGAAAAAGGGGAGGAAAAGAAAAGTTGAAGAAATTGTTTTGAAAATATGTTTGTATATCACTAGTTATTTGGATGGAATAGGCAAGCCGGAATTTTATAACTTGCTTGTTTATAGTAGCTTACTTCAGTTTTCTCTGTCACACTTCCTGTCTTCCTTCTCTAAGGTAAAGGGTTCAGCACTGCTAATACTACAAAAATTACTTTAATGGTATGCAGAAGATGGTTACTGTCTTTCTTAGAAATAATGGAGTTTGTTTTTTCTACCCCTAATTGTAGGTATGGCCAAAATTGAATAATCTTGCCATGGTTAGAAAATAGCCATGTTTATTCAGATAGGGGTTGAGTTTTTCAGTGCTGACTGGGCAGCTGGATTTTTCCTATTCAGCCTTGAATCTTGATCTTCTCTTTATGGGTTCAAAAAAATTGTCAGCGTACAGAGTGGCAATTTATATAATACTTAGAAAAATAAAAATGATCAGAAACCTATGCAAGACAGGCAAAGCCCATTAGTGCACTCAAAACCAGATGAGAAAAAGAAGCAAGGGTTGTTCTGATGGAAACCATAGGGGAAAAGTCGAAATTAGAGGGTGTATGGAGGACGTTGTCCTACAGAACATTTGAAGGTGAGAGCAAGAAGTATGAATGTGATTCAGAAGGCAATAGGGCTTCCTTTGAAGTTGGGAAAATTTGCCAGACTTTGTACAAGGTCTGTTTAAATAAAGACTGTCTGCAAGACTGGATGTAATATTTGGTTATTAAATAAAAGGGCATCTGCTCTCATAAAAGCCACCCTGTTTTGTTCGTGTATGTTATTGGCTATTTTCCTACTTTGTACAGGCTTTCTATAGAATAAGCTTATGGCAGCCTGACAAATGGAGCATTTATTGTGGCTAAAAGTACTGTAAACAAAACCAAAATAGCAAGTTTTATTGGCTTTTATAATGCATTACAATTTTTTAAATTGGCAGTGGTATAGTGGAATTCAGTATTTTAGGACCCAAATGTTGTTATCTGAAAACAGTGGACTTCATTTTCCAATTCTTTTTTCTATTATATACAGCGCTGGTTTTTCTATTTGTTGCTCACGCCCATGTGTTGTAGAAAGAGATTCTAATAAGAAACATTTACAGACTCAGTTGCTCACTCACGTGCAGTTCCACACAAATGCATTGCCTGCATTTGTTCTCATCTGTTTAAAAAAGTAATTATTCGCCTTTGAATTTGAAGAAAATCATGATTTGAGTCTGCTTCTCATATTGTCTTGTTATGAGCTGAAGCATATGGAACCTTCATTATAACTAAAACAAGATAAACTCTCCAAGGTAACAAAGAAACCTCCTTGAAATGCCTATGAAAATTAAATATCTGAGTTTTATACAAAAATTTGATCCAGCAATCATTATTCAAATAGAAATTCCACTGAAGTCCAGAGGAATTTTGCTGGAGTAAAGAGTTTATGATTAAATTCTATTGGAATCAGTAGTTGTGTTGAACGTGGTCCCAGTAGATTTGAGGTCCAGTCCCTTATGCTGTTGTGTTCCCTTCCTAGGGTAAGGTGAGTTTCTTTGTTTTCCCAGCTGAACTTATTTTTAGTGTCAAGTTCTTCAAAGTCTACTCTGAAAACAAAAGTACAGGCTGCAAAGGCAGTGTATTAGTTGTGTGCTGGAGTTCTGTCCTTCAGACCCAGTGAATGTCAAAATAGTATGCGGACATATGCCGTTAGCAGGTGAGTACTGATAGTGACACCGAGTGGTTGTTGATTCATGATAATAATGTCAATAATTGAGTTAATTTAAGTTCTAAAAGAAAAGGCTTTCTTCCACACAGCAAAAGCTTAAGAATTTATGCCTTGATACTGTTTGAAAACAAATTAGCAAAGTGTCACACATCTGTTTAAAGTTTTGCTAATTCCTAAGTAGAAACATACGGTAATTTGGCAATCTTACTATCAGAGATACAGTATTAATGTTTGAGACCAAGGGGGGCGGGGAGATGGAGAAGGGGAATATCTTTTCCTACAGTGTAGGCTGAGCCATTAAATTTGAATGTCAAAAAGTGAGGTCCTCTCTGCCTATTAAGCCTGTCAAAACACTCATAAGCCTTATTTATGTTTATGTTTAGCATCTGTCTAAGGAATTATGGTGAGGACTTTCTCAGTTTAAAGTGATTTTTGGTTTGGTTTTTTTTTCCTGCACGGGCAAGATCTGTCTGATGGAGGTTTGTAAGCAAGAGCTTGCTCATTATGGCTGTGTATTTTTATTTTTTTAAGAGAATATATGAACATATTTTCTTTTAAAGAAGAGTTTTAAGGGAAGTGGGCTATCTTGTCTTCCAGTTTTTTTGCGATATTATATGTCGCAAAAAAGATTTACTCTTGGTTCTGTTGTGTGTGTTTTCTGTAATGACTCTATAGATGAATTAAAGAGTTTCTGGAATCAGTTACCAAGAAGTGAATTGTTATTAACTAAAAGGAAAAATGATCCATCTTCTTCAGACACATAACATATTTCAGGTTTTGCATTTCATTTAAAATATATAAATGAAGTTACCTCACAACAGAAGAAAAGCTTTCTTCCTAAAGGTTTAATTGTCCTACTGGTTTGAACTTACGGATCTACTGGTCTGGATTCATGTTGTCCAGTGCAGGGACAGAGAAGGTCTGTTATTTCTCAGTTATTCTGGTTTGGTATGGAATATAAAACCTTTTGGACATCATAAAGCAACAAAAAAAGTCAAAATACTCTATCATGTCATTATTTATTTGGCAGGTCACTTTTAGAAGTATTTTCTCAACACAAAAAATAGTATCTCTGCCTGAAAATTTGATTTCAGCTGTCACCTTTAAAAATATTTATGAAATCTAAAAGGAATTGAGGGTTATTTTTCTCCTTTCCTCACCTTGTTTTCTATATTTGGCAGTATTGAATAATGTATGTATAACTGCATAATCAATTTTGCATCTGTGCTGATAGGCAATTTCATTTCTTTGTCTCCAGTTCAAAAGTTACTTCATCATGATAATACACTGTTGTGTTAGTATGTGTGCGTGCATTTCTCCTGACAGTGGATTTAGAGCGCTTCTTTGGAGCTGGTGGATCTGAAATATGCGCTTGTGCCCTTTTTGAAATAGGAAAAGGCTATTGATGATGGGTCTGGAGATGGAGTTGTCTTTTGGTCATTCATTTAGGTGAAGCTGTAGAAGGAAGATTGAGCCATAATTCTGCAGGGACAGTGGAGCACAACAGGGAATGAATAAGACACTTGGATAATGATAAAGCCTTTGCTCGACCTGGCAAAGAAGCACACTTGGCTTTTTGAAACAGATGATGACACCTTTGATCTCTTTTCAAGGAGTGGGGGTTTATGTCATGGTTCCAAAGCCTGTGGAAATATTTCTGAAGTTAATCCTACTGGTGACCTGCAAAAGAAGGGTCGGCTGTTAGATACATCTACGTCCTCACTGTTCTGCCACCGGCACTTGTGGAGTTACTGTCAACATCAGCAGGGGCTGCAGGTGCAGAACAGAAATGGTAGTTGACTATTCAGGGGTCTCGGATACTTCTTTGCTAGTGCTAGTGCAGTTGACATAAATCTTAACCAGTGGCTAGAAGGAAGGGACAGAGGGGAAAAATACCTGCTACCATATAAACTGGAGCAAAATCAAAGGAGAAGAGGTTACTAGATGAAATATTTGCCACATAGTATACACTCAGGTTATATACGTCACTGTTAAATAAAGGCCTCTTGAAAAATAGCAAGTGTTCTTTTAAATAGCAAAACAAAATGTATTTGTATTTATAACTAACATTAGATACAAATACTCCTTTGTGAGCAGATGTGAGCCCATAAGCTTTGATGAAGTTTAGTAAGCTTCCACGGAGTTGAGTTTGGTTCTCAAAACAGGTGAACACTGCAAAGAGCTTTGTGCTTGCTTAGTTCTGAGTTTTCTTTTCAAAACCAAATATAGACAAAGAAGTTTTTCAGTACAGGAGTCTTTCAGTTTTTGATATGGAATTTGGTTTTCCTATTTTAAATTATACTAGCCAGATATATTAACCAACTAACCAGAGTTTAATGACTAGCCTCCAGAAAACACAACTTAATTTGCTGTTTTTCTCCTTTAAGGTGGTTTCACCTAGAGTCCAGACAAGGGAAGAGAACTAAAGACAGAGGAGAAATAAAGGTCAATATTCAGTTTATGAGGAATAACATGACAGCAAGTATGTTTGATTTGTCAATGAAGGACAAAACCAAATCCCCTTTTGCTAAACTAAAAGACAAAATGAAGGGTCGAAAAAATGATGGGACATTTTCGGATACATCCTCTGCAATCATCCCAAGTACTCACATACCTGATGCAAACATAGAGGTGTGTAGTGGTGAAGTACAGATGAAATCAAAACCAAAAAAACCTTTCCTTTTGGGACCTCAACGGCTATCCTCAGCTCATTCGATGTCAGATTTAACAGGCTCACATGTCTACTCAGAAAAAATGAAATCCAGCACAGTTGGCTACTCCCATCTTTTCAGGCGTCAGCTAGACTCCTTTGGTTCCGTTGATGAAGGTGGTAAGTAAAACTCATGACCATTATAATTACAGTTCACCGCTATTAGAGCATTCAAAAGTCTGTTTCTTTAGTTTATGAAGCAATTACAGGGCCAAAAATTTAAGAATTATTGTTGGCCTGTTTTTTTCACTGCCATTAGTTGGTGGTAACGCATAACTGCTGTTTCTGAGCATAAGAAATAACTTACATTGGTCATAATTTATGGTAATTTAGCATTTTTCTTCTTATGTCCTCAGTTGTGAGTATGTTGTAGTGAAGTATTGCATTCTGTAGGGAACTGGAGGCAAAATAACATCTTGTGAAAAATAAAATTCTGTTTAAAAAGGTGAAAAGTCTCACCAAAGTTTTAAACCTGATTTATACAAAGAACTGAAAATACTTTGCATTGGTCAAAGTTACTGCGCAGCAGTAGACTACTGTCGCTTTCTGGAATGGCACACTAGTCACAGCTGTCTTCTTTGTAGAACTAAGTTTTCACATAGGAGACAAAAGGTTGGTGTAGTGTCTACCCATAAACATTTCTGAATCATGAAGTCAAGGCCACCGCTATTTTTTTATTTTTTTTTAAATAGCTTGGTTACTTAGCAGTGTTTTGAACTGAGACTCAATTGCAAAGCTTCTAGACCTAAGCTAAAATGGGTTCTCTGCATGTCGTAAATTATGCTACATTGTCTCATTGATAATATACTAACGACAGATTGTTTGCAGGGAGTCTAAAATCTCCACATAGAAGGACATTAAGTGTTGATACTTCTAAAATGAACCAGCTTGACAGCACAGTTGGAACTGCACTTGAAGCACAAAATGACCCATTTACGAATGTGAGTGCTTCGTTACCCCAAAAATTTGCTACACTGCCAAGACAGAAGAATCCATTTGAAGAAAGCCCAGCAACATGGGATCAAAACATAAGTCTGTTTTCCAAACCTGTTGAAATCAGAAAAGAAATTAAAAAAGAGAAAAAAGAGAAAGTTAGTCTTTTTGAAAGAGTGACTGGAAAAAAAGATAGCAAGAGGTCAGATAAACTTAGCAATGGGGGATCAGAAAGTTCTACTGACTTGAAATCACCTAGTGCATTTGGTGAAACTCATCAGGAGAGTTTTGATTATGATTCGACTAATCCGTTTATGACAAACTTCAAGCCTACAAGCATGTTGCCATCTTCAAGGTAGGTTTTTGCTGTATTTCGATCTGATATCTTGCACGTTATATAAATGAAAATGTGAAGTGTTGAGGAACACAATCTTTATGCTTTATATACATTTATATCATTGCTTATCTGTTTCTAAGTTAGGAACTTTTTATATAGTTTGATCTTTTCTTACTTCATTTTGAAGTTACATTTATATTACTAATATGTACTGTGAATGTTCTTGGGTACTTGTGTTTTTGGAAGACCTTGTTTGTACTTCAGAATTGGTTCTTCCTGAATGTCTTCTGCTTTCACTGAACACTCATTGCTAATCATTACAGTGTCCAAAGTCAAGGTTTTAAAGGGAAAGGTTTCAAGTGTAAGGGAAAGATGAAACGGAATAAATAAAATAGTGAAGAAAGTGTGACTAATGAACACAAATCCCGGATGTCACCATTTGGGAAAAACTGGATTTAGATTCTATACATTAAAGCACAAGAGTTAAAGACCATTCTGTTTTTAAATTGAAGCACCCACATGGGCACTTACTGCACTTGAATTCATTTGGCTCACTGTAGCTTTGCTGAATTCAAGTCATTGCACAAGGCAGCAGTTTATGTGCTAAGCAGAGTGAATTAAGTTACAGAGGCTGATAAGAAACTTTGATTTAAATAATCCATTTTAATCTTTTTTTATCTATCAACAGTTAACTTGTTCTCCTTAAAAAAAAAAAATGTGTGTCCTGCAATTTGTATCCTTTCTGGCTTTTGTTTGCTAGTGAGGAAGATAGGCTCTTCTCTTCCCCCCTCTTTCTTTTGCCCTTCCCCCCTTTCCAACCCCTTTCCCC
>JANZLQ010000100.1:35274742-35305181 GCA_026212715.1 Elanus axillaris | reverse complement strand
ATACTGAACTCGAAACACAGCACTGTACCAGCTACTAGGAAGACACTTAACTCTATCCCAGCTGAAACCAGGACAGCAATGTAATAAGAATCAGTCCAAAGACCGAGAAGTAGGAATAGGAATGATATTTCAACTCAATGGAAAATGAACATGATAGAGCTTTGCTAATTACCTGTACACAGACGTTCCATATTAAAGGATAAAACCTGAAAACTCATACTGAGCTTATTGGTGTAATGGATATTTTACAGGATGTCAAATTAGCATAGAAGATTTCAATACTTTGAATAGTAATGTTTAATGTAAATATCCTAGTTTTAATTTCTAATAATATGTAGTACAGTGATCGTATAACTAATACGAATAGCAAAAGATAAGTAAAAAGCTTTTGTTCCTTAAGAAAATACGCTTTCCATACAGCATAATTTAGGAGCCTGATTCCCATTCATTATGTTGTCAGAGTAAATGGTTCAGGTACTAAAATGTTGAAATCGGTTATAGGAAAGATTTTTTAAACATTGTTTTAATCACTAGGCATTTAGAAACTAAATATTTAAGCAGCCACTAGACCTAATGTTTGAATTTTTAACTACTATTACGCTTCAAAAGACAAAATTACAAGCTCCAGTCATAAACTTGAGCTTATGATACATCCTAAACTCAACTCCACTGTATTGAAGTTTCTATACAAACTGCAAGTAATCAGCATGCAATGTAAGTATTTAACTACCTCATAAAAAGTAGGTGTTATGAAAAAATGTGAGAGTTTTATGTAGTTCTAATGAAATGTATTTAACTAGGGAAAATAACAAGAAAGTATAAAATAATATGCTTGCTATGATTATGAAATAGTTATCCAAAACAATCTACAGAATCAGCATTATAGTATGTCTGTCTCCGTTATTAGTTAATTTTTTTATTTCTCGTCACTTCTGTCCCCCCAGCAACATGGCGGTAGGGAAGGGTTCTCATCTCAGATGAGCTAACATTTAAATCCAAGCTAATAAAACCCCAGAAATTCAAACAAACTTTATTATTCAGAAAAATGCCCATTTAAAGAAAAAGGTGCAATAAAAGATGGGATATGATATAACCTCGTAAAAATTTCTGATATAAAGTAACTGTTAAGGAAAGTAATTTAATTCCCAGATGAGTGAAATGGGGAACTTGACTAATTCCTGTGCTAGACTGAAGAAGTCTATTCTACCTGTGGTGGAGTAGGGGCAGTGTAGAAGTTGGGTGGCTTGCTTGGGCAGTCACCTGCCTGATCCTACTGCAGCTGATTTTGCATCTGTGCTGGTGTGATTTACCTCCCTTTTACTAGTTCCTGACTTTCTTGAAGGTGAATGAAAGCTTATTAGCTGTAAGAGACAAACCATGGAGCTTTTGTTAAAAATCATTATGGGACCTGGGACCTGACCTTGAGGCACATGAGACTCCGCAGTGGTGGAGAGGGGGGCTTCTTGTCCTGTCTGGATAAGTGGAAGAGGTAGATAATGACTTAATTCCTGGAGATGATGAAGGACACAGGAGCAGAATCTAGATAAGCTTTTTTCAGTGAACAGAAAAAGGAGTAGTCAAGCCAGTTTGTGTAGGTTGGAAGGTATGTCCAGTAAGGATGCGTTAGGCTCAGATATAACACCTGGGAGTTACACACAGTGTTAATGACGATGAGCCAGAGAAACCCAGTTTGACTTTAGTACTCAGGGTGAGTTGGCAGAAAGCCCATCCGTTAGAAAAGAGTCATCTTTTTACTTGTAAACTGAGCAAATTTACTTTGGGCATAATAGAGAAACAATAATTATAGAATCCCACAATGCCACTTTTTTTTTACAATCACTGTTCACAGAAAACTGCACTCAGAAAAAATCTGAAAGAAATTTTTTTCCCAAGCTGTGAACAAAGTTTTTTCATGCTTCCATAGCAAAAGTTCCTGGCCAATTTATCAAACCCTGGGGAAAAAACGGAGATGGGACTATAACTAGGATTATCACTGTGAACTGTGATTTTTAACACAGCAGAAAAAATGACATTATTTTTTATAATTGCTTAGATCAGTGGTTTCAGAAAGCTCTTAGGAAGTCAAGAAAATGGCTGCTCAAAGGAGGCTTATGATGGTTGTACAGCATGTGGGCTGTAGTCCTAGAGGCATGTTTTCTGTCACCTCTTGCCAGTAATCAAATGAGATGGTAACTTTAGGGGTGTATTATTGTGATTAAATTTAAATTAAAAAATGAACGCTCTCATGAATTTCAATACACCAAACATGCATCTCCCCCAACTGCATGCATTCATAATTTTACAGTGTTTTCTTTCGAGGTATTACATGGTCCTCAGACAGTGAGTTATGGGTACAGCGGTGAGAGCCTGCATCTGCTCACACTCACCTCGGGCTGGAAGCGCTGGCAGGAAACCCTGCGGGGCTCAGCAAGGCCACGGAGCTCCTACCTTACTTAGCAGACAATCTGATTTTAAAAAAGTTATATGCAATCTCAGCACCTGTTTCTTCCTTAAGAAGCAGTATATTTTCCGCATATCTCTTCGAAATATGAGTAAGATTATTCACGGGGTTTGGGGTTTTATTGGGGAATATTTTGTTTAACAGTTTTTCCTTTTTTGCAAGTATATTCAAATTGCTTCATGTAAAATACGCAGATGTGCTTTTCTGTAATTGCAGTTACAGTGTCCGCAGTGTTGCAGAAATGATTGCAGTTTTTTTAGGTAAAAAAAAAATTAGTCCGTATTGCGAGTGATTTATATTTCTGATTTTCAAACATAACTTTACGTAGTCAGAACTGCTGCTTTTCTTTTAAGCTGCTGCTATGAAAGAGTCCTAGAACTTATTTCACAGAAACTATAAGGTCATTCAAGGCAATGAAAGATCTTGCTTTTTTAACCTTTCGGAAAGTCACTCAGTTGAGCAGTCAGGCCGTATTATTCTATATCTTGTCTAACATGAGGAAACAGTCCCAAAAGAAAGATATCCCAAATTAACGCCACACTTCGTTAAATAGAGACATTCTTGGTTTTCACCAAGCTAATTCGATCCAGTTCAGTTAACTCATTTTTTTTGTACTCGGCTCATGAAAGGCAGCCATGAATGAAGGAAGTTCATCATGTGTTTGACACATCAGTGTGAGACTAAAAGGCGGGCTGTAAGGGAGTGTTCCTGCCTTTAGCTTTTTAGACAATACCCGATGAAAGAGGCCCCTCATTCAAAACTAGTCTCTAGCAAACTGGGCAGGCTGCTGCGGATCACTGTTACAAACAGGTATAATGGGAATTAGCCAGAACTGATTCGTCAGACACCTCTTGATTTCTGGTTGTGACTGTTCGTGTAATCCAATCTTTACCTACTATCCTCAGTCCAGCAGATGGTTCACGGGACGTCTGTATGAGCAAAAGACTGCCTACTTTGGAAATAAAAAATAATGTACAGAATAAAAAAAATTCATGTAAAAAAAGAAAAATTGTAGTGTAAGCAAATTTTTTTTTTTACAGAAACAAATCAGGGTTTACGTTTTACATAATTTACTAATGTAAAATTAGTACCTTTTAGACCATCAAATACATGGCATTTAAATTCAGATAACACAGTGATGAACAGTCACAGAATAATTGTTCCTTACTTTAAGCTACCTTTAAAATGAAAAAAAAAGTGTAAAGATATTTTTGTAACTTTTTGCATTATTCTCAGTCAACAAACTTCACCCTTGACAGCCAGTACATGCAATCTAACGAAACAGTAGATTCTGTGGTGTGAAAGAATGATGTCTGCTATAATGCTACCAAGTAAATGGTATTTGTGAGCCATCCCCAAATTCTGAACACATTTTCAGAGAGGTAGTTTTCTCTCCAAACTTGCTGTAGCAAGTACATAAGAACATAGCAGTACTGATTTTTGAAGATATTTGCATCAACCTGAGACCAGTGGACCGCTTTTTAGGCCTGACACTTAGCCAATGGCTGCTTTTATCAATATTAGCTGCACTTTTGCAGTTGAGGAAGAAAAAAATCTCAGCGACATCATGAAATAGCTTTGCTTTTTGGATATGTGCAATAATCACTAGGTTTATAAAATAATCAAGTATTTACTCAATTTTAAGTACGGAACAAAAATTGATGACAGAAGATGGCTTTTCAGCTCTGCCTTAAGCTCGTGATCTCACTGGAATTTCTAAAGGACCTTCCTCCTCTAGCAGCTGCCATGAAAGCCTGGAATACATGTTAGTCTGCAGGGTTTTGTTGGTTTTTAACAATCTCATGCCAGGGACCTGTTTCCAGAATATTTCATTTAAAGTATCTCTTTTTGCTTAGAAGCTTGAGCTAAGACTAGAGATAAGAGCAAGGGAAGCCCTATCCATAATATCCTTTTTTGCATTTCTTAATTACTTACTCAAGTTTTGTGACAAAAAAATACAAACAATACAAAAAAATATGGACAAAGAATATGTGAAGATTTCCATTAACTTTGAATATTTTCCTACTTTTCCTAAGTTCAACAAATCAAGAAAATAAATCATATTGAATATTTATGGGTCTATACCTAATTCAGTAGTGTTTTCTAGTAGATGTTTTGGCAGATAAGTATGCATTGCTAATATTTGGGGTTTTGGCTTTTCCCTACAGTTTTAATGTGAATCCTTCTGGCACTGAGGACCTCAAGAAAACAATGGTGAGTTATGAAGTGTTATGGAAAGCCATCAGTAAATGCCAGCTAATTGGTCCTTGACACAATATAAGCTATTGTTGTTTAACCTCTTAGAAGGAATGTTGGAGTTTTTCTGTTTTTCTTTTGACAGATCCAGAAAATCTAATTTGAAAATTACAGGCTTAATATGAATTTGGAAATAAAGAAGAATTTTACACTCAATATGCAGTGTACTTCTGGTATGATGATGTAGAGAAGAAAAGAAAAATTAGATCTTTGCAAAGTATTCTAAAGGAAAAAGAAAACTGTTGCTTTCAGGTATTTCAGATTACTCTAGAGAAGTAATAGGCAAGGAGCTCTGCAGTAGGCAGTGATGTATTTATTAATTGACCTAACAGAAGTTTCCTATCACTATAGTTGGAGACTTGAGGACCGTCTTTAGATGGCAAATCAAAATGGAAGCAGTGAACTGATGTATGATAGCATTAATAGTACAAATAATAAATGAAGAGTCTCTCAGAAAACACTAAAACTAGAAATACTAGGAGTTATTCAGAATACTCTTGTGACTCCACAAGTACCTAGAATAAATTGTGTACTGAGAAGAGACCAAAAAAATCCATGAGATTTCCTATGCAGTGTCTTTGTTTGAAGGAAAATGTGGTCTTAGTAGAATCTGTTCTGTGAATAGATGAAATCTTTAAAAGTGGGTTTGTTTTCAATCTTTAAAATATATGGAAAACAAGTTTCACAAGCGAATAAGACTCTGTAGTGTTTGGGTTTTGCTGGTTTATGTAAATGATTTGTAGTAACATTTGATGTTATTGTAAATGCCCAAGTTTTTATAATGTAAGTAACTGGTGGGAGATGTCAAAGTATATGAAGGCTGCCTTTGATCAGATAGTAAACTGAATTCTACCAGGCGGTTACTTAATCTCTGACAAAAAGCAACATCAAAAAAATTGATTTAACTCAGCAGCTATTGTCTGTAAAGTAACCATAATTACAGTTTCTATGAGCTTGCAAATGTACTACCGCAAATCATGTAATTTATTGCTGGTAAAAGCATCGGTTTAATTATTTTAAGAAATAAGATGTGAATTGTTTTATTTTAAAGGATTTAAAGGTGATAAAAGAAATCCTTGATGATTTTTCTTTTGGAATACCGGCTATCCTGAATGTCAGTTGTAGGATTATGAGGTGGTGCTCATTTAATACAAAATACAAATTAGGAGGAGAAGAAACTATATCTCAACCATAGTTTTGAATGAAACCATTTGAATATTTTTTTTAAATATTCAGGATTGCTTTCTAAGGTGTTTGAAGTAATTTATTATTAGGTTCTGCAATAATAGCCCTCGCCAAGTTATTATATTTCTTCCTTGCGCATCACATTTAGTAATTATGTTTGTATGTCTTCTACTCTGGTGCCAACACCTGTCTCTGAAAGCGGTGTTTAAATGGGAGCAGTAGCCAGTTGAAAGGGCAGCATGAGCTCTTTAAGGCCTAATTAAGAACTGAAAGGAAGATGAAGTAAGTAGGACAAAAGATGTGAAAGTAGCTTAGATGATATTCCCAGAGCAGAATTCCTCATTAGAACAATAAAGAGATGATCAGAGATTTCCAGGCCTTCATTTTAGCTAACTCCATTTCCTCTGTCTGTCAGTGTGTACCCCCAGAGTATTTTGTAGTGGAAACAATCGCTCTTTGCATAGCTTGTTATTTAGAATCTTTTTTTCGTAATAATTCATTATAAGATTAAAGTTTTGCATTAAAATTGTAGTATCTGTTTTTGTAAAGATACAGTTGTTCCTTACACATTTAAGTATCACTTATTTGTTCAAAACGAATTTTTAAAATCTTCTTAACTTTAACAATATTTATTTCTAAGTACTAACATCCCTTAACTAGAATTTTCTTGTGTAATTAATGTCATAGGTTATTCCCCCCAAAGATCTATATGGAGGATGTGTATGGTAAAACATCTTTAAAGCATATGTATTACACACAATTTTCCAGTAAACTTTATATAATAATTAAAGACATCATTGCATCTTAATTCCTGTTTCTTTGCCATATCAGAAAATTAGGCGAACCCTGTATTTTAGATGTGGAGGTGTTAATGATGTCTTTTCCAATGTGTACAAAAATTTAGTACCATAAAGGGAAAATTTCACTTCTTTCTTGTAGAAGAAAATGTGCTAGAAATATAATGACCACAAAGTGAAGTTATTTTCACTTGTGTACTAGTTGAAAATTAATTACTAACCAATTTATAAATTTCATCAAGTTAGCCATTTTAATAAAGTGGGAGCTATTGATGACTTACAGTCTTGTAACTTGGTGACTTTAAAATACTGAATACACATACGTAAACGTGGCATTAAATATCTCAAATGTAGTGAGAAACCTTTCAAAGTACATATCTTTGAGAGCTACTATTCAAATATAATTGATGGAGAGAGGCTGATTGATCTGTCATACTTCAGCCTATTTGCAGTGCACCATCACTTTTAATTAGGTTTATTTGAAAACTTTGGCCACCTGCGTATTTTAATGATTCCGCATATGCCAATGTGCAAATACAGAGCTGTATGGAAGGAAAAGGAATGAATATGACTTTATTACGTGGTGTGCTTCCTAGCTGTGCAAGCTTTATTGTTTTTAATGGCAAGTTTCTACTGTAAACAAAAGCTATCTTGTGTTCTTCTGCCCTGTTAGATGTGCAGGATTTGAGAGGTTCGATTATTTTACTTAATTAACAGTTCCATATTTTTTAAATGTCTCCATTTCTGAATCAGGTGAAACTTACTGCTTAGCATGTCTAACAGTGCTAATACTTTTATAAACCAGTTCTCACAATCTTTTTCTCAGTTATGCATTTCCAGATTTTTCCTAATCTGGTTACTTAAGGTCACAGCTAATTCTTCTTGACACAGAGTAAGACATTCAAGTTTACAGTGTTTTGGATCACATGTTGCATGTTGTTGGGAAGAGCTCTAGAGCAAATGGAGGTACGTTATCTAAGAGAAGTAGCTTCTGTCAAGAGGTGCACATGAGAAACATGGGAAAAGTGATAACCCATCAACTTGTTCAGAACACTGAACTATTTAATAAAATCTGGTGTTTTTTTAAACTTATCTCTAGGATGGAAATCCTTTTGACACCACTGCAGGATACCGTAACCTTACTTATGAAGAGGTTTTGCAGGAGCTGGTGAAACATAAAGAGCAACTTAAGAAGAAAGACACCCATATTCGTGAACTCGAGGATTACATTGATAATCTTCTTGTGCGAGTAATGGAAGAAACACCTAGTATTCTCAGAGTGCCATATGAACCTTCTCGAAAAGCTGGCAAATTTTCCAAAAGCTAAGATAGAGATACTTGATGGTACTTTCTGCTGAATACATTTGTGGAAGGAAATCACACTTTAACATTTTGACTTCTCTTCATTCCTTTTCTCCTACGAAATTCCAGGAATCGGGAGAGGATGGGACTATGGTGTGGATTTTTTTCATTTGTTTTTTTATTACAAACACTAGCAGGGACTGCCAAAAGTAATATTCTGTTAGATTACCTAAATAGCTTTTTTTTTTTTTCTCTTTGAAAACACCTTTAGGTACAGAATACTTACAATAGAGTTAATAATACACATTAAATACGTCCATGCAGTTTATATAATAGCTTAGTGTTCACCATGTGGCAGTTTCAGCTGAGAAGCCTGTGCTGTTAAAAATGTTTTCTTGAATGATTAGTGTTATTATGCAAATACATTGATTCTGATACTACAGCATGCCATCAGGACCACTGTTTTCAAGCCAGCGTAGTATGCTTTACTAAACCTAAGTGTGCTTTGTTGCAATGGAATGTGGTTTGTTCTACACATATTAGAAGAAAACAGTGATGCACAGTCTTTGCGGAGTAAATGCTATATTCTATACAATGTGCTTTTTGTATAACAATGTAAAAAAATACCATGCCATTTCAGTAATGGCACATGCTGGAATCAGTTACTTTACACTTAAATGCTGAATTTTGTGTATAATGATTGAACTTTGGTAGTAAGCTCAAGACAAAACATTGGAGGATCTTTTTGTATGAAGTTACCGCATGCCTTTTTATATGTTAAAGTACTTCGAACAGTGTTAATACTGTAGGTGGGACTGGAGAAAATTATGGAATAAAGGTATGAATACTTTGTTCAGTCAAAGTCTGCTACAGTGAAAATGTAGGAGAAATGAACAGACTGGCAAGTAGACATGATAATTCAAAAAATACAGAACTGACTCAATTTAAGGTTGCGTTTTACATGATACGTATGTGTCTTAGGTTTTTTAAAATCTTACGACAACGAAGTATATGCCTTTAGAAATAGGCTATGTTGCTTAAACACATATAGAGTACTTAGAAAGGCTTTTCATTAAAAAAATCTGTATTCCTTGTAAGTACTTCTAAAAGTCAGTTTTCATTGAGGCAAATGAAAGAAGAATGTAGTAAATGTCTTCCTGATCATTTAATAATTGTTTGTAAAATGACATATGAAAAAGGTATCTGTTATTCAATAAATTGGCAAAATATAGTGATGAACGTATAATGGAAAAATACTGTAGGAGAAGAATCCTCACAATATTAACATAAATAGATTTTAATTTTCATTTCCTTCGTAAGAGTCTCAGTTGGATTGTCTGTTGCTGTGAAACACTAAGGTGATGTTAAAAAAAAGTACAGAGAATATTTTAGATTTGCATTTAAGAAAACTAATTGTCTTTTCCTCCTCCTTTTCTTTTTCTACACCTGATCTGTATTTTTTCTTCTTACAGCAGCATGTAATGGCTGTTGCTGAGGAGGGAGAAAAAGCTTGAAATTAAATTCCAATTTTTTGTTGTTGCTGTAAAAGTTCTAAATACGTTTTCATTTTTAAAACTGCAAAAATTAGTAGTATCTTGAATACTTCTGATCTGGAAAAGTTGAAAAAGTTCTACTGTCTGAATGTTTTTGACGATGTTAGTGTTTGACAGCACAGAATTATTCTTGTTAAAAAAAAACCCTTCTTTGTACAAGTGTTCTTAGATTTCATGTACTTACTTTTGGCTGTTTCTTTCTTCTTCCTTTCTTCTTTTTATTTTCTTCAGGTTTTTAGCAACTACCTCCCATGCCCCTAGTGCTATGTCCCTAAAATGTATGCAGTTTGAGTGTTCCCAACCCACCGTTGGGATCCCTTAGCGTAGATCATTGTGCCTGGATGGAGCCGGAGTGATTCAAGCCCTATTTGTAGTGCTCTGCAGTTAGACATTCTATTAGTAGCACAGAAATGGGCCTGCTTCCTCAGCTAGTCTCTCTTTTGACTACCTAAGGATTTATCAAGTTCGGTACCTCATAAACCGGTGAATGTTCCTTTGACCCACTTAAGATCTAAATGACTGTAAATTTGTTGTAATATATTCAAAGTGCCAAAGGTTATGCACTAAGTTATGGTACGTTTACTGTTGGAAGTTAGGTTTTGCACTCAATTAGATTTTGATTTCCTAATTACACCAAGATGTATTTTGGTTACACAGTATTTCCATAAAAGTTCTTAAACATTTTCAAATGTTTGGCCGAAGTAAGTGGTTTTCTCATATTGTTAATGGGGAAGTGTGTAGTTGTTTTGAATTCCACAGTCATTTTCAAACTAACTGGTATGAGACCATCTGTAGTATCTACAGTGATTAAATCATATGCACCAATGGGGTTTAACAAGTAAACTAACCAGAGAATATGCTCCAATGACTTTTCACTTACAAGCCAACTTATAATTATTAAAATGAAACTCTACTATATTTAGCACCTCTGAAATCACTTCTTTTAGAATGTAAATGTAGAATATCAAACTGCATAATTGACTAAAAGCAGATCATTTGACATATTTGCATACCAAGAATGATAAGCAGATTAAAGGTAGCGAAAAGATCAATTTTTGTGCATTAGTGAAGAAATTTAGTGAAGCTTTGAATGTGCTATCTAGTCTTTATCTGATCTGTAAGTGAATAAAAGCACCTTTTGTTTCTAACAGTTTGTCAAGAAAGAGGGGAGAATGACAAATGCAATTTAGGAAAAGGTAAAGTCACTAAGAGGCAGAATGGGACATTTACAACCGTGAAAATATTGTTATAGAGTTCTTTAGCTAAAGACAGAGGCTGCTTTTGGAGCAATTCTGTAAAGATTACATGCACCTCATTTTCTGCTTAGAAAGAAGATTTTAACATTTTTCTGTGTTTTGAGATTATTTTTGAAAAGCATCTTCACCCCACATGTATTTTTTGAACCATGCAGCTTTTTGAATGAAAACATTTCATACAGAGTAATTTATATGTTGAAAACAAAGTTCTGTTTCTCCCAAAGGATAAAATTGTAAACTTTCTTGCAGATCATTTTAAAACTGTAATAACTTGCCTCTCATGGTCAGTCTTTCTTGCCTTTTAAAATGTAGGGATGAATATTTTGGACATCTCCACTTAATTTTGCTTTTTTCTCTCAAAGATTAGCGTAAGAGTTTATCCATGCACACTCTATACTTTGAAATTATCCTTTGCGACAGCTCTGCTCATAGCCATGTACCTTACATCCTTTAAAGAACAAATATAAGGCCATACTTTAACGTTGTAAGTAACAAATTTAAACTTTCTGCCATTCAAGAAGGATGTTTAATATTTATATATGTTACCTCTTGCTGCTGTATTTTACGTTTAGCTGGGTTTTCCACCTACTAATGAATGTAGCATTCTCCCTAGATTATACATAACTACATTTATTGCCGTTGGCTCTGTATCAAGAAGTATTTGTAATTTTCCAGCTGTGAAAATGTTGCCTTGCATTTAGAAAGGTTTCATGATTTGGGGACCTAATGAAACTCATGCTCATCGGGTACAGGTCTGCATTTCAAGATGCTCTTTCTTCGATGCATCTTAAAACAAACAGGACTACTGTCTTAATATGTTTACTGCTGCACTGGAGGTTTATTTACTTCCAGCTTTAAAGAAAAATTATTGTCCTGCATCAAGTACGTAAAGCTCATGCTTTTTCACTCTTTATCTATCCATTACTGTTGTAGATATGATAGAGGCGTTAGCTGTGGGCTTTTAAAATGGTGGTATTTAAAGCATGTTGACTAACTTCCTCTCTTTGAAGTACATGGTGAAGGATTGTAGCACTGCTGTGTTGATGATGCTAGATTTAAGGGTCTGTCAGCACCTTTGGTATGAAACCCTATTTTCAGGGATTTATAACTTCTAAATGTAGATGCAGTCACTGGAAGTATTTAATATGCAATAGGTAGCACTTTAATCTGTTTATGAAGGGGTTTGAGGTTTGTTTCTGTTGAAAAAGTCATGTTCTCTTAAAGCATGGTGGGCATTTGCTTTATCTTTCATAATTTGTACGTTGAAGAAGCCACTGTATGTTACAAATGGCAGAGCCATTCCTATTCATCTTAGAAGCTTCCAGATGTCTTGTATTAC
Organism: Elanus axillaris; assembly: GCA_026212715.1. Classification (NCBI taxonomy): domain Eukaryota; kingdom Metazoa; phylum Chordata; class Aves; order Accipitriformes; family Accipitridae; genus Elanus; species Elanus axillaris. The sequence goes on along the minus strand of JANZLQ010000100.1, from coordinate 35,293,032 downwards.
AGTGTACTATAAAAAGCTGAAGATCCAGGTTATATAGGAAGTCTGTAAAAGATATGAACATTGCTTATAACTTAAGGGTTGATTTCGTCTCGTGCAATCAATGGTAGTTTGTCTACATTTAATAATGGTACAAAATCACAACTATATGCACATGTGAGAACTATAAACTTAGAATGCATGAAAAACTTTATTTTTGTTTCATTATTGCAACTTCAACTCCTTTAATTTGATTAAAATGTCAACTTAATATTTTAATTTCTGTTCATTAAATAAATATTGCATGTCTAACACTAATAAAGCACCACAATGCACTACCGCAGTATTTTCTTGTATTGTGATATTAATCTGTGTTACGCAAAGCATCTAACTCCTAAGCTCTGCTTAAGTATGTGTTTGGAAGAACCCTGCTGTTAAGACTCTCAGACCACAGAGAGGTGTGTTTCCTTAAGGACAGCTCTAAATGAATATCCCAGCTGTTTGCAGGGTAGCCATTAAGGGAAATCTCTTCAGTAGTGTCCAAAACTTATAATTAGTGAGAAAAATGGCCTGAATGTGCTAATATCTTACGTCTTTCTTTATATGACAGCTATAGTCTCTTTAAATGCACCATTCCTCCGATTCTGTGGTTGTGTAAATATTACTAGGAGATCTTTGGCACTGCAGGCCAGATCTGCATTTAGCATGAGGACAAACACTGTGCAAATTTTGATACGGAAAACATGATGCCTATTTCTCTTCATGCTTGACAGAATAAACCCAGCCAGAATGACAGAAAACTAAAGCATTCTCCCCCACCTCCCTGCCCCATAGGTATTTTTTTTATGCTCCCACAAGTTTTTCAAAACACTTTTCTCAGAAAAAAATTGCTTTTGCCTGTCTTTTTTTCCTCTTCCTTGAGGCAGCAAGACAGCAAACTCTGTCCCCTGACAATAGTAGGTTTTCGGGATATTAAGGAGGTAGGAAGAGTGGTCCTGGCCCAGGAGAAGAACGCTGTGAGTAGTTCACCCAATTACTTGGAGGCTTGAATTTCACTGGGATGCGATTCCTTTCCTTACAGTTATCGTGCTCTGTGACTAGGTCCTTTGTCGTACAACTACGAGGTTTAGAAAAGGATCTTCTCTTTGAGGTATGCATGAAATGTGGTGGTTATGGGAAATCACGGTCAATTTTTGAGACCTACATGTACTTACACGTGCTTTGTTATGCAGGTTTCCATCAGCTGTTACACCTCATGTCTCACTGACTTTGCAGCTGTCCCCTGATGGGGGAGTAGCGGAATGAGGACAGAGGAGGAAGGCAGGTTTCGGAAAGCACCATACTGCTCACAGCTTCCATCCGTAATTCACATCTGGTAACCAATCTCAGTTCCTATGCCCATTGGAAAATGGAGCCAGCACAATTTCCTTACCTCAGAGGCATAATGTTTGTTAGTTGATATCAACTGTAATTCTATTAACGATGTAAGAGCCCAGCTTGATTAAATAGCTTCCAGTGTCCCCAGCACGGTGTTGGTTTTTTGAGGTTTCATTATTTAGTATCTCAACGCTCTAGTATAAGGTTTTCAAGGATATTTTGAATATAGTTTAGCAGTTAAAAAGCTGTTGAAATATTCAGAGGTAAACTAAAAGGATCATTAAGGACAATTCTCTCTTCAGTTACATTTATTAAAGTTAATTCTTTATGGAACCACACAGAGTAAAAATCAGGATTTCATTTCCATATTTGGTTGTTCAGTTTGTTTTTATGGGAGTGTTCTGCAAGCTCTGGCTGCAGCTCACCTGGGATACATTGCCTTTTTTGTGTAACACTGGGCGTGTTAGTAAAGTTACAAATAATGATGATGAAGACCAAATCCTCTCTCTTATTCTCCATTAATAAATTCAATGTTGGATTGTTATGTTGGATTATTTTGTAATAGTGTCATTTAATGAGAGATAGGAATAAGACTATCTATTAAAGGAAGCTGTTTTCTCTTTGTCTGTACTACTTACTGAGTAATGATGATGGAAGGCTACCACACTAAGTACAGCCCAATTTGAAAACTGTGTGGCATTGTCTGCCTAATGTTTATATAAATATCAGTATATTCAGTGCTGGAAACCAATAGGCTATTAGATGGAAATTATTATAATGAGTTTTTACAGCATTTAGCAGTGTAGATCAGTCTTTGATAAATGGATGATGATTGAGGACAGAAAAGTACCCTCCGGGGCTAAATACTGACATGTTTGTACTTTAAAGGTAAGCAGCTTAAAAAGGTTTTAGGGTCATGCAATTTTTAAATGAAGCCAAATATTAAAAAGGGGGGGAAACTTCATGGGATGGTCTTTTGTATCAGCCTTAACAGTATTTGCTGTGTGACATAGAGGGAATGAGTGTAAGCAACACTGGGGAGATTCCACCATTGAGATCCAAAAATAACCCAACAACAAAAAGTTGGTAGGCCAAGGATTCAGATTTTAAGGGGTTTATTTGCCCAGCACATGCCAGGTTCTTTTTGTAATAGGAAGTTAACACAGCACCCTTCACTAGCAAAATCAGTGTCGGGGTGAAACCCCCCCCCAAAATGTGGGAGTAAGTTCCCAAGGTGTTGGGCACGAGGCAGGTGTTGGGCAGAGGCGCAGTGCTTCCCAGCTGTACCTCTGGGAATTTAGTCCCTCTGACACTAGCATTAACTCTAGGTATTAGATGAACCACCTTCCTAGGAAAGTTAGGAGGTATCTGAGGAAGTTTGGTGTATGCAGCCTGTGGCTGGCCAGATTGCCTCTTTTGTTATTTGAGGTAGGTGTCTGACTCAGGGTCTCGTGGAGTCTAACAAATAAACCACCAAAATGTGTCATATCACCCCCTTCTCTAAATGATTCATTCGGGGCCTTCTTAGGTGATGAAAGTCCCCTTCTCCGATAACTCGCTGCTTACATTATGAATTCCTTGAAAATTGACTCCCTGGGACATCTTTACGGGAGACATCAAGGGTCTCCATTTAAATTTAATGAATATTATGTAATTTGCCAAGGACTTCTACAATGCATTAAGAAAATCTGCCTCTTTGAGGCCAGAGCTTTGTCAAAATAATGGCAGCCTAATAGCATCCTATAAAAGCAGCTGCTGACTCTCCAGCTATGAGTATTTTCTATTTCCTAATAAAATGTTTTCCCCATTGAAGCAGCTTATTTCATTAACTTATAATTCATAGCTTAAATATGCTTATATTTTGCTAATTGTAGATTACTTGGTACTTATTTTTAAGGAAACTGAAGCACAAAATGCAAACTGTCAGGTTTTTTTAAAAGAAAACTCTTGCCTTGTGCACAGCAATTGCATTTGGATAAGCATTTTTCAATACACTATTTTTAAGGAGTTTTTACATGCTATTTTAAACTAAATCATTAAATGTGTATAACAAGAAACACTTCAAGGTGTTCATGCAGTTTATAGTTTTAATTCATTTATAGATATGTGCTCCAGTATTTTATAGTTACGATTCAAAAGCTACCACAGTTAAATATTTTAAGTTGTAAGGTAACATTGTGAGATTCCAAATTACTCTTTTCCAAAGTATACAGAGCCAAAGTATCTCATATATTCTTTTGCGTATCGTCGAAGTTAAAAATGAGCTCTGGGAGAATTAAGGTTTTCCTAAAAAATTGTACAAACCTTTGTGTTGAACTGCAGTGCAGCTAAACTTGGGTATGTAGCCTCAGCACTCCTTTATCCAACAGGCTAGCATCAAATGTGCTTTATTTCTTTATAAACTGGAGGACAAGAGAATAGGGATCAGTTTACAACAGGTGCTAGGTACTGCTCTTATGGAGCAAGGAAAAAAATGTTGATGCTTTGTGAGATGTGGTGCTGACCTTTTGGTGTGTATGAAGTATACTGAATGTGAACACCAGGCTTATGTGTTTCCAGAATCAGATACAGGAATCTTCCTATTTTCTTACATTTTCACATTTAAAGACTTGTATAAATAACTATTTCTTTATTGTTAAGGGGCAGGGTTTTGTTGGCTACTATATATGTAACAGTTCACTTGATTAACATTACTGCCATTTGAGACCCTCTTGGAATTGGCCTCCTCGTAATCCACACAGAGTATACTGTGAAATAGTGTGAATTTGAAGTTGAGAGACTAAATGAAAGGAACAGCCAACAGCAGTGGAGAGGAATAAAATAATCCTAATTAAAAGCAAAAGAATTGTGTGGTCTGAATTAAGATTCAGTTGGTGGATACTGAAGAGTATTTTTTCTGGTTTTTTTATTATAACTGTCCAGTATAACTGCTTTGTGAAAAAAACCTCATCCTTTGTGTTTGATGGCATAAACTTCACTAGCTCTTTGTAAACCACGTATGAAGTTAAGGACTTGTGCTTAACCTTTGTTTCATCAGACATGATTTCAGAGAGTTGAAGCAGCAATTTATTGATGGAGTTGATCACGACAGAGTTATATTTACTAATGGGGCCTTAGCTATTCCTTTATCTGTTTCAGGATTTTCTTTGTAGTTTTAAGTTCTGAGCATTTCACCAGAGTCTATTTAGAGCATTATTTAAAACTTGTTCCAGTTCTCTTCATTCTTGTGCACGCCGATGTGCTAAACTACTCCAGAAACCAGCTTAGCTCTCACCATATTTGGAGGCTGTTCCTCTTCTTTGCTCTTGGACTGTTTTGGCTGGGGACTTACGTCTAAAGTAACAAATGAAATATGCAACGAGAGCTGACTGCCAAAACTGGGATCAAAGCAAGTTCCTGAAGGGCTCATTGGAAAACTATCTTGAACTTTGGAAGGACGACTCAAAGCCACAGTCTAAATAGAGCAAAACATAGTGAAATAAATGTCAAGGTGAGACCAGATGTCTTGAATACAGGTGGGCGTGTGCATCCCCCTAAGACTAGACAGTCACTTTAGTCTTAGGGCAAAGGAAGCAAAAAAGCAGACAAATTTCCAAATGCATATCAATCAGGATGGGTTGGTCAGGGTGTTCTTCATCTGCCAGCCCACAAAGTTTCAAGTTTTGTTTGGGCTTACTATACAAAAGTGCATTAGCCAAGGAGCATTCAAAATAAAAGGTAACATTTGTTGGTAATGTCGTGTGGGACATCATTAACTTGTTTGAAAAGTTGCCAAGTTTGGAGGTGTGTTCTGTTAAATACATTCAGTGTCTTCCTCATCTAACTTAAAAATATAAGAACATTCAGCTTTGATTCATTAGTTTAAGCCAGTTCATCTGAATAAAGAGACCACATTTTGCCCTGTATCCTTCTAAGAAACATGTAGGCTTGCAGAAGACAACCGCTGTAACTGAGCGGATAGTGGTTGAGTGTGTGTTAAAACAAGCTAGCGTTGGAGAAAAGAGAGTTCTTCTGTGAAAAACCTAAACCTCTCTCACAATCACAGTATCTCTCAAAGTCCAAAGATTTTAAGGTGTTCAGTAAAAGGGAGGAGAAAACGATTCAGCAATGATGGTCTCTAGCAATTGGGAGTTACGCGTTTAGTTAAAAAAGAGAAATGTTCATTTTAGAAGGAGAGGAAGTGAGACAGTTTTTAGATAGTCACTGAATGGAAGATTGATCAAATTCTAATATGTAAGATAGCTGTAGAAGGGAACAGTATCTCTCAGAATATAAAAATTGAAGAATGAGCTTGTAGAGTTTTCCTGTGGTAGGCATGAGAAGCAATAACTGCTTCCTTACAGGAGGCAATAACTGACTAGCTACAGTAAGCATCACACTTCAGGAGTGTGTTAGATGCTATGAACACAAATAGTAACAGATTTCTCAGATTTTCCTAGTGCCTGGAAAAAAGTACACAAATTTCCCCCCAGAGTAAATTGCTTGAATTACAAGTCCCTGATTTGTTTTCTTTCTTTCTTTTTCTTTCCTTCTTCTTTCCTTCTTTCCTTCTTTCCTTCTTTCCTTTTTTCTTTCTTTCTTTCCTTCCTTCTTTCCTTCTTTCTTTCTTTCCTTCTTTCCTTCTTTCCTTCTTTCTTTCCTTCTTTCCTTCTTTCCTTCTTTCTTTCCTTCCTTCCTTCTTTCTTTCTTTCCTTCTTTCTTTCCTTCTTTCTTTCTTTCCTTCCTTTTTTACCGCAGGACAATTAGCAGATAAACAAAATATTAAATATTTTACTGCTTTATTTGCTCTCTCCTTTGACTTGTTGTTGAAAGAAAAATTATGGATTTTATTCTGGCTAAAGGCTAATGGAATCCATGCTTTGTTCAAAGACTGATATATAAACAAAGAGTCATGCAGTTACATAGGGAAGATACCAGGCTAGTAGAGTTCTTCTTACAATTAAAATCTTTCAGTGAAATGGTGGTCTTCTGGCAGGAGTGCTTTTTGCAGTGTCCTGGGAAACATCCTTCCCTCAATAAATCCCCATACAATGTAGCCATCATTCTAGCTTGAGAATTGTTACTAGCATAGTACTGGCCAGTTGAAATAAACACTCGCTGCAATCCCACATACAAAGTGATGCTTTTTCTGAAATGTTTTAGAAGGCAATGTTTCCTCATTACAGCACTTTAAAAGATACTGAGGGATAAGATCATCACATTATAACATTTCCAGAATTTCATCTTTTTCTCATTGCTAACCTAGGACTGGTACTTGGACAGCTGAGTCAGTGTCTGAAAACGTTTGAGCAAGTCGGTCATAGCCCTTGCAGCTTGCACTGTAGCAGATCTCAGCATGACATTTGGATTATTGTTATCCTTTTGCTACGGTACCCAATGGCACCACCGTCTATTATATCAGCTTGTATCTCTCAACTGCTGGATATTAATTATTTAGACCATTGGAAAGCTGAACCTCCCTGCTTCCCACAGGTATAAAATCTGTTTATTTTAGATGTGGCCCTGGAGTTTACGCTGCCTATTGCTGCCTGTGAGAAAAGCTGGCAGCATATCTGCTAAAAAACATGAATCTCTTGTTCTCAGACCACTTCTCAGGAGTAGCAAAACCCAGGAGGCTCACGTCTGGTTAAAACTTTTTTTCCTATTTCTGTCTCTAGACCCTTACTAAGCAGAAAGTTGTGGAATTCTCAAAAAGCGTGATTAATTTTTTTCAAACTTTGACATTAATGCCAAATTTTAGCATTATACCGTGTCAAAATGAGCTTAAAAGGCTTCTAAATTCCAATATTAACAGTTATTCCCTCTTTGCGCTGGTTTTAATGGCTATCTTAGATCCAGGGCAGCAGGCACTTACCACACCTGTTTTCAAAGTAGCAATTAGATTTACTGACATAGAGGAAAATTTAGGGCTGAGTATAAATCCTGGTCCCTATGAATGAAGCATTTTGGCTTGTCTGGTGGTCAAGTTACACAAAACCTAATGTGTTTGTAGCCCAGGATTTTTGTGAGACGGCAGTAGCATCAGTCTGTTTCTTCCTGAGGCTTTTTCTTCCTCATGGCACACAGCTAAGCAGTGGAAGACATTGATTTACACAGCTTCAGTTCTGAATATAAGCTTTTTCTTCAGCTATTGAAATACTTTCTCACGCATTGGTGCACCTGTACTTTCAATTTGGCTTCAAATCAGTATAGAGCATGCACTCTGGCAAGTTGTAAAAATTAGTGGAATAATAATAATAAATAAAATGGCATACTGCCCAAGCATGTTTTATTTTCTTTACTAATCTAATTGCTCATTGAACGTATTTTCCAGATACAGTTCTGTATATTTAAGTATGTATCTGAATAACTGCACTTTTAAATTCCAAGAGTCAAGTAGCTACTTTGTATGCCGCGCTTATCTTAAATAGAGTTTGATTTAAAACATTTATCTTTCCCGGTATCATCTCCCATGTCAAAGCACATTTAAATCATGCTCTGTTCCTAATACTGCTCATGTTTAAAATGGTATCTGAGTACAAGAAAGTTTGATGAGTGCTCTGTTATTTGCCCACTTTGTAGTTACTAGCTGCTCTGTCATTGTTTTGAATATCACTGAAGTTGAGAAGGAGAAGCTTCAGCAAAGTAAACTTTTAAAAATTAAAGCCAAGGTCAGACTCCAGGGTTAGCAACACTAGAAGACTGCAATTTAAGATGCATCCAATTATGCAAAATCATGCGTTGAGTTACAGCCACAAGTCTCCGTTGGGATCTGTGAGGTTGCCTAGGTAAAAATATCAGAGGAACTTCAGGAGGGGTTTTCTTTTGTTCCTCCCTTAATTTTGACAGAGAATGATGCAATTCTGTTGGTACTTACCATTTTTAGATGAGTAACTCAAAAGAAAACTGTTATTCCATGAGCATGTAGCAAGCGCATTGCTTTGGTGACAGCAGCAGACCCAGCATGAGACTTTGGAGGCATTTGGCAGCATGTCATGTTTTATTGGTTTTGCACAGGTAGAACATTCAGGCTACACCTCTGAATCTAGAAATAAATCAGTTGAGGGACAGCAAGTGACCCACTAAGGCAGAGGAGGTTTTGCTGATTATATTCTCAATATTTAAACCAAAACCACAGTCACAGTTAAGTGTTTTTTCCCAAGATCTTAACTTATCCTTATTATCTCTTTATCTTTTCCTTCAGATTACTGGAAAACACAAGCATGCAGTGGTGCCAAATGGTGGCTCCCAGAAAGGCTGGAATGGAGAGGTCAGATTCAGTTTACTTGGATGATTTGCGTGGAAGTTAGGATAATTAATTTGCCCAAAAAATCTATTTTACTTCTCTTTTCTGCGTGAAAGAACAACATCATGTGCTATGCTTTTGAAGTACTTATCCCCAAGCCAAAACACTGCAGAGATAGTTTGTAGTCTTCCTACTTCAGAAAACATCAAAACTTACCACCATTACATTTTCTCAACTTCTGTGTGAATCTGAGGTATAAGGTTTCATAATTTTCATCATTTGTATGAAAGCATTCTTAATAAGAGGAACAGACAGATTATGTTCAATAAAAACAGAAACATAGTTCTGAATATGTTTAAACAAGTTTTTGCATTGATAAACAAAACCACTGGGTATTTTTTTTCAATCACGCAGGTACAAAAAAAGTCATCAGTACTTACTAAAGAATTTGTACAGTGTTCAAGGCAAGTTACAGCTGGATCCTCTTAAAAACCTCAGTCTTTTCTAATAAATGACTCATAAAACTATTGTAGCTATGAAGCTTTTCAGAAAATTTATATAATTAAAATTTATATAATGAAAAGGGGTTTTCATCATTTGAACAAATGTTAAGTTATTGTAAATATCTGCTTTAAATATGAGGAAAAAACCATGTGTTGTTTTTGCAAAGCATTTCTCTTTCAAATGGCCCAGAGATTGAGTTTCAAAACTGACAAATTTATTACAGTAATTGTTCAAATGTTTTTGACAGAGTGACACTTCCTACTAGGCAGGGCTAAGGCACCTGGAAGGAGAGTCTTGTGCATCTCTCTGTGTAATTAGCTGAGTACACGGGAATTTGCTATCCACTTAACTCTGTAACAGTTCTACTGAGCCAAACAGCCTTTTCTTTTCTTATGCGAGGAAAACGTATGTATTTGTAAATATTACTCAAATTCCATTGAGGCATTGACAAAGGAAGTAAATTCTAAACCTTAACTCCTTCTGTCACCCTCCGGGATCTGCTCTTATCTTTTGGTGTTGTTTAGCCCCCAAGACATCTCTTCTGCTTTCCATGGCTTGCAGGTGAAATCCTGTTTTAAGCTCTTCCTCCCATCAGTAGCTTTTCCTTCCCCTCCAGGATGTGCCACATCAAAAGCACTTCCCTCTACTGCCTGCGTGCCCGGATGGGGTCAGGAGACCCTCAGGTGAGGCACTGGGCAAAGCCACCACTGCGAAGATGGTGACACAGCCTTAGAGAGAAGAAAAAGTTGAATTTAAGCATCTATCTTCTTCATCTACCTTCTTTCTTCTACCACTCTAGAAGAAACAGTCTGTGCAATAAGGCCATTAGCAAGTCTAATGAAGAAGGCTAAATTATTTCTTCATGACCAAAGCACTAGCAGGAAAGAAATTCCCAGTCAATTTTTAAAATATCTAATGACTCACTGGGGTGGGATCTCTCTTTTCACCAAGTGCTGTAGGGACATTTTTATCATAGAATAACTCAGGTTGGAAGGGACCTTAGACTGGATCATCTAGTCTGGCTTCCGGCATCTTCAGGCAACATCACCTTTCCAGGAAATTTGTGGTAATTAAATAGTTTTTTCACAGGAATGTAACCAACTCTCATGTTTTTATATCTCAAAATGCAGGATTCAACTGGGTTACATCTTTTAAGATGTAAAAACAAAAAAACCCCTTGCAATCCATTATTCTTCCATGTTGTCCTATTTATGTTAACAGGACTACACTTGTGAGTAATGGGTATGGGATTAGGTCATCTCGTCAGCTGAATGGTCTGATGATAATGAATGCAAACTGACATTGCAGAACTCCCCAGAGATGTGTAAAGGTAAGTATCGTCTCTATGCTGACATTAAAAGTGTGTACTACTTCTAGGAATCCAAGAGCAACCTTTTAAAAAAACTAATATGGACTAGAATAACAGGTAATATTAAAATATGTTTTCATTCTGATTAAAAATATTCAAGCTATATTAGCATAAAAATTGTTACTGGAACAACAAGAACAACCACAAGCTTTATAAAAAATTATTATAATACTGTCTGATTATGTGTACTACAAGGGTCATGTTAGAAAGTACCAGCTTGTAAAAAGGATAAAACTGTATCTAAATATACTGTCAAATAAAGTTCTCATTAACAACGAGGGGAAAAAAAAATAAAAATCAGTTGAGGCCTATAAACAGATTTAGATGTAGAATAAAGCATGGAATATTCAGTCTATTGATTTATCTAGTGATATAAAAGAGAGAAAATTTATAATAATCTAGAACTTGGCGAAATTAAAATGTTGGGAGGTCACCGTTAAATGGGTATTTACCCCAAAGTCAGAGGAGGTAAAGGGAGTTGGGCTGCCAAAACTGAGATAACATCTATTTGAACATAAGTGAAGAAGTAAATTCAAGAACTGCGTTGGACAATCGTATTCTGATATCCCGTAAAGCTCTGGATATACTGTAAGTTAAGGAATGCTGGGAAAAATCATAGTCTTATAAAATTTATATCAAAATGATATTACTGAAGCTTTATGAACCAAGCCACAAATTTGATGTGGTTTTGACTCAGTGACAAAGTCTGTACCGCATAGCTAAGGTAGGATAGCTAAGGAGGTTAAGGAGGTGAAAATGAAAATTATTGCAACAGTATCAGAAGCAAAATCAAAAGCTTAGCACGCTGAGAGGACCAAGTTTTCTCTAGCCCAATCTTCTAGTAAGAAGGGAGATGTGCTATTAGAGGCTTGCAATAAACCCAGAAAGACTGAGCAAGCAGTTCAAAGATAATATATATATTCTTATTCTCTGCAGCTTTCAGTTCAGTGCCAGAAGAAAGCACCTTTTTCTGTGCATGGATACCACTTCAGGAAACTACCTCTTCCACGACAGCATCCTCAGAGACTCCAAGACTGAGCAGCTCTAAAGGCAAATTCAAGCTTGCCATAAAACTTTAATACAGGCAGAGGTGCAGTATGGATAAATAAATGGATCTATTAAGGAGCGTAGAGGTTGAAAACACATGGTAGTTTTGGTGGGGTTTTTTACGGAGTGAAGAGATCGAAGGAAAGGTAAACCTTTTACAAACAAATGGTTGAATGTGCTCATCATGCTCATTCAAGATAACCCAATATTTGTTTTTTCTGAAAAGGAAAATTCTATGAAAATCATCTTTTTTTACCTAAAGGTCAACAAACACGTACCATAAGGTTAGACCAAAGCTACAAGCCACAGGAAAAAAAAATATTTCTGTGAGTCAAGTTGAGCAGTTTCAAACAAAAATAGTCCAAAAGTAATTTAAATAATATTAATAAGTAAGCAGAACACCTTTAAGGCTGCTATAACTTTTTCTGAAGTTTGCTCATATGTAGGGCACACTATATCTCATATCTACTATTTAGGCACTTACATAGATTTTTTTATATTTCCATTTATTATGGGGTGGATAATGATTGTATCCTCATTTGTGTAGAAACTATAATTCCAATGGATAAAAAAATCCAGGAATTAATCTTGTTGATGCTACTGAAATAAATTACCCTAAGTAGGCTAGATATATAAGAAAACAATATAAATTCATCTAAATTCAATTATTAAACAAAGGGAATATTGTATTTAATTAGAAAATTGAATCCATTTACTTACATTCATCCTTATCCTTCATAATTTTAGAGATGATAGATCTCTTCCCCTTACACTGTATTGTTATACACAGAAAGAAAAGAATAATTTCTCTTCCATTTTTCAATTCCTGTTTGATTTTTTTTCAGCTGTGGATGAACTAATTACTAATCAGAACTAGTGGAATAAACTTGAGGCAAAACAAAGTATTCTTATACAATAGAAAAGGATAGTGTTGTCAAAACCTGGCTTAAGACTTCAACAAACTGATACAGATGTTTAGCCAGGATTTCAGCTAGCTCAGTAGCTTGACTTCAAAATTTAGAGAAAATTTGTATGGATATTTCTTAATTTTAAATAGTTGAATAGATTATAGGAAGATTAGAACTGACAAAAATATTGTGAATTTATTGAAATGCAGTTATTCTTGAAAGATTTTTAAAAATCAAACTTTTTAATTGTTTCTGTTAGCCACCTCAACTTATAGCAGGTAAGTGGAAAACAAAACAAAGAATATGAAACTTAAGATACCTAATCCAGCCGTTGGAGAATTCTTTAATTGTTGAGTGCAGTGCAAAGTCTGCTCAAGCTGAAACCAGAAGGTTGAGCAAAACAAAAGCTAAATGGGGAGAGAGAAAAACCAAGCATGAGGAGGACATGAACTGCGCTTTTATTTCCGTATAAGCAAAATCACCGTTTTCTTAATACTGAATGAAAATAAGTAAAAGGCATTTTATCTTGGTTTAAAAGAGTGGAATTTGGCCACAGTACTGATGCTCATAAAACAGAAATTATTTTTAATCCTGACATTTTGTCATGCATTTATCATTATTTAACCCCTCTGAACTCCCCTAAAGTAAGCTGATACAGGCTTAGGCTGTAACTTGTAACTGATGTTTGAAATCCCAAGTCACTGGACTGAAGCAAAACTCGTGGTTCAGAAAGGCACAATATTTTCACACAAAGAAAGCAAAACAAAAAGAAAAGACCAACTCTGCTTTTGAAATAGACTTTATTATTTGGGTTTGCTGGACTTTTGTTTTTTTCTAAGGGAGACTTAGGGAACTTAATGTACAATAATTAAAAAATTGAGGATTTATTATGATACTTCAAGATAGCATAAAGGCTTATGCAAACCAGAGTTCAAATTGCAATTGGTCTAGTTCCTTGGAGCTGTTTAAGCTAGAAAGAACTCATAAGTTTTACAGTCTAGGTTTTTTTGAAGCATATTATCCCAAATGGGTCAATCTGAAAATCACCATAGTAAGAGCTTGTTATATTTGGCTGGGATCTGCAGTTGTTAGGAGTTGGTCCAAAATTCAGTGAAGTCATGGATTTTCATCAAGTCAGTATAGATTAATACAGACTAGATCTGTCACACTTCAACTAACAATGACCTTGCTTTACATGTACGTGCATTCCCTTTCTGAATTCGATTACCAAGATAGCTATTTCTGAAGCCCTACAAAGTACTTTTCTTGGGAAAAATACCTTGCCTGTCAATTTTTCAAGCAGTGGTTGTACGTAGTCATGGTAAATCCTGCAAACTACAGTGAGACTAATCCTGGGAGAGGAAGACCCGTGCAATTATCAAGAGCGCAGGTATCCATTTTTCCAAATAAATGCAAGTATATTTAAGTATTTAAATCATACATGAATATTGAAAAAGATGCACCAGTAAGTTTAAGGAGTTTCTTTGCATTATTTTTCCTGAGAAACTGTTGGGCTAATTTCCACCCAAATTTATCATCACATACAAAATTGCTGTAGTTAAGAAAATTGCTGTTTGATGTATAAAGGGGTGAACTGTTCTTCCAAAAGCAAGGTATTATAGGGTTTGGCAGTTCTTATATTAGGGTTTATGAACTGTGAATGTTCTACAATGTTCCCCTGTACCTAGTGGGTGCAAGCTGTTGGTACATCTCTGAATGAATCTTGTAAACAGTGGTCCTGTGGGTGCTCTCCAATTTTGGAACCTTTGTTACAGCAAATGGAATAAAGGTTTTGATAATCAAGTAACGTATATGCTCGCTGGAGTATGTAAATTACACCACTTCTGTTTCTCTAGATTCACTTTAAAAATACATGATTGGCACCACACACTTTGTATACGTTTATAGAGTTTTCTTACATTCACTGGCATATGTGGAAAAAAGTTTTTTATGATACACTGCAGATTATTCATTGATGCAAGTGAATGTAAGGACAGTATTGAGGTATTTAAGCTGGCATTTTGATTGACTGGGCCACAATAATTTGTAGACTCCACTGAGCTAGTCTGTCTGCTGTAATTAAGATGTTTATGTAGTTCCTTTTAAACATGGAAGTGATACTGGCCTTTTTTGTATTTTATTTTAATGAAGGGAAAGAGAGATGTGAGCAGGATAAAGAGCACATTAGTGATTAGAGGCCTTGGCCAAGCTGTAAGAAATTCAGGTTCTCTGTCCTGTTCTGCATGAGTGTATTCGGGTCCAAACTACTGGCTTTCCAGGAAGATGCTTTTGCCACTGGCGATTGTAGTCCTGGGCACAAGGACTCCACTTCTGTGACTAAAGCTTTGCCAGCATTGCAGAAAGCACACAACGTACGGGGCTGGGAAAGGAAGGAGGCAGAATCTCAGTTCTCTGATTCAGTAATGATAGCATTTGGTGCCTTAAAGCTGTGAGAGCTGTTGATGAACGTTCAGTGTTAAAGGCGATGCCACTCCTGCTTAGGCATAATATTAGAGCTAGGCACTGAGCCCTCAGAGGATGATGGTGGTGCTGGGCTACAAACACTGTGGAAGTTTTACTGTTAAAAATGTAGGTGCATATGTGACCTGAGGAGTCATACTTCTGTACCTGAGCACCTCCGTTTTATTCGTGTCTTGCTTTTTGTGCTTGCGTCCTTTGGCAGGTGATGGCTTTGCCGATTTGCCACAAGTCATGCTGAAGTCTGTAATGGAGAAGAGAACTGAACCAAAGCCACCCATCTTTCAGGCTAGTGATATAATCATCAAATTATCCTCTGGCCCTGCTGTTCTGTTGTGGATGATCCCTATAAGGAGGATCAGGTGAGAAACCCCAAGTCCAACAGGGCAGAGAAGCCTGTAGGGACACTGAAAACCGTCTTGGAGGGGTTACATCCATGTGGACAGGCAGAAGTAAAAAAAAAATCACAGCGGAGGTGCGCTCCACAACTTAGTCAGCTGCCTCAAGAGTCATACTCGCCCAATACAATAGAGCCTTCGAATTACATCATACGCTTTTCCTTTTCCTGCAAAATCTCTGCTTCGTTTGTCCGTCCGTCAGAACCGACTGTGGGCTCTGTGTTTCCATGTCAGCTGCTGAGGCATTAGGCCCAGTTCATCTCACTTGGATGTTGTAAAATAATGAGTTAACAAGTTGAAACATACCTGATGCAAGCCAGTTGAGGGCCTATAAATGTCTCTAAGAAATGAGTCTTTAAAGCTCGTCTCCTCTCATTAATTGAGAGGGGGCAGGGAGAGAGCGAGAGGTATAATTTCAGCTCTTATCGTGAGCACAGTACATCCTGTGGAAAAAATTAGATGTGAATAATAAGGCAATCCTAATTCTGTTATTTCTCAGCTTTGGAGCATTTGACTTTATAAACTTACATTCCTAACATTTCTTAATCTAGAATTTGATACAATTTTAGCATAAGGCTATTTTCTACTGGCACTGGGAGGAGTTATGAACTCACCCAAATGCACATGAATAAGCTTACACCTTTGGAGAGTCACCCAAGAGTAAGTGACCTTATTAATGAATTTAAGAGTAATGATGCTGTTCATTGGTGTTCCAGCAGGCATCGAGGTGTCAGCAAGGTTGGGAATCTCATGATGTATCCTCTGGAACAGCCTGTTCTTACAGTTTTAAGAGGCACGAGCTGGCACGCATATATTTGTCTCCAGGGCTTTCTGCTGGAGCGGCGCGCTTTGTCGGGCTCTTCTCACACCTCCGGGTGCTGCTCCTGGGAGGCTCTTCCCTGCGTGGGGCGAAGGTGCAGCACAAGCCATGCTCTGCCGCATTCCAGGAGTGCTGCTCGAGCCCAAAATAGAAACTCCTAACAACCAAAGGTGAGAACTTTGTTTTGTAAATCAAAGAAAAGTGTTAGTTACTAAGCTGGGGAGGCCATGGAAAATAGTTATTTAGCAGTAGGTCTATCCTGGAGCGTTACAAAATATACACAGAGTTCATAGAGTGTGGCTTATAAATTTGCATGGTTTAGATCAAATTCTGTTCTTAACATCAAGAAATTCTGTACAAGCCAAAGCAACACTGACAAAAGCAGTATTGCTCTGTAGTTCCTCTGATTGAAGGGGTCATAATTTGCCCTCAATTACCTTTAGCTAAGCATGGATCTAAACTAAATCCTTGGAGCTGACCCTCCTCAGATTTGCAAAAAGTTCAGATGAGCTCTGGCTTTAAATGTCGCACACAGCTCCCATCTCGCACTTTAACTGCAGTAAATGTACCTTTTGAGTTTACCTGTGCATTTGCAGTTGGAGAACTTCAGAAGATAAAAAGTTAATATGATATAAATTTAGGGCCAGCATGCTTGCACTGTGAAGGCAGGTTAATCAGCCTCTTAACATCCTGTATTTCCCCTGGCAAGTAATGACATTATGCTTCAATCACATCAACCTTTTTTTAACACTGCCCTCAAGAAAGATTTGGAAAAGATAAACATTTCCCGTAACATTTTTTCCCCCCCGACTTGCATCAGCTATATATGATTTATCTTTTAATGTGTTAAGGCCAGCTCAGTACTCCCTGCCTGAGATAATCTCTCATTGACTCCACCGGGAGATTTTCTCATGGCAAGAACATTAAACAGAACACCAATTTTATTTTATTTTTAATGTGCTTCTGACAATTTTTTTTTAAATTTGTATCTCTTTTTTAATTTTCATTTCTGTCTCAGTGATGCAGTAGAAATAATATATTGCTATATAGTTTCTACACTATTGTTTCAGCCCCGCTTTAACACCTGCCATGGATGATAAATTGATAGCCTGGCTACTGGTGTAAATTATGGAAGTGCAAGTATTGCATTAGTCTTTCTAAAACATTGTCAGCCACAAATTACTTAATGGTACCCAAAGTTAATAGGACATTAACAGTATTATTGTGGCCAGTAAGGAATGTACAATTAAATGTGGAGCAGGTGTTTGCATCACAGGTGTGTAATATGCCATGCACTAGTATATAATGAAATGTGATTCTTTCTCCTATGCTTTGCTTCTAACTTTATTTATTATGGTGGCCTTTGTGCATAGGCACCAAGTTAAGTAATTTGGGGATGGCAGGATTGCTGTTATCAATGATTTTTTCTTCATTCATGTTGGCACAGTATTTTCTGCTAACTTCAAATATTCATTCTTTTTTGCTACAAAGACACTTTGATAGTAACTTGGTTTAAGAAATAGAGAGCCTACATAAACCTTGCCTTAATGTTGTGGACTGTAGAAGGTAAAAAGATACTACACTCTTTGTTTTGTACTGCAGAGAGAGTTCTAAATTTCATCATGTGTTTGGAGACTTTAAATTCCCCTCTTGAAAATGTTTTTATTGATGATTGCCTTTAGTAACAAAAAAGAACACATGAAATCAGTGTTCCTGGTTTTGCTGTTGAAGTTAAACATATTTGGAAAATGAGGTCTTGAATTGGGATGCTATAGAGAAATTAGCTTTTCATTGGTGATGTTCTTTTATTTTACTCATCATGCTAGCTGTCAAATGCTTTAATTGGAAAATATTTTTGTTTACTTCTTGGGAGTAAATTTTGATAGGGATTTTTTATGACTTTTGCATGAGCTTCATTACAAAATGACATGATCAGTTTAAAACAGTTACCCTAATGATTTTATAAGGCTTTTGAACCTTTTTCCTCATTGTGCGTAGTTACTAACATGTAACCAGTTGCAAGATCAAAAGATAATTTTGCTTATGGTACATGTTATGAAGCACAGTGACCTTGTCCTTTTCAATTTTTCACCGAGATGCTTAGAATTTGCATCTCCCAACTTATGCCAGTTCTGGTGTGAACTTTGTCATCCAGCGATATTTAATATGAGGAATTGGGAGGGTGGGG
>JANZLQ010000100.1:35261782-35274642 GCA_026212715.1 Elanus axillaris | reverse complement strand
GGTGGGGGGGGGCGTGTGTGGTTTTGTTGTGCTATGGGCTAAACAGACAACCAGAGAAGTGTGCCACTAAAGGTGGCAAAGTATTAGTGAAGGGACCCAAAGAAACTATGTCATTGCTGCCTTCCTAGTTTCCTCAGCTGCCCTTGACTGGAAAGAGTTGGGTGCAGCAGGATAACACGTGGGGAGGTCGTGACGTTTCCGTTTGCCTTGGGGGGCCAGTCATGCTGATTAGACTCATTTTTGAGCTTTTGGTTTCAATCAGCTGTAACCCTAAGAAAATATAATGTCTTACTTGTCCCTGTCTGATTTTGGTATGTAAGAGCCTTTACGGAGATCCACATAGGGATGGAGGATGTATCGCCACTGCTTTGCTGTCACTGTGCTTCACTGCTGTTTGGCACATGATATGATGGAAGTCACTTGACAGTCCTGTTGCTTAATTAGTTTCAAAGCTGCAGAGAATGTGGTTCAGGGTAGACTTTCAATCCTGCTTTCATAAATTAAATTGTCTCAAACACAAAAACCCACCCTGAATTCCAGCACCACAGCTAAGCCTTAATCTCCATCCAGGCTGACCAGGTTGCAAAGCTGTACTGTGGAACTGACCCTGCAGCACTGCACAGCTCCAAAGCAAGTCCAGGCTCTCACTTGGATCCTTCTGCTCCATTTATGTTTTATCTGTGTTTTGACTATACCAAATCCTGCTTTCCTAGTAGCAGAAATGTTTGCCCTACCTCGGTAACTATGGGGCCAGATGTAACTTCTGAAGAATAGCCAGGAAAAGCAAAGTAGACCGATCCTTGGGATCCCTGCCCATCTTGCAGGAATTGTCTGCCACAGTATCAGACCTTAATTATAGTAATAGAAATACGGTAACACAGTAAGAAGAGATCAGTATCTACTAGCTTCAAGTTCAAAAAAAATCACTTTGTCCCTGGGATGATGGGTTTCCAGGCATCCTCAGACAAGAGTGTGTCTTTCCACAGTTTGGTACCCCCGTGTGTGAGGCTCATCTACGAAGCAGTCATATTTCTGGCCTGCTCAGTAACAGCTTCTGTCCCTTCTTCATGTCAGCTCTAAATATACTTTGCCAATGCAGTGGCAGAAGGTATTAAAATCATGCTTAAAATTGCTGTCACCGTGTTTAGTTCATTCACAGTCATTCCCATGATGGAGGTGGTTTCTAGAAACATTTCTTTTCTGTGCTTGCACTCATTGCAATGCAGACTGAATGCCTCTGCATAAACAATTAATCTGACTTCTTTGCATCAAGCACCCTTTTGATAAATACTGCTGTTGCAACTTGTTTGCACAGGGTGAAGACCTATCACTTAAAAACATTTACTTGATATATTTACATATAATTCTGCATTCTCTCAAGACCTGTTGGCAGCATTAAGTTATTCTACAATGTCAGCTGTTACAAGGTTGTGAGTTTCTTGGCTCTTCAGTGTTGCATAGAAACAAAGCGCTTACAGATGCTTTGCCATTTGGCTGTAATGTTGCTTTCCATTTAACAAAAAAAGCATTTCTTGGATGTCATATGAGCATCAGTATCAGATTTCTGAGCGATTATACCAGTGGCATAGGTAGGTCTAAAACTGTTGCTACTGCTGGTGTGTACTAAACCTTTAGTAAGGTCTTTGATGTTCTACCTGAGTGCTTACAAACTGTTGCCACCTTAGTCTGTCAGCATTTTTGATGTTCCAAAATGTGAAAACGATAACCACATATCATTAGCAACCTGTTGCTGTTCGAAGATAAAAGCCAGTGATGGCAGAATCAATGTTAATAGCCACGCTGTTATCTTAGAGACACGTTAGCTGAGCTGTGCCATGCACTAGGATTTGCCTTGCCATCCATTAAAATAATTAATCAGCAAAATGGCATGTTAATGAGGACTGTAGCAATGCCTAGATGGGTCCATAAAAATGATCCTTTATGCCCGAGGCCAGATTCTGTTCTCACTTACAAAAAGGAAAATCCAAAGAAATTCTGTTGGCTTTAGTTACGTTATTCTTCTTACAGCAGCGTGTGAATGAAATCAGAAGCAGATCCATAAAACTGAGGCGAAGTATAGTATGAATGAATGATTTTTAGAATGATTGTTGGATTCATCTGAGGGAGAAAAAAAAAGCCTTTGGAAACTGAAATATTGCAAAAATTAGGTTTTTTAGTAAGAAGTAACTTAGATAGGGCTGTGGTTGCAACTAAATCATCTGTCACTGAAATGTATGCAGGCCTGGACGATAGTTGGGGAAAGAAAAAACCCCTAAATGTTGATAGGAAAGTGCTTGGAAGCAAAGTGCTTAGTAACAATCAGAAGAGATGACAGATTGTATTATTGCACAACAATAAGTCTTCAAGGTATTAGAGGTATCAATTTACTGTGCTTTCTATACCATCATTACCTGCCACAGTCTGACTCTAATCACAGCAATAGAAACCAGGGTAGCTCCATGGGTGTTTGTGACTTTTTCTGAATATTTATGAAGGTTATAAATGAAATCAGGATCTTGCTCTCTGTTCTTAGCCCATCTGTATAACCATGAAGGCCAAATGAAGCTTTTAGTCATTATACTTAATTGGATGAATGGCTTTCAAAGATGTCAATAAGTGGTGTGTTCACAGTAAGGTAATTAATAACGCTATTTCCTTTTGGAAGACATATCATTAGCCATTATTTCTCCAGATATAACACTGATGTCTTTATTCAAAGAGGTAATTGCAGGTTACCCACCAATTCCCCACCAGTGACATCATCTTTGCAAACTGAATCTCACAATCTGTCACTTTTGAATTCATAATTAGGATATTTTTCTAATGACAAGTGAATGTTATTGAAAGAAATACCTACTTTGTCGTTACAGGAATAAGCACAGCCGTACTGAAGAGTGAGGGGCTTGTAACACAAATAAGGCATGTGAGTTGTTAGACTGAACATCTGGGACCTTCAGAATGACTGTATTGAAGGATCCAGCAAAAGTCACAAAGGCAGACCAGCAGCTGTATCATAACCAGTGTGTTACCAACAATTTTGATGGCATACTTGAACAGACATGCTGAAAAGATCCTCTGCTGAAGAATTTATTTGCTAATTCAGAGTATTTTATAATAACAGATAAAGAGGTTCTGTTAGATTGCCCCCATTCAGAAAATATGCACTATACGGCGTGAATGTCCCTTTTCACCCCTCTTAATTAGCTAATGTGCTACGCAGCGTATTTGATTTCTGGCCCTATCCTGGAAGGTCAGAAGCATAGACAGCAATGGGATACTTTGGTGCTTTTTATTTGTTCGTCCAGTTTTAAAACATATGTGCATAAATAAAAAGAATCCCTCATCAAGAGGTGAACAGCTCTTGCTAGTGTTGCAAAGCTATAGAGGTAAATTATATCTGTTTACGTCAGTGTGAAATCCTTAAATACCACCATAGTTTTCAGCTATCTCAGAGAATTACTCCTCTTCTTCTTGCATTAGCCATTCCGGTTTTTCAGTATCTTGGGAGTTTTGTAAAGGTATAATGGACAGCATGGTCTATGCACTGACTTTGATCTGCAGACTTCAAACAAATATGCTCTGCAAGTACTTGTCACAGACCCAAAAGTCTAGCAGGAGCTGGAACCCATTCTGTATCCAAACCCAGATATTTTGATTCTCTTTTTGTATCCACAGCTTACCAATAGCAGGAACCTATTTAACATGGTTTCTGCTTCCGTCATCCTCGCTGTTTGTTCGACCTTGAGTCACCTTTCACGTGCATCGTCTTCTTGCATCTTGGCTCTTCCCCTGCCAGAGCTGCCCTAAGCCCTTGCTGTAACGGGACAGCAGTGGGGACTCCACGGACCTGCTCCAGCTGAACAAACTGGCTGCTCCAGTCCTACACAGGGCTGAATAACAGACTGAAGAGAGCCACTCTGCAGGTGTGTCTTTATCATACTCTTGTTCTAGCAAGCCTCTTAGCTTGCTGCTCCTCTGCTCCAGTTAGCGTGCAGGCAAGCACGTGCTGTAGCTGCAAGGCAACAACGAAGATCTCGAGTACTGTTTCAGCCACAGGGTAGTGTCAGGAGCCATTTCATATTGCCTTTTAGCTCTTAATTCTGCTCTCAAACTGAGTTTTTGTCTGTACCCAATTACATATGTGTTTTGGAAGTGAGCTGGTTTTCAGCTGACCTTATGTCAACTTGTGTACCCCAAAGAATTCAAGATGCAGATGAAGGGCTGCAAAGGACCTCACTTAGAGGGCTAATAGCATGGCTAATCACCAAGCAGGGCACGCTATTTGGAACAGGTCCTGAGCAAAAATAGTGTTGAAGGCCTTGGAGTTCTTGACCCAGGATAGGAAGATTATTTCTTATTTTACCTGTACAGCTTTGCAACACTAGCAAGAGCTGTCAGAAAGCTGTAATGTGGTGGAAACTCTCTGGAGTTTCTTTCGCGGTGGTTTAAAGATATGGTGCTAAGCAGTTTCTTCTGGTAAAATATTTTAAGTAGTGACATAATTTCCTTCAAATAACTATCATTTTCAAGCCCAATAAAAGTCAGAGCTTTATGGTCTGTAGTAACTCAAACAGCTCTTTGGAGAATGTCTGACATTTTATGAATACTTATTGTCTGGCTTTTCTACCTACTCTTAAATAATGAAATACCTAACACCTGGAAATGTGTAATGATGTCAAGAAAGAAGATCTAACACCTAGTGCTGCCTGGAATATCAGGCATCAGAATTTCTCATTTGTAAACAATATTTTTTTTACAGGGCTTGCAGGTATCAGGAAATCTTTATCTCAAAGCCACTGCAGGAAATATTCAGACCTTCAGTGGGTGGGTGCTCTATGGCTGATGGCATACTTAAAAAATGTACCTCCCTACGTTAGAAATTTAGGCCTTGAAAAACCATAGGCAGCACGGTTGCAAATGGCTCTTGCAGAAGTCCAGTGTGAAAGATTACATAAAATTCTCTAATGGGAATGAAGAGAAGTGGTATTTCAAATTTAATACAATAAAAATTGAGTTCAGTGTCTGATCTTTCTCTTAGCTGACTATGTTTGCTATCTAACTTGCTATGTGGAAATGATGACACTTTTCTTCCCCCTAACGATCTCATCTCTCTTTAATATTTTTTTTTCTTGCAAACATCACAATGTAGTATTTACCTATTTAAAAATCCAGGGATAACACTAGTGCATGGCTGCATTTAAAAAGCAGCATTAAAAATACAACTTCTTGATTTATTAAGCAGAAGAAAGGTGGATTTTCCTCTGTACTAATTTCTCGAATGTATGACAAATTGCAACACGCACTTGTAGAACAATTAAGACGTAATTATTGAGAAGTGAAAGTCTGGCAATAAAACTTCTTTGAATTTTGCATTTTAAATACACAGAGTTGAATTCTGGAAATCTTTCTTTAGTAGAAATACTTATATGATAAAAGACTGTTCAATAAATGTCCCTTTATCCAAATGCATTCCCTAGATGATAGGGTAGATAAAATGATCGAGCCCCTAAGTGTTTTATTTGCAAGAATAAAGTGACTGTTGAATGAGAGTGGGTTTCCACAGCTGTACTAGCCAGCAGCTGCAGTCAGTGCAGACTGGGGGTGAAACACGAGGCCGGAGTACGCACGCACACAGGAGCTGGGTGTGGGTAAGAGGGGGACGCATTCCTTTGGGTTGTGCCCCAACGCTCCTGCAGGCATGGTCAATCATTGTAGGACTTGTTCTCCCCTTTCTGCGCTGGGACTAGTGTACATCACAGACAAAACTCAGGACCAAGGCTCTTGTGACACCTTTTCTCGTGTTTTAGCCCAGCTGAATTGGCATGATAACAGTGGGGTTATGGTGCCTGCCCTGAAGAAGGCTACCGTTTGGGGCAGCTATGGAAGCTCTTCCAGCTGCCTAAAGCAGAGCTTGGCACAGGGCAGTGGAGCACCGTCATGATGCACAGTTGAGTTATTCTGGCATGATGCAATTAATGCTCGATAAAGGATCTCAAGGGTAGTCTTAGAATCAAGGTACAGTAACATGTAACAAAGCCTATTACTTGTTGAAGACTGCTTACAAGAAAAAACATTAGGAACCATGCCCTTCCCTCCAAATCACAAACAACTTTTTTTGTCATGCTGCTGCTTTGGCTAAAGATATGTGTTTCGGCCCTGCTTCTATGGCATTTAAATCGGTAAGAAAATCTTACTCACCCTCACAGGAGAGGATCTAGGCATTATTGCTTAATAACTCATGCAGCTGAAAATACTGGCCCTAAGCACTGAAGTGAAGCAACTGGATGGTTGTTTTGCCCAATCTCAGTGTGCGCTTGCAGATGGCTTTGTGCAACAGTAGCTATCCTAGGACGATAGGCATGATTTGTGTCTTACACGGCTATAAACATATCAGTAGAAGGAGTTATTAATGATCATAACCCATAATTATCAGCAATCTGCAAGATGCTCAGTCCATTGATTATATTAAAGAACCTCTTAGAAAGGTGTAAAGCATGAGCATTATCACTGTTGCATAATGAAATTATTACATAATGAATATGTAATTATGTAATGCATAAATAATGTTAATGACGCTGCCAAATGTTAACTGTATTAATCACTAGAGGGCAGATTATAATCCGTGCTGGGTACTTTCCTGCTCGCTGCCTGCGTCACAAGGAGGCAACAGCTCTCAGCAGCTTGCTGGCCAGCAGGCAGGCAGGTGGAGGCAGGCAGGGCACGGAGCGGAGGGAGCCAACGCTCGGCCCTTCCCAACGCAACCGCAGCAGAGCTGGGAGAGAGGACACAGAGGAGGCACCCCAGTTCAGCAAGGCTGACGGGTGTTGCATCCTTCTGTTGAAAGAAAGGGGAGCTGTGGACCACACTGGCTTTTAGTAGAAGTCTGGTTTGTTGCTGGTTCTGGAGTTATATGAATGTGATTTTTTTACCTTGTTTCAAATTTGTGGCAGAGCCAAAGCTCCAATCCAATCGTATGAGCATTGTGATGCTATGGCTAATTGTATGCAAAAATTTTTGGAGGATCAAGGCATTTATGATTATTTTATAAGTTCACTGGTATTTAATATGCATCATATCCCCTCCCTTTTTTTTTTTGTCTTTTCAGAGTTTATGCAAACACGTATATTACTGTAAATCTTGCCCCGTAGCAATGCATAAGAATCTACATTTTAAGCTTACTCAGAGTCCATACCCCACTTCCAGACTTGGGTTTAGTGTTAACATAAAGCCATCCTACTTATCTATACCCAGGACAACCATGGGGGGATGTGCTGTGTGCTATTTAACTTAAACAAACCAAAAAGATTTGAATGAAGTTTGAGATCAAGACAGTTCTTGTCTTTTCCTCCAAACCGTGGCATGCTGATAAAATCAGTAACGTTTCAATCCTTTGGATTTTTAAAGTAGAGAGAGACTAAATATAGACATGGAGGCCTCTCGCTCAACCTGCTGACCCTGAACCAAGTGACTGTAGGTTGCACTGACAAGAGCCCCATTGTCCTTTTCATTAATCAAACCCACTGAGCCAGGTAAATCTTTAAACAAGATGAATGGGCAGCATTTTTAAAAAGTAAAATAATTCACTAGGCTTTGGATGTGTTTCTCTTTAATTAGTTTGATGAGCACAAAGTCTAAAGCCTTGTCAAACACCCGGTATTAGCTTCTGATGCTGACCTAGAAAAGGAGCATTGCAGAGGTAAGAGAATGGGCAGGTGAAACTAACTGAATAACAGATCTTTTCTGTTAAAGCCTTTTGCCAGATGAAAAGAATCATTACCACAATGATACTTCTAATTATACTGCCATTAGGGTACTACTGCAGGTTCCTATGGTGCATGAAGCTCTCCCTCTTTCAACAACTTGATCCAAAAAGGGTAAAATACAGGTATTAACCCTTTCACTGGAAATAAAGCTGAATATTTAGGCAAGCTAAGAGAACACAGTTTATTTTAAAGTCAAGTCATAATACTTTGGGGATTTCCAGAAAATTCACAAGAACTTTTTTTTACATTCAAGTAGTAAACAATACTGAAGAGTAAATGACTTGGCCACTATGCATTCTTGCCAGAGGCCAAAGATGGAGAAATCACGATGTGTGTTTCTCAAGATAGCCAAAAGGGAAAGAAAACATGCTTTATTGTTGATCTAATTGTAGTCTGACTGGAAAATGTGAGGTGAAGTTTTTGGCACTAAGTTATTGTCCAAGCCATTGAAAAGGAGCCAAGAGCAGATACTGCACTGGGCTGCAGACAACAGCATTGTTCAAGGTCACTTTCAACTCACGAAGCAGCTGTTTAGTCCATGAAGTGAAAAACAATTCCATTTTTTTATAATTTTCAAGCTGTAGATGATGCTATAGCATAATCACAAGGCTTTCTCTAGTTTGCAGGCCTGGACCTTCAACTCTTCATTCCAAAATGGATCCAAGATCACAGGCATGCATGCAGCTACAGCCCAAGGTGTAAAAATTATGTGCTGTTAGATGCTGTCATAAGACACCTTCTACCTTGGGCTAAAATGCTTCTAGACAATGGATCGCAAGTCCAAATTGACCCAGCACCCTTGTCTAAAGCTGGCCTGGAGGAGAACACCATTTCCTTGCTCTGTCCAGTGCAGTGTATTTTCTTGCTGTCCTGGGTGGACTCTAGCTCACATTTTGTTCTTCAGGAGCAGATGGTGGCACCGTAGCCCATTCTGGCAGTATGGAACAAAATCTTGTCACCTTCAATGTTTCGAGAGCAGGGGACTTGAACCTTGTGGGTTCCACATGTACAGCGTTACTAGAGCATTAAAAAGGCTGCAGCTCTCCCATCAGGACCTCCTGGCTCAGTGGGGGTGTCCCCAGACAGGGGCTGCTTCAGGCATACAATTTAGGCAAGTGTTGGAGATCCAAAATTAGAAGCCTGTCGTCAGAGAAAAGGGAGAAATGCCTGGAGGAAGGAGACTTGGAGCACCAAATTATGCCTGAGGCAGATGGTGTGAGTGTTAGGATGAAATGGCAATCTTTCAGTGGAAGAAACTGAGCAGGGCAGGTAGATCAGAGTCACAGGTACCACAACAGCCAAATACCTCAAGGGAAAAGGAGAAAGGGCAGCTGGGGAGAAAGAGATAAATTTGCACAAAGGTGGAAAAAGAGAATGGTGTTCGCGTATCCCTGTATTTTGAGGGAATGGCTTTTTTGTGATGCTCAGCCAGTGACACCGCAGTACCACAATACAGCTCATGGCAGTTCAAAGTGGGGATATGGCTATGGAGGTTTTGTGAATCCCAGAAGCTTCTCTTTGATGACTAAGTAGTTATTAGCTCTTTTGAGACCAAGTACCATTTGGATAATTGGTGAGTGGACTGTGACCTGAAGTACTGATAAACTGGAGGGAAATAATTCAAAATTCTTTTCAGTTTTACTCCATACTGCTTTTGTTTCATGTTCACACAACTCAATCTAAAACATGAATCATTATTTTCATAAGAGAAATCATAATTGGCATAATTTGAAGGGAAAAAAAAAGTAGTAACACTTGTTAATATGGGCAGAATTCAATTAATAAAACACCAAACCACATACTGTGGCTGATTTGTTTCTAAAATATCCTCTTTTCCACTTTAGTAGGCAAATGTATTGTCTGTTGTGGTCAGTCTTTTAAACAGACAGCAGGGTTTATCCCTGCTGCCCCATTTTTTTAATCTGTGCTGTTATCCACATTTTGAACACAAAGGGCCCGGTCCTTTATGCCTGAAACTGGTGGGAGTTCTGTCTAAAATCACAAGTAACTTCATGTATGGTCGTAGAGCTGTACTGATGTAAGTGACATCGTTGGAACACTGCCTGGCATGTGCCAAAAAGAGACCTTTTCACAGGACATTGAAAGAAAAAAGCCTGAGAAACTTACTCCAGACTTTAACATGATGACAGCAAAGGAAGCAGCTAGTTTTGTCGCTGCTGTTGCTGAGAAGTTTTTCGGAACCTGCAGAGCTAACAGGACCTGTGTCTCATCTTGCTGACACGCTCGTGTTCCTGGCGGGTTTCCCACACATCCTTTGCAACCCCGCGAGCTGAGCGGTTCATGTGAGTGATCCCTACGCTCTTTTTTTGAGAAGAGAACTGCACTGGCAGAGACCTAGGGCTTACAGGAGTCCAGCTAGCTTACCTCCTTCAGACTCGCCCAAGCCTGCAAACCCAAAGGAGTGTTAATGACCAGCAGGTCTCTGAGCAGCAGAAGGCAGTGCAGCTGGAAGAGAACACGTTGTGATCAAAAATATCTGGGTGCAATAAAAAATAGCTCTATTTTTACCATGAGAGACAGTGTCCAATATAACCCCACATTGTGCAGCCCTTGGGGAGGGGTGGAGAAAGGAACAAGTAGCTGGCATATGGAATACTTTCTGAATTAGCTAGTGAGCCTGGGTCTAATGCAGCCTTTAACCAGGTCTGCCTCAGCCTCTGTCCTCCACCACATCCAAACCTTGGGGAGAAACACGTTTTCGGCTGAGCTTTACGGTTCAACGTACACCTTTGTGAAGGACCCTAAGGCGAGATGCTCAGGGCACGTCACTTGCTTTTTTTCATAGCATCAGACAATACTTTCAGAAGACCTTTTAGTATCAGTTTTTCTTTTTAAACTTGGATGGTGTCAAATTATTTTAAAGTACTTTAAAATATTTTCACTTACCAGCTACTGTTCCTTTTGAGAGCAAAGTAAATGGTTATGGACAGCCCTGAAAATACAGTATTCGTTTATCCCTATCCGATCCCCACACGGAATCCTGCTCCGTAACACGCCAAGCTTTGCTTGGCCCTTCTGCTCCCCTCCCTTCCGCTCCATGCTGATGGATGTTGATCCTGCTCTGGAATAAAACAGCTGTCCTGGTGACTTGGCAAGGTGTTGTCACCCTCAGAAAAGGAGGGGAAATTGCAGGTGAGTACTTTAAGAAAAGAGCTTGATGAGCAGCACCCCGAGATAGCCTGAGCTAGCCTTTTGTTGGCTTTATTTTTATATTTGTTCGTAAAGTAAAATCACCTGAAGACATAAATTCACAGTTTACTTTAAATGTATTCTTGCTGGAAGAGTGCCTCACCCTTAACTGGAGGCATAATAAAATGGCTTGGTTCATATCTCTTGAAAAATCTTTTTTTATCTATTTTTTAAATCACTTGGGCTGCAAATAAATTTTTTCTGATATTTTTCTTATGCTTTCACCAGTGCTAGCCTTTAGTGAACTAATTCCCAAGTACAGGAATTGTAATACTGCATTCTTCATGAACTGCAAAAGAACTTCAATTACTACCTGTCCAGTCATTTGTTCCTGTTTAGTTTTTCAGTGGAAAATATTTTACAACTTTCTACAGATAATGTTCCTCTTTTTCAATTTATGGAGCCTCTATTGTATATAATCTCTCCACAAGAAAAGAGTTTAATAAAGAGCACTCAGGTTTTTTTAATTTCTGTATGTCTAGAACACCTATTTTGCCTATGCTTCTAGATTTTTAGGTGATTTTATTTTATTTTTTTAAATAAAAAGGAGATATGAAACTTATTTCTGGTATAATTAGAAACCTAAAATGTAAGTTTGCTCACTGAAAACTGTATCTTGGAGTTCTTTTGCAATACAAGTTAATTAACTGGATTTAGATATTTGCAAGATGATATATTTAATGGGATTACTGCTCATATAATGTTCTCAGTGACTGATTTGGAATCTAAGCTTAGGGAACAGAATACTGAATTTCCAGCTCTTTGAGAGTTAATGTTGTGTTAAAGAAAAGTACAATTTGAACCTTATTGTTCATGAATAGCGAAGTTATTCTAGTGAAATAGAGCCGGTCCCTACAAGGGCTACACGAGGCAGATGCATGAGCAGGAGTGCGCAGAAACCGACATTCCTGCAAGCGCTCGGGGTACAGATATACCCACACCTGAACTCCTGGCAAGTTCAAGGCAATTGTGTATCTCATCAAAACATAATGGCCCTTTATTCAGGCCCTGTCTCCCAAGTGGGATCAATTAGATGCTTTGGTCTGCGGGCTTAAAAATAAACACTCATGTTTTCATTTATATTTAGAATGAAAATTAAGACTTATGACTGTCTTTTCTGCCTGCTCCTGTCATGTTTTGAAACTACTGTTAATTTATGCTTTCAAAATATTGATTGTCTTTTTAATAGAAAAATGGGGAAAGTTAATGATAACTTGCTCTGGGGAAAACTACAGTAGCCCTGACAAAGAGTATTTCCATGTGCCAATATATCCCACATTAGCGTCTATCTTCTTTTTAAGGCAAATATATTTCTGTGTGTCAATTTGGTTCACTACAATGTTAGAGTTTCACTCCTAGCATGGCATTTCTCTAATGAATATGATAATTTAAATCTTATGATCAGAGTACTACTTTTAAAAGAAATTTGAACATTTTTTGTTTAAATGCTATTAAGTGTTTCAATATTAGCTCAGTCAAATAACTATTAGATTGGGGAATTTATATTCTCACTTTAGTGGATGGCTGTGTAGTTCTACAGTTCTTCTACCTTGTAATATTTTTTAAAAGTACTTCATAAGGAAAACGATAATTCATGTTTAACAGGCTCAGATTTTAAAATTTAACTAGTGCTCAAAAGCTCCAGTGAGTTCAAATGTCTTAACTTTTTTATTTGTGAGAGTAGTTTTAAATTTAAGCTTTGCTAAAATGAAGCCTGAAAGAATTAGCTGGATAAGATCATTTAGTTCACAGTGGTTCACCAGCACACATGCTGGAATGCAGATGAAAATCCCACACAGAGGAGATACTTACATACCTCCATGCATCTTCCCAAAATCAGAGCTGAAATACTGTTGGAAATGATACTGTTGTTGTTGGGGGCGGGGG
>JANZLQ010000100.1:35248042-35261682 GCA_026212715.1 Elanus axillaris | reverse complement strand
CCCCCCCCCCCCCCCCCCCCCCCCCCCCCCCCCCCCCCCCCCGCAGGTCCCGAGTTTTAGCTTATTTTATATGGCATCTTTTGCCTTTAACATAAAAGCCTTGGTTCAGGTGTGATTGTGTACTCTGACTAGAGGATTTTAGTGACACGGATGAGAAACAGAGTGGGCTTACCTGTATGTGCAAAGTCAAAAGTGAGCTGTCAGTCAGAGTTGTGCCAAGGCAACCTTGAAGTCTCATGTTTTACATGATTGTTATAAGTATTTCATTCTAAGTATTTTAAAACTTGAATAAACTGCTCTTATTAAGCTAAATTTAGATCTGTTCTGTTTATGAATTCATAAAAATATGCCTGTCTATTTTTCATGATTTGTCTGTAGTCAAGATGACTGTGAAATGTGCCCTATAATACAGGGCAATCAGTAAATAGACCACAATAGATTAATAGCTTACAGAAACCTCTTAAAATATTCTCAGCTCATATATTTGTGAAAACTTTGTGATCTTAAAGTAAGATATTCTGTGATTTACCAGTAAAGGAATTTGTATTGTGCCTTATATTCCTGTCCTGTAGTATGATGTTCTTATTTCTGGCCAGGGCTTTCACTGATGCAAACCCAGATACTGTTTTTCCTGGACTGAAGAGCAATGCCACTGTATGAGGGGGGAATTCCAGAGCTGAGAAAGAAGTTTTTCTCAGCTCTTCAATTTATCCCATGCATATTACCACTGTATGCATCATAGGAAAAAAAACGGTCATTTAACAGCTTTCTTCCAAGCGTCAGAGTGACTTTGTGAGCTTGCAAAGTCAGGTTTTAGTAGCATTGGGCTGTTATCTTCAGGTCTTTTCAAAACACAGCCAGTTGTGGGGGAAAAAGCAAGCAGACGTGTATGCGTGCACAGCGATATTGCATGTCCAGGAATGGCATTTGCAGTGTCAATAGGAGAGTATACGGATTTCGGGTAGGGCGGCTTCCCTGAAGCAACGGGCATTTGTCAAGGACTCTAGAACAAGCAGTCGTGGGACTTTTCTTTTGCTCTCAGTATGTGGAATCAGTGTTCTCCAGGATGAAGTTGCAGTCATAGGCACAGATAGCAGGGAGATAATGAACTAATGCTTGGAAAAAGAAGGAGATTTGCGCAAGGTATGTGAATGCACTAGGCCAAGGATGGTACCTCTGATTTAACAGTGTTGCTACCAGTTGTGCTTGGGGAGTTCTGTCAGCTGAGACTAAGGGCATTTGTTTGTGCAGGGTTATAATAGCAGCAAAAAACATACAGATAAGTTCCATTAACTTAAATAGGCTATTGTTAAAGAGAAATATAAAATGACATCAGACTGGAGGAACTTTAAAGAGACCGTGTACAAGATACGCTCTCTCATAACACATCATTTGTCAGAACTGAAATACTTTGTGAAGTCAGGTGTTGCCAGAATGTCTGAAAATGTTTTGACAGTATCAAAATAGAGCTTTTGGAATGAACTGATGCCCCTGGTTTGGCTTTTTGATCCAACTTTTAAAGTAATTTTTTTCAGTATTCTCTTCCATTGAAAGTTGAACTGAAGCTAAGTGTAATGAAACATCTGTGTCTAAATTAGTGTAATTTTTCTCCAGTTACAGAAAGAACGGTAGTTACAAGTAGTAATAAGTAGTTACAAGTAGACAGATGTATTTTACCGCTATCTTCTATCTTACATATTCTGTCCACAGATAAGTGAGGAAAATACAGAGAGTTGTACTACTGAAAAGGCAATATCTGAAAGCACCAAAAAAAAGTGTTGCTGTATTAATCAAAGAATAATTTAATTCTGTACTAATAACAATTTAGAAAACAGAAAATGAAGTTAGAAGATCTGTGAAATTGTCATCCATTACACATACTAATTGACAGTGCACTCCAGGAATTAATTGATATGAGCATGGGATCTGGCAGTTATGGCAGATAGTGATGCTCTTCTCTGAGAAGAGGGAACACGCAGTGCTAGTGCAAGATGACAGCATTCTCGGGCTCCTCGGTGAGTGGTATGAATTGTTTTTCAAATGCATCATTCACCCTCGCGAAGAGCTGTTGGAGATCCTTGGATCAGGCCTGAGAGCAGTTAGGTAATCCCTGTCTCAATTTCTGCCCAAATATAATGTGCAAATGGAGGAGTTCATTGGGAATGCATTTGGCAGCCCTGGGCAACCAGCTTTTCCCAAAATGAGAGCCTGTGGAAAGCTGTTTTCATCTTCCCAAGCCACTGGCCTTATGGACTTCAGCGCAAATAAGTTTCCAAATAATGAATCTGCAGTTCAGTTCCTGGCCAAGGCGAACGAGCACACGTTAACTCATTCAGAAAGGAGATGAAAAGCTCACATTCAGGATGCATTAATCTGAAAACAAGTGTACTTTTGTGTCTGGGGAGTATTATTTTCATTGCCATCAATTTAGAACATAGATAGACTGTGATTCTAGCTTCACTATCAGGTTGCCCCGCAGGCTGAGACCCCTCCCCAAGCCACTCTATTTAATTTAGACTAATCTAAAGCTAAGTGAAACTTTGTATCCTCTCTGATTTCTCCGTATGATGGGGAACACTCTGATTTCCCCTTTCCCAGTGACCTGCTTGGAGCGGCTGGGGAAACGAGGGTAGGAGAGGTACGCGGAAAAGTGACCCACAGGTAAGGGGAATCGTTATTTGTGCCAGCTGACAACCTATTAACAGATGGCGAAAGTGTACAACCACTTCTTCCCTAGCAGCTGTTCTGTTAGTTTGAATTTTCCTTCACTTTTACACTATTCTTTTGAAGGTGGTCTTTGGTACATGAATTTTTCAATGCATTGCACATATGAACAGAGATCCAGTACTTAACACTTCTCTTGCACAATTCTTGTGCTCCTACATTGAAGTGAAACTTGACGTGGCAGTAATTGGGCCCTGTATTTTTCATGTTGGTTTGTTGGGGGGGTGGCCCATGAAATAAAATTCTCAGTAGGCTGAAGGAAGGAATCAGCCAACAGGTCTCTGATTCTCATAGGCAGAAGCACTGAGGAAAATACGCATCCCTCATTCCCAACCTTCTTTCAGAAGAATCTAATCCTGAAAGGGGAGAAGGGGTCTATGTGCATCTGTGGGACTTTGCATGGACATGCGTAGTACAGAGGTGACCCTTCATGTTTACTCATACTTTTGTGAAATATGCAGTGAGCAGCGTATGGCTACATCTCATAGTTGTTGCACAGAGTCTGATGATGATAACAAATTTTACACCATTTGCAATCCTTTTTCTAGACAAATTTTCATTTACTACAGCTGTGCAGCTCCTTGTGAGATTTAGTGACATCAATATCTCCATGAGAACCTGTTTGGGGCAGCATCTGATGTCAAGGAGACTTCGGCAGCTTTGCTACATCTTCCCTTCTCATCCTCACGGAATTCTCTCTGATAGACTCTGGCCATAGTTTCTGATAACTGGAGTTTGTTTGTTTGCTTTTTTTTCTTTTCTTTTCTTTTTTTAGCCTGCCGTGATTACTTTCTGTGCATAAGCCAGGTAAAGACAAAAGATTCTGCCCATAATGGTCCTCAACTGGCGAGCACTCAGCAAGCAAATCAGCAGGTTCCCACACATAAAGAATCAAGTTGTCATTCTGTTTGGGCTCCTAACTTCTTATTCGAAGAAGTGACAAGATGCAACTGCCTGTGACTCTCAATCTTTTACAAAGCGAAATTTGGGGTCTCTGCTCATGGGTAAGCAAAAATGATCTGCAGCAGTACTAAATTTAAATGTGTTAATCAGTAAATTTGCATTACTCCATCAATAATCAATGAATATACAAAAGTGAACAAGAAATGAAAGCTAGTCTGAGCAATGCTTGGAAAATATCTTAAAACACTACTTAAAATGGAACAATTTGGAAATATTCAGCAGGTCTTAACAGGTACTGCCAAAGTATCAGAATTTTCCTGAAGTCTTTGACTTGAGTGTTTCCATGAAAACGGTGTGATGAAATTTTTAAACTTATTAGTTGTAGTTGACCTTGAATTTTCATGACCTTACTCTCTCATAATTGCAGCTGGAGGAGTTCAGAGGAATGGTTTCAAATTTAACAAGATTCATCAGATTAATGATAGAACTGATGAGCTCCAGATCAAATCTGGAGGATGGAAGGTTCTGGTTTTCAACAGAGCAAGGGGGAGATATGTTAAAGGGAAGAGAGGTCTTAAATTTACCTCCGGGTGCTGCTGGGCTACAGCTCTCCTGGCAGTGTTTCTGACCATTGTTTCACACCAAGAGGAGTACCTGGGGTGCAAAGCTCTTGTGGCACCTTGGATGCAAGGGGCGCTTGCAGTCCAGTCATCTTTTTCTAATGGTTGTTCAGATGCTTTACAGAAACATGGCAGAAAGACAAGTATAACCTGCCCATCAGGAATCTTCTTCCCTTCATCAGCTGGAGGACAAATATAATTTTTCTTGTCCTGTCTAATGTACCTGTGGATCAATCAGCTCAATGCCCTCACAGACAACTAATTCACCTATATTCTTGGTCTCATTTTGGTGTAATGAGAAAGACCATGGACAGACAATTAGCAGAGGCATGCTGCTAATTAAAATGAAAAGGGCCTGATTATGTTTCTCATAAACAATTGTGTTTTTCTGATTTAGAGATGCAGTGCAAAACAAGTCAGCAAAAAAAATCTTACTTTTGTCTCGTGGCTCGTAAGACTTGCACGAACAAGACTTTTATGTGTGTGAAACTGCCAAACTGGAGCCAGGGTTGCAACTCTCAAGGGGCTGAATTTTGAGCAAAAGAGAGAAATGAAACAGCTGAGTTACTACACTGAGAAACATATGTGCTGTACTTACACATCTACCAATGTTTAAAAGATTTTTCTGATATGTAGCTGCTCTCTTGAAAATTATCTACATGGTTGTCTGGAGTTGTAACATATCTGCAGGAGCCATTTTGACCTGTCAGGTAAATTATACAGCGCTGCAAAGAAATTTATAAATGGGTATTTATCTCTTAGACGGAAACCACTTTGGAGGAAATCTACCAGCCTAATGGGTGAATAACAAGCTATTTGAAAACTGTTTGTATGTATATGCCCAGGACAGCAAAGCAGCCTTTCTGAAGTAGAGTATTTTTATTATCCTCCACATTTTTTTTCTTAAAAAAAAAAAAGAAATTATCTTGACACAACAACAGTGTTGTCACACATAGTGAAGCCAGGAAATTCAAAGTTATGGCTGACACTGATCCTAATTCATGCAGCTGACAGCTCTTAGCCTAATCAACCATTTCACCACTACCATCTCAATTACCTGAAATCTTTTATTTCAGCGAGTAATGTGTGCTTAAATTAATCAAGCATGCTACACTGGGAAATCTTCCTGCATGTCCTCTCCCCTCCCGTAGAAGTCAACAGACAGACATCAAACAGGCTCTCCTGGGGAAAGATTAGTTTCTCCATGGCAGAAACCATAAATAGTTTCTCCAACTTCAAGAGAATTAGCTGGGGTTTACAGTGGTATATTTGCAGAGATTTTGGCCTTTATCTTCAAATGGAGAGTCTGCATTGTGGTAAGAAATAACTAGGACTGCTTAACTCTTCTCCCATTTCATTTTCCCAGGTGTATCTATTTGATCAGTTTTTTGTATTTAAGTATGCAGCATTTCTTTTATGTTGAGAGAAAACTACGTGATTAAAGGATAGTAGAAGAAAACTAGTGTCAGAAACAAAGGAAACAAATTTCCTGGAATTATACTGTAAAGAGTGTGAAGGGAGTGTCTACAAATACACACAGAAATGAGGCTGTCTAAAAAGTGCATTAAGGGTTGATGAAAGCATCACTGATATCAAAGGAAATTGTTCACATTGGCTTTGGTGAACACTGAATTTGACATTTGTTTTGCAAATTCCAAAAGATGTCAGGATAGAGCTCTTGCACCTTGGTGCCTGCGGAAGCCACTCCGGCCCCCGCAGGTTCAGTGGCAGGTCCAGGCAGTAAGGACACCAGCTCTGGTCAGTCGTCCCCCTCCCCATCCCTCCTGCCGTCCCCGGGATTCTCCAGCCTGGTTTGAAAACTCAGTGAAATCTATTTTGTAAACAACAGATGAGGCTCTGGAGCAACTTCTGCCGAGTCCTACTGCTCCCACTCCTGGTAACGTCTGTGGGGCTCTCCTGGTCTGTAGCAGGGCCAGTTGGCCAGAACCAAGGTTCACCCTTCTAGTAAGTGCTCCAAAGAGGAGCAAATGAGGCTTCCACTGTTCTGTGCCTCCACGCTATTTCCCTGTTCCCTCCTCTTCCGCTGGCTTTCCTCTGCGGGTCAAGATGACACCTGAACCTTCTTTAATGATGGCCTACCTCGTTCCAAATGGGACAGTTATGTGTTGTTTGTGTATTCTTCCTATCTACCCTTTCTGCTTTTCTTTCAGGTAGCTCTGTTGCTATCACATGGGGTTTTTTCCCATAAATATTCTCTTTCAGCTCTTGATACCTCTTTTTGTTACCAAAGTCATACATTTTGTCCCTTCTCACAGTAATCTCATGACCTTCAGGTAATATACAGTACTAAAATAAATCAAGTCCTTTCTCTTTCCTCGGCCAGCACCTAGTTTCCAGCCCTGCTAACATTGTCTGCCTGGGGTCAAGTTAAGATGCGTTCCACAGAAAAGATATATCTTTCTCTTTTGTAATTTAAGATTGAGATTGAGAGCCAAGGGTACAATACTTCAAGAATAGCTCTTCATGTAACAAATCCAGTTTGACCATCAGGAGCACAGACTAACCTTCTAGCATTTTGTCAGAGACTCAAAAGTATACTGAAAGGGTGAAAATGATGCTTCTACAATCAGAGTCTTAAAATACAAGCAGTTGAGTTGTTTTTTTCTTTTCTTTAATTTGCTGTCCATGCGGCATACAAGGCTGCAAATAAATGAAAACTGAGCTTGACGGCTGCATGGTGTGGCACTATTTGCTTTTAATACTATTGAAATTAAAACTCAGAGACAAAGTAAAAGAGAAGGATATGAAGCTCACCATCTCATGTCTAAAAACATCCAAGCTCCCCTGAGGATGGAATTTTCATCACGTGAGAAATCCTGAAATTTCAAAACTCAGTCACATCATTGAAATTCTAATGTCTGGTGAAAGCAATCTCTGTTCAGGTCCCTCTTAAAAATGGGTGCTCTCACTGCTAGCTCTTTTTCCTATACACAAAACCTGCTTATCAAGCCCTTTCATCCCTATCAATGGGCATGACTGAGCGAGAGCAGTATGTGTGATTTCTAAATCAATAATAGGTAATTTAACTATATGCAAAAAAATATTTTTATTTTTCTCATAAGGGATAACCCATGGAAAAACATACTTCTCTTCTTCATGACATGCAACGACTTTAAAAGCTTGACAGCCTACTTGGTCCCCTGCCATTCTACAACCCATATTGCTTTCAGCCAAACTCTATGTCCAAAGTCATTTTCTTTCACCATGAAATAAAAATTATGCTCCGTGCAAACAAAAGGACTTTTGCCAGTTATGCCACTAGAGGATCAGGTCCCCATACTTCTACATCTGCTTTACCATTTTAAATAATCCAAAAGTTTAGATCTATCCAAGGGAAATTTTCATTTAAAAGTTCGAGAACAGTCTTAAATAATTTTCTACCTGAATAGAGGCATATAGATTTTTTTAAAGTCAAATAATGTATTTTGCCATTTTAGATAAAATGCCAGCTGTTGTAATGAAATAGGACAGTGAGAGAGACATTAGGAATACCTCTTTCTTAGCTGTCCTACCCATCAAGCTGTTACTACAGTCCCAGCCAGCGCTGTCATAATGGCTCCAAGTGGAAGATGTACCAATGTGTCACAACTAGTGTTGTGTTAGTAAATACTATATGCATGTTATATTCGATTTTCTAAGGTCTAAAGGAAGGGAGGGTATTTGATGGAAATTATATTTAGTCCTGAACTTACCTTCACATTGTGGAAGAATGAAAATTAAAGCTCACCTAAACATAGAAGGAAATGCAGCCAATCACAGCTGAAGGATTAGTAAAAAGTGTTAAAAATATTATATGAAAGTTTTAATTACACAGAAAAATTATAAAATGCCCAGTAATTACAGTATATTGATTCCATTTTTTTTCTTGAAATGCTAAAACTATTTCAACACACACAGAATCAATAAACATAATTAAAATATGAGCTCATCAAAACAGTAATTAAATGTACTTAACAGCTTTTGTGGCTTTTCTCCATATGGTTACTGTGGGAGTGTGAATCTGGCTTGCTAGATAAATGTAACAAAATAAAGTGAAAGCCTGGGAAAAGATTACTGTGGTATCATAAGCAAATACAATAAAGTCTAGCGCTATAATAAGTTCCAATAAATCAAAAAGTTGACAAAGGAAGCAGTGTTTACAATTATTAGAGAGAAATTCTGGATGTTTTATATTTTTTATGGGATTAACACTATCATGGACTTAATAGAGAAGCCAAATGAAATCTTTCTTCCATCATTAAAGCTGTTCTACTAGAAGACTTTTCGTTCAATGAAAGATATTTGGGAATGTTATGGGCTTGCTGGTGTTGGTGACAAATGACCTGACAGCTGTCATTCAGGGGGCAATTCAGCTCAAGGACCTAATACAGCTGCTTTGAGTTGCCCTGCGGAGCAGCAAATCTCTCTTCAGCGATTAGATAAAGCAGCATGACTGCCAAGCAGAAAGTAAATTAGGTGCTTAAAGCGGGGCGTGTGAATACCTCCTCTCCACCCTTCTCCCTTCCTCCTCCTTGGGTACATGTGCCGTGTCATAAATAATACAGAAAAATCAATGGACAGTGCTTCCAAAAAAAAATAAAAATAAAAGAACAACAGAAAAGATCCACATCTTTGGAACTGATTTCTTCAGAAAACACCATGGGCACCTATAGGCTACACAGCTCCTCCTCCTCCTCTGCTGCCTTTTCTGGAGTCCTCACTATCTCTCTCTGCCATTTCTTTCAAGACCCTTGGGAAATATGGCATTTAAACACCATTTTTGCATCACTGCCATAATAGGCACATGCAGATCACATGCAGTTCATGTATCTTACATGCTGCCTGGATATAAATAACTTTGCACAGGTGCTGAGGAAAACCTTACCACCCTGTACTCCATTGATTGAACTGATGTTGTCACTGATTTAATAAGAAGATATGAAAATAATCAGGATAGATATTGTGTAGTAAAAAATATTAGAAGTGAGACGATGTGGTGACACACCATATCTGTAACCAAAAAAATGAGATGATAGATTTATTTTTCTAGTGCCCAATGCACAGCCAGTATTGATGACATTTCTGTATAAATAAAGTTACTACTACCTTTTGTTTTCCATAACCACCTATTGACATGAAAAAACAAGTACATTTCAAAATGTGATGTGTAGCCGTGTATTGCAGAGCTATTCACAATAACTTACAGCCACCTCACACCTTAGTGTTTTAAAAATTTGAAACTTCATTTTAAAAGCTTTGTTTAAATCCACCCCCAAATCTCTAAAGCCAACTAAACCCAGAGAAAGGAATAAGACAATATATTGCAATTTCTTACACATTTTTCCAAAAACAATCACTACAGCTTTTTCTCACCTGGATCAGGCCTCACCCTACAATGTACGTACTTCTTTGTCACCCCATAGGCTGGGAAAAAAAATGCTTTAAGATTGTGAAGCAGAGCAAAAACGTGAATAACTCCTTTAAGTCAGTAATTCCTTTAAGAAACAGCAAGATTTGGTAGCTAAGTAGGGGTTGTTATGGAGGGAATCCTATTACGGTTGTAAATACCCTGTCTGTCCCTTCCTTCTAGAATAAGACCCAGAGAACAGGAGCCTGTGACACAGTAGATCTGAATCCCCATCCCATTTTTAAGTATTAGTATACTTCAGGAATGCAGGAAGATACCACTGCTTGTGGATTTGCTGCCTTCAGTCCTTTCTCACTTACCAGCTTTCTTTCCATCTTTGTCACTATTTGCAGATGTTAAAAAAAAAAAATCCCTCTTTTTTTTTCTTGAAATGACTCATCTTTTTTTTTCTTGTTCTTGAAAGCATGTAATCTTTCTATAAATAGGACCTGGACCATACTCCTGAAATTCCAATTCCACTGACCTTTTAAAAGCTTACATAGGACTCAAATTGTGGGACTAGAGTTAGTGTTATTCCCTAATCACAGAATTACATTGTATTAAATTCCTTTACTTTTATCACATGAGCTAATGAAAGGCCCCTTTTTTTCCAAAGGTAGCTAGTTGCTGTAAAGATGCAGATAGAAGTATACAGCTCTCACCCCAGAAGTATTTACACAAACCCAAAATCCCTCAAAATCCTATTAACTTTATCAGAATAAAGCACTAAGTCTATTGACTACTGTTTGAAAATTGCTCAATATGTTTCTGTCTTTAGGCACCTTTTAGAAAATTTGAGCTAGGACTTTTACACCTAAGGAACAGGGTACGATAATCTGTTATGGGGCCTTCATATAAATTGTTTCCTGCTTTTAACTGAATCTAGCATCCTATTGCCTCTTCTGGATGGTGCTGCAAATTTATTAGAATCTGCATCCAGTTTCCTCATCTTGTATTATGTTGCCAAGTAGGAGACAAAATGTCTAGTAATTAAGGCTGCTTTTAAAGTTGAAGATGGCCTTTTAAAAGGCTAAGATTGAAATGGAAGACTGAAGACAAAAATATCTTTAACAAAAATAAACAAAAGAAAAAAAAAAGGTTTATTTTAGACTTGGCCTGAATATTGAATTACAGTGGATTTAAAATATTCAGCAGGCAATAATAGCTAGGAAACAAATATCTGACAAATTAGGCACTGCAATCTGTAGCAGGGAGCTTCATCACCCTTAGAACTAAGTTTTGCAGGCGCATTGATTTTTTTCTCCCGAATCAGCCAGCTAGATATAAGCCTACTTCATCTCACAAAAATACATTGTCATAGGAAAATCTGTTTAGTGGTCTGTGCTGTCTGAGTGGGTATGAACAAGTAGTAAGTATCAGTGTGGAAAATAAAAAGTTAATTTAAAAAAAAAAAACAACCCTGCAGTGTATTTACTGCATTGTGCGAGGGACACAGTAAGATCTACTGCCTTTCACCATTCATAATTCTGATTGATTTTGCATAGCCCCCGATGACACAGGCTGTGGCTGATGCTGCTTTGCAGAAGACGATAGGTTCCCAGCAGCTTTTCCTGAAGTTCCCACAGGGCAGAACCAGCTTGATGGAAGCCGCATGCGTGGCCTTTTTCACCACTGCCACCATTGACACCAGTAGGGTTGTCTGGCCCACAGCATGCCGTACTGAATTAGGCCAGGGTTTAGAAATTTTGATTCAGCTATCTCATGATCCCATTTTCCTTTGTAAGGTAATTTCTTTGATAGGGCTACATCTCTTGTGTCGCTGTGTGCTTTTGTCTCTCCAGGGATGCATCTTCTTGGTGGTGGAGAACAGACACGTAAGGGGCTGCCAAACCTCTCTTCTTGTGGAGCGCTGAGGCACATCTTTTATCAGTAATTTTTCACAACAAACAGAAATTAAATATTTAGATTCTGTAATGCTGCAATGATTTGTTTGGTTAGAAATACCAAAGTGATCTTCTTGATGCTTCTTAACTAGGAGGTTTTACACCTTTCCCATTAAATGATTTTTTAAATACTACAAGTTTTTATTCCTTATTTGAGACAAAATTAAGGTTAACTTTGGTGTCTCATAGGACAGTAATTTTTAGTACCTGACTTCTGTCTGTCTTTCAGTGGTGCTGGCAACTGGCATAAACCTTGAAGCAAAAGGTTTAAACATAAATTAAGTTTGTGCAGAGCTTTTACATAAGATGGAAATGGTGGGGAGCAGTAGCTAACACTGGGAGAGGAAAGATGCAGATGTAAAAAACCTGTGACTTTTCTGGCAGGGAATGGAAGTTGTTGTGGTGCACCACTGGTTTTTTATGCCTATTTCCTATTTTCTGACAGACTGAAGAGAACATGGTTAGGCATTTCCAAGCCTTATGCTTTCTAGTGAAATATGTATTCTGTGTTTTTTAAATATGGATTTGTTTTCTTTTCTCTGAAAAACTGAAACCTGACTTTTTTAATCTGGCATATAGGTAAGAAAAAATGAAGAACAGCTGTCTATTTTAGAGGGGAAAAATAATAACATAGCAATAAAGCTCTGATATTTGGAAAAAGTGTAGTGAGCATGTATAGTACGTTAATGTCTTATGAATTTGAGCACACACACGTAGCTAAACGCAGGCCCAAGTTTTGACCCTGGACCTCTTGCAGCACAGGCTGCTCTCCCCAATGTCTATACAAACGTGTGCTCCTCCATGCATGACTGGTCCCATTGGCTTCAAAGACACTACTCATGGGAGTAAAGTTACTCATGCATTTAAGTGCTTGCTGGATTCAGGCCAAAAGCTTAATCTTTTCCATTTAATACCCTTTTCCTAAACTGATAACAGTCTTCAAGTTTTCAGTATCATGTGCAGAAGTTTAAATAATGTAGAACCAAAGAAAAAAAGTGAAATAACAGTATTGTAATTCAAGGAGTATCATGAGATAAACAGCATAGCACAGGCACAGTTTTATTAGTAGTAAGTAGTTATCTGCAAGGCTGCCGTATGTTGCTGGTCTGAAGGCACTTCATGTCTCTCAGTTTCTGAAAAAGCAAGGCAGGGAGGATGGGCAGCTTTAAAAAGGCAGGTACAGTGTAAAGCAGAGTGTAAAAGACCATATTTTATCTGAATTGACAGAGTGTAAACTAGTACTGCTCTTGAAACAATACAAGCAAAAAAATTTCATCGGAAGCATACAGAATTTTGGCAACAAAACCATAAATGCGTTTTTGATTGTTGGGGTTTTTTTAATTGTTTTGATTTTTCATCAGTGGTGGACGCTTCCAATCTATCCCAGTTCTTGCACTAGTCTCCCTATGATCTTACCTTCCTTTTCATTGCAGATGAGCTCTGAATGGCATTGCTAACCTCCGTTAGAGGTGTTTCATTCTTTCTCCTATTATGTCCTAAAGAAGGATCTTATATATGCAAAATGATGTTCCATTCTCTAGAAGGTGTTTGGTTGGGTAACATTATTTATATAAATGCTGTTGACATGCATGGTAGAGTAGGCAAAATCAAAGAAATGCACTTTACACCTGGAATGGA
Organism: Elanus axillaris; assembly: GCA_026212715.1. Lineage (NCBI taxonomy): Eukaryota > Metazoa > Chordata > Aves > Accipitriformes > Accipitridae > Elanus > Elanus axillaris. Next base: position 35,248,486 of record JANZLQ010000100.1, on the reverse strand, counting down.
AAGTATGTAGGGTTCATACGAAATTTATTTCCTTTGTCTTGACTGGTCCTTCACAAGACAAGATGTGGAGAGGGAGCTGCTCTCTGCAGTACAGGTAAGCTTCGATTAGGAGTTGAAAAGTTCCCCTGTCCTTAAGGAGTGGGAGTGTTGATAACCTCATCCTGCAGCTTCCAAAAATCTTTCAGACACACCAGGCTTCTTCTGCCTCCCTCCCTACAGGCAAAGACCATGAATTTTACCAGGTATTTTCTCTGAGAGGAGTCTAGAGAAGGAGAGATTTGATGGGCTCGGAGAAACCTATCTGCAGTAATAGTCAGAGATGGATTTTCATAAGGACTGATGGCTTTTTGCCCAGAAATGCTTCCCTCATGTAGCCCAGACAGGGACTTTTCCCAAGGGAAAAAAAGCAGGCACAAAGAGAGGAGGAGGAGATAGAGAAGAAAA
>JANZLQ010000100.1:35175463-35248026 GCA_026212715.1 Elanus axillaris | reverse complement strand
CCTATTTAAATTTTTTTTTGAGAATCAGATGGTATGTCTCTGGGTTTTCCTCAAGGAAGAAAGGGAGAAAGTAAGAAATGAAAGTTAGGTGCTAGCTGAAATTGTTATAATAGCAATTTTGCAATTCTAGTGTCATTATTTATCAACATTAACAATAATGATATATCTCTGGGGCAAAAGAACTTGAGTAGGTGTATTTTGAACATGTGTGAGCTGTATGAAAATATTCAGGTCTATAAAGTACAATATTGATATCTCATCTTTTAAAAATATATTTATGTTACTGTGTTGCATAGTTTTCAAGTAGATTAACTGACTTATTCTTGCATAGTTGCATCCTGAAGTATCATGTTAAAGCATATGTGGCTGAGCAGCTTCTGTCCGAACAAATACGGAACTGGTGGAGTCTGGGGATGGGTAGTACAAGCAGCTATGTGAGGAAAAAATGGTTAAAAGAGACCATGGAGGTGGGAATTTCCACTGTCACGGTGAAGGGAGTGGACGAAAATCCCAACAGAGCAGGCATAGTGGAAATAGTCTCTGGGGACAAAGTCTAACATATAAATATGCCATGTTACCGCACAAGCCAAAGTGAATTTAACTCAACAATATCTCTACAAGGTTTGGTATCAGACCTGCCTGTGTAAGGGAGAAGAGTGCTGAGACTCTGTGGTATCCCAAAGGTGTTAGAAAAGGGAAACAACTGGTATAAATATAGAAATTCAACACCAGAAACAAAATACTGACCTAATCAGTGAAATGAGCATCAAAATCAGTCTTCATGCTAAAGCTTTAAGGGTCTGGCATATCAAATACAGCATGAATAACTTCATGAATATGCCAGAAGCTAATTGGTTTAAGAAATCTGGCTGTATATAGGGACCATTACTCATAGATATCACGTTTTTCTGTTGCACAAATTATCTACAGTGCTCATGGTGTCTGCTCAAGGAAAAGTTTATTTTCATTCAGTCTTTTCTTTCCCCCTGACCTCAAAGGACTAATTAATAAAGTATTAGCATGTTTCTAAAATATGACTGAATTCATCTTCTTAAGAAAATGTACTGAAGAATGTACCCTATTATTAGAAATGACAGGATGTATATAGGGCCATATGTTTTCAAAGGGTTTTCTGTCAGTGTTAATCAAAACGTTAGAGAACTTATGAACATACTGAGCAGCACGTCAACCATATGGACAATATCTTCCCTTTAATAGTGAGAATTTGAATTAATAATAAACACTGGGAAGTAACCTAAAATGAGACAGAAACAATAATATTAAGACCAGCAAAGGCATAATATCACATCAGCCTGAAGACTCTGGGGTATTTTAAAAAAAATCCTATTGTGTGTTAAATCCTGGTCATGGAACTACATTCATTAATTTTTCTTAGTTTAGCTTGGAAAAGTAACTCCAAAGATACAGTTTATTTTTACTGAGATTTGTACAGGACAGAGTTTGGCTCTTATAGCATGCATCAGTATCACGTGTTTGTCTGACTGGTAGATGTACATTCATTATAGCGGTCTATTTGTTATTGAAACGGCATTGGAATATTTGCTGGGTGACACATATGTGCACAAATCATTTCATGGACTATACAAACAGCTGCAGGAAGAAAACTAAGTTTGGTTCTAAGTTTACTAACCTGGAAAATGGATTGAGACTATGTTATTTTGAAGAAACCTCCAAGGGCTCAACTTCAGAAACTTACCCGCTTTTACAGACGGTGAACTCTCTGAACTAAATATTGAGAAACCTGCTTGGGAGAAAATGAATGTTTTAAGTGCAGTTATATGCTTCTACATCGCTTACGGGAGCACGTAAGTGATAAATCCATCAAAAATGCAAAAATTTTAGTTATTAAATACACCAAGTCCTGCCTTTGTGCTCACAGTCGCCTGCGAGCGCACAACCACATGCATTACAGCCGTCTTTCAACACCCAGCCCTTTTGACCGAAGGCAGCTCTACAGCCGGGGGCTGAGCTGTGCCCAAGACAGGGCTGGGTTTCCTGCTCCGTTCTACGGGAATTCTCCTTTCCCTATGTCAGAATCAACCATTTGCTCCTTGGCATCGCCCAGAGCTGCTAGGTGCCGCTGAACACCAACGCAACAAACACGGGGAATGAATTACGTCGCCAGAAGACACCAGGAGGGTTGAATCCTGTTGCCCCTCTGCCTCCGGACCCCCAGGCTCAGCCCCCCCATTCCACGCCAGCCCTGCTCCCCGGCCCCCATCAGCCTCCAGAAGTTGCACCTCTGCCTCAGCCGGTGACATTCTCACCACCCGACCGCAACTGGGAAGGTTTTATTTTCACTGATACCAGTCCTGGTTTATTTTCTCCTTAGTTAAATACAGAGTTACATTTAGATATTTGACTACTGGCGCTGAGACATAAAGCCTTGAGCTGCTGATAAGCACAATCCAGCCTTGGCAGGGTGAAAACCTGAATCTTCTAACAGAGATAGGGAGACGAGGAAATACAACTTTAAGTCTTTGAAGCTATAAATTGAGATCTCCCTATTATATAGTGATGGTTTTTATTGGTAACTATCCATCTGCATCAGTTCCCAGCTTAGGAGTAAGTATTTTCCTCTGACATTTCTTTTTCATTTTCCCCTTGAGTCCATTCTTGCTTTCCAACTTCCCTTTCCAGTGCTGGTTGAAAAGCATGTTATTATGGGTAGCACCTTCTGACAGGTAGATATTCTTCCACCTGCTCTTAGCTCTATTTTTGGCGTAGCCACAGAGGACCCTGTGACAAGGGGCAGAGCTCATCCCTCCCTTCCCCTCTGCGCTATTCCACCAGCTCCTGCAATTTTTCTGCCAGTATTTGTTCTGCTACTCAATAGCCTGTGACTCTCCTGCAGATCTCAGAGGAGTTTCTCCTGCACCTGGAAATCAGTATCCACCTGCAATTTATTGGTGGAAAATATATATCAGCTTTAATTTTTTCCCTGTTTCAGGTGAAGATTAAGTACCAGGACCCCTGCACATAACGTGCCAAAAGTCTGCGTTTCACCATGTAACCTCCGGTGCCTACCGCCGAGAGTTGGGGAAACGCAACCTCCAACCGACCTGCTGAGGACACCGTACCTGCAGGGGGGACTTGCTGCCGTGACTTTTGTTGTAAAGCTGCTCCGCAGGGCACCCTCCCGACACACTCTGATCCAGCCGCCTGCCCAGCTCTTGAGAGCCTCCTGCAACCATTCTCTTCTCCTTACGGCCAAAGATTTTAGCTTCCCAGGCCCCTTTTTTTTCCTAGCTTCTCCCTTTTTCTTATGCACTCCTCTTCCGCCAAACATCACGGGCTACAGCTTCTCTCTTTCTGGAGGAGCAACATTTTCCTCCTCCAGATGTTCCATTCCTTTCAGACAATGTCTACATTAAAGTTTGAACTGCTAGGCACAATTTTCAAAGGCCTTTCTTACATCTTTAGAAGACACCTGTCTGGTCCTTCTGCACATCTTCTGCAGCGAGCACAGTGGGCAGCATCGGCTGAAGGCCGTCAGCTCTCCGCAGGCCAGGCCAGCGTCCCCACCTGGCACCAGCCTCCAGCTGCTCTCACCAGGCTGCATCCACGCTGGCGGAGATTCTGTACAGACAGCTCACGCGTCTTCACAGTTCCCTCTTCTCTGGTGTGTCCCATGAGCCCTTAGATACTTCAGATACTTTACTTCTGCCACACAAACTATGAGAAAGAGTCCCAAACCTGGCATGTCGCTCCCATCAGCCTTCTGTCGAGCAGATGTTCAGCTGTGGGAGAGTTGCATGAGGCATTGTGCTGGTGCTGAAACTAATTCGCCTGGCCTCCAAATCACAAGAGGAGGTGTTAAAACCTAGATAAACAAATAAAATACAACCACTAGTCAAAAGAGAGAAGGGAGGGGGGAGGAAACATGCTTGTTAAAACTTCCAGGCACCCTAGCAATTAGTCTCACTATGGCATAATCCTGATGAGCTTTCACATCTCCTATTACATTTGGTACATTGTGTTTGTTAGCATTTTACTCCATCTGCTTCTATACAATCTCCATCAGCTGAAGGATATCGTTACTCCAGTCATTAATTGTTGATTATCTCTTTGCTTGTGGCAGGTATCCGTTATGTTAACTGTTACTTTTCCTCCTCACTCTTGGAAGTGCTTTCCCCCCCACTAGCATCCAGGCATTTGCTAATAATAGAATTACTGCTCGCTTTATTAACATGTTGACAACAACATGACTTGCAAGTACAGTAAAATATGTTCGTTAGTCTTCATTGCACTGTCCCTGAATGGAATAAACAATTTTTTTTCCAGTATGATATTCAAATTTTTAAATGCAATAACTTCTGAGATTTACCGATCAGCTATCCCGCATTAGAAGGGATATCTCTTATTTCCAGACCAAATCTACTCTTATTCTTCTAAAAGGAAATACTGTGCTTTAATTTTCCTTAAAGCCAGTTAGTAATAGATTTCAGTGGATAAATGTATTTGACATTCTTTGCCATTCCATTTCTCTTTTGCCAGCAATGCCAAACAGACTGTGAAAAAGAGAATTAATTCATTATTCCAAGATATTCATGAAGTTCTCTAAGCTTCTGATTCTTGGACTGCGGGTCATTAGCAATCATTAATTTTTAAAGCTGCGGATGGTGTCCTCTGAAGCAGATATCATATGAAATAAACAGATCTAATACTGGGGTAGTAGGATGAAGCTTGGGCAGATATAAGTGTATGGAAAAGCAGAATTTCAGCTATGCAAATATATTTAACGTAAACTGAGGCAGTGCTTGGCTTTAGGCAGCTATACTACTACTGTATGCATAACATAGGGTATGAGGATTATCACTGTTGACTCTAAAGACCAACAAGGTTGTCTACTGCATCCTTCTCCTTCTGCACTCCAAGCAGCCAGAAAGTGATAGTTACCTTTTATATAGCTTTTGCCCAGTCACATCATGGTCAGAGAGAGCCTACAGCTGTCTGCAAGACGTCCTGCAGACAGATAGGTTCATTGCCTGAAATCCCTTTTTTTTTATGTTCGAGTGTAGAACATTTTGTGGTTTTCCTTTTTCCTTCCTAACAAATACACATATCCCTCCCCATTTAAGAGTTAAACATGCCTGGACTACCCCAGTAATGACTTTCCTTTTGATGTTTCCATATAATGATTAACCCATATTAATATATAGTGCTCCTAACCTGAGAAAAGATATGAGAGCTCAGGATTGTTTGAATGCCGACTAGGATATCTGTGTTAATAGTCAAACCATATGTCCTCCTAGAAGTATGATGTTGATTGCGACCTCAGAAGAAATCAGGCCTGCTTATGGCAAATATATGGAATTGATTAAATGAATAAATAACCCTATTATTTAGTTTTGCATAAAAATATGTGGGACCCAGGTCAAAGATAATCCCTAATTTTTCTATGCATAATAGATTCCAAAGTGTAAACATTACCAGTAGCATGAACCAGACTAGATGCTTTAAGTCAACAGTCAAAGGTGCGAGTGTAAACTCAGAAATATTGATAATGTTTGTGAATAACTTCAGACTAAATTATACTGGAGTTCCCAAGCTGATATGAGTTCATCTGTTGTTTTAATACTCCAGTGCCTGTTATATATATGAGTTCAAAGACTGACCACAGGCTTTGCTTTGGAGGTTTCTCTGTAATATTTGACATCTTTGCTTAATTTCAGAGCCTCAGCTTCTGTGTCAGAAGAGCATAATTTATTGAGGAACTGAAGCAATATTTCCCTTCAGCTCCTACCCAGGCACTTTGTTATTTTCTGATCACGATCCTTTCCGTACTTGGTTTTCTTTATTATTTTTTAGCTTTGGTGCAGAGGTTCTGTAGATCTGATCTTCCTTCCCCTGTACAACTCTGTGCTGGGCAGTGTGAGAGGAAGGTCCTGCTCGTAAGAGCTCACGGAGCGGGACTGGTGGGCAGCAGGGGTACAGGAGGTTAAAGCACCTTCCTAAAAATAGCAGCACAAATGACTGTCTTGCCTGAAAACATAAGCCAGGCACGCTGCCTGTTGTGGGTTGCGTTGCATTTGCCTGTATTTTGCCCCACATCCCACAGGCTGAATTATGAATAAAACGTGAAACTTTGATTTTGCTATGAAGCCACTAAGAGATCTTCAGTCCAGTTCTCCACTTCTCAGATTAATTATGACTATAATAGGTGTGTGACTAGCAGAACACCTACACATTATCCTACTTGGAAGAATTTTGTTGCTAAGCCGTGCATGCTGCAAATGGCCTTCATCCCCAGACGCCATTGTGTTCTGCTGTGTCTGCGACACAAATCCAAACTTCCCAGCTGCTTCCTATATGTGTAATGATCTCAAACTCAACCCTCACACAGCAATGTTGTGTTTGATGAGGTTCAGGTTTGAATTCTGATCGGAGCAGCTCTTTGCAGTTGGATCTTTTATCTGCTGAATGCACAGGGGTGAAAAGAAAGCAGTGCATCTGGTAATGCACAGAAAGCAGACCTTATCTAATAAAATACAGGCTCGCAATTCACATGTGTATAGAATACAACCCAATGTGCCTGTAATAGGGGATGGATCCAAAGTCCAGGGAAAGCAGTGGGAGCCTCTTCGTTGACTTCAGTTGATTTTTAGATCAGCTCCACAACATACAGGACTATCTCTGATCATGAAGGCAGAATACAGGAGTTGACAAAGGTCAAGGGCATCACTCATCTATTGATAATAGAAGTAACTCCAACTAATAGGCACAGGATGATGTAAAACAGTGCCTAACTGGGTGAGAAGGGAATAGGAGCAGCTCCACCCCCCACTAAATCTGAATTTAAGAAATGTAAGGAAGTTTCTGCACCTCAAACATTCTTCCTAGCAAATGACACAGAGTACTAGAATTTATGTTCAAGAATTTGGGTTGGCTGATGAATAGCTATTTTGGTTATTTAGAGGTTTCTTTAAATTCAGTGTAGAAATACAATTTCATTTCTGTCTCCCTCCAAGAAAACTTCAGGCAATATTTTTAAACTATAATTTAATACATGCAAATATAATAATCATTTTCAGTAGACATTTGGGTTGTTTTATTTTGTGCAATTCTCTAATTAGCATAGTTTTCCTGTATTCTGTAGGTTTCCATCATTTAGTTTTTGCAGCATCTCCTAGCAAATTATGGCATGGTGTTTGGTCTGAAAAATTATATGATTTGGATTATGTATTTACAGTTCCCCAAAATGTGCACCGTGTGCTTCACAAACAAAAAGAGAAGAAAAAAATCCAGGCTAACAGCTGAGAAATTCTTTTTGCTATCAGCAAAAATAAGCACTGCTTTGATAAATTAATTCAGCCACTCCTCCACCAAAGATAGGACATATACTTACATGGTATCTACATAAATATAATTCCTGTGTGTGAAATACAACCCAATGTGTTGGCGAGATGGACCAGATCCAAAACTCCCTGAAGGTAATGAGAGAATACAGTACACCATATTTTATGCATACAACTATGTAAATAAGCGCTGTGTAGGTATACAGGTGGGGGAGCGTAGGCAGGAGCACGTGTCCTACCTGTGCATCCGCATATGCATGCACGCATATGCAGCTACACTATGTCTTGCATATTTGTATGTACACAGGGCTGGCACGATGTCGTCATAGGATATTTAAGCTATGTTTGAACTTAACCTATTGCTTGATGCATTTAGAGCCTGTTTGTCATGATGTCTTGTGCAGAGAAGGAAATGTGGAAGTTACGGGTTTGGTGTTAGGTGATTTGTGCTCCGGTGGGGAGAGGGGATCGGTGATCCCAGGTGGGACTGCTTAAAGTCCTCCAGGGAAGGGGACACGGCAGGAAGTCACCATCTTGTTTGCTTTCCTTTTTTAGAAGCCAACAAGCCTGAAGGAATCACATTGCCTTGAAGTCACCGCACAGTCACGAAAAGCAGCTGAAAACATAACTCAGCCTCCTCAGAGAGCACCCGGCTGGGGAGCAAACTACAGTCTTTCCCTCACCCAGAGGAACTACGAAAAGCCCAGTAAGTGACCTCTTCAGCAAAGATTTGCATTGGCTTCTCCTCTCCCCACATATCACTTACTCTATATACATACTGTTGTTCCCACCACCTCTCGCCTGTGTCATTGTACCTGCCTTCTAACCTCATAGTTTAATTCCACAAAGGCTTTCAGGGGGAAGTCAGCACGCCGAGGTGGTGTGAGTTTACACCATGTTGGCTGCTTTTGTCCTAATTGCCCATGTGGACACTTTCGGCACATATTAAAGGACTTTCTGTAGGCAGCAGTTTCAAAGCTGAGTGCGATGCCTTGCAAGTCAGCGGGCACCCTAGGGTTTGCTGTAGAGACACCAGTCCGCACCCTAGAAAGGTGTACAAAATTACCTTTTTGTACAGAAGACAAGCCCTCAGTAACATCACCACAGTTAGTTAACACAGAATTCATAACCCTGCCTCACTTGCCGTTCTAAGAAGAAAGCCTAGAAGACAGGGATACAGATGAGTGGAGGGTTTCTTTATCATCAGTGAGTCATCACTTGAAGCAAATTTTGTCTACCTGGTTCCATGGCATACCTGGGAGTTGCCCACATATAATCCATCTATTGCTGTTAGCCCCAATAAATATATTTAAAATGCAGCTGAGCAAATGGATCACAAGGACTAGTAAAATTGTATGACTCTGGAAACTTCTTTTGCTTCCAGTTATTTCTTTTTTTGGTGGCGAACTTGAAAGCTGAATTACTGTCTGACATAGTACCTTATGGTGCAGAGACAGTTTCTCCCAGTGAATCTGCTATGAGACAGTAAAAAGTCCTTGTAAAAAATAGGCTTTTCTAGGTGGGGTGATGTAATATCCAGTACAAGATACTAAAATGCCATTGATTGCATTCTTTGTTGTGCTATCCTGCGTATAAATCATCAGTGCTCCAACTACAATGCATTAGAAGTTAAGAATAGTTCTAATCAATAAACTACTGCATTATTGATAATTTTTGTAATGCAGACTTAATCCTTTGAAATAATGTCTTTAAGATATTTGAAGAATAGTATCCTGTGTAACAACCGGTCTGCACCAAGGATAAAAAACCCACTGCTGTAACCTTCGTATCCTTTGCTCAAGTGCCAGACGTCTCTGCTTAGAGAGCACCGGAGCTTCTGGAGACGATGCATGTGAGCAACCAGCCTCCAGTTCCCCTTGTGAGCACCTCGAGCCCTGCTGAATACCTGCATGTTTTCTGTGGCATTCGACCCCTTGCCACGGAGGAGGGTGAACATCCAGGCTACCCCTCCAGGATGGCAAAGGAGTATATTTTTTGCAAGGTAAATGCTATCTTAATGTAGCATTCGGGGTTGTCTCGGTGCAGGTGTCTGGAGGAGGGACCGCGCTTGGCACTGGTGAGAAGGGAGCTGTACTTTACTTGACTGAGCTCCCGTTGCAGTGGGGGGTAGAAAGTGGAGGCACCAGCCATCGCTGCCTTAGAGCTGCACTGTTTTCAATATGCAATTATACCATCCCTAAAGGTAAATAGAAGGCTTGTGTGTGAGAAATATTTCTGTAAAATAGTTTGCAGCTGAAAAGATAACACTATTCCCTGCCTCCTACTTGGCTGTACAATTTTAATTATGTCAGGGAATCTCTCCTATTTTATATTCCATATATATTTATGGAATAAGCTGTTGGCAAATAGGACATTATTTCAAATAATTTAATGTATTTATTAAAAGAGATTACAAATCTATCCAGGCTATAGTCATTGCACTTAGGGCAACTATTATGGCTATATTATTGTTCCATTTATTTCAAAATATCTTCGGCAAGGACTGCTCCTCCATGAACAGTGTAAGAAAGAGACTCTCTGATGATCTGCCCTTCTGGGTGGCAGAGGGCTCTGCTGTCCCCTTCTGCCTCCTAGTCCCGTCCAGATAACCACAATCTGTAGATACAGAGTAGGGCCAGGGCAGAATAGGAAGAGCCCGATACACCCTGGCTTGGTTATTTTATTTGTGCTACTTGATTTTAGCTGATAGCAGAAGAGAGAGACAGCCCCTGAGACACAGTCGGTGAGAAGCTGCAGAGCTGCTAAGGGACATGGAGGTCCCTGTACATCCCTTGAGGTCCGATAGAGGAATCCAAGGATGCCCAAACTGGTCCCTTCAGCAGGGCCTGTTTTCCTTCCCTTGCTCAACTAGAGGAGTCTCATAGAGACTCCCCTTCACAGCAGAGGTACAATCCACCCCAGACATGATCAATTCTTGCTGCTGGTGAGAGACTGGGTGAATTTTTCACAGCACCATGGTGGTTGCAGATGTGACACATTTACCTGCTTGTTCTCAGATCCTTGCTCCTTGGATGTAGTGGTCCTTGGACTCCCTTTGAATGGTCTGCAGAAGGTGACGAAGAAAGACCAGGCTTGTCCATGGGCTTAACTTCACAAAAAGAGTCCAACTCTTCATCTGAAAAACGTCTGGCTCTGCAAAGCAGGAAAGCCAGAGAACCGCTGGACACACAGTTGCAGAGCTACAGCAAGAGCAATGGAAGAAAAAACCCTCACTCTGGCACCACAGCCGTGTGGGTGCTAGATGAAGAGGCGGGAGCAAAATCCAACGTGTTGTAGAAAATGACCCAACACGGTGCTAGCTGATGGGGGGAGTGGGGGCACCAGGGTCTGCCCGCAGTCACTCACGTGTACTCACATACCTCGTATGGAGAGGAGGGAAGGGAGCAGAGCCTTGCTCTAGACCTGACTGGAGACCTCCCAGGCAGAGTGGTAACGGGCTACAAAGCCCATTGCACTAACACACCTAAGACCAAGATGAGAGAATGTGAAATGAGCCTGTGTTTCCAACTACCCCAAGTAGAAGGGCTGGTCTACATTCACCATTACCATCATTCTTGTTGTTGCTATTGTTGATATTATTAGTTCTGCAGCATTTTTACTCTGTTGATGAAAACGGAGTTGTCATTCCTAATGTGCAGCCCCCACATAGCAACTTGCATGAAGTCTTTGTTACAAAGCTGCTCATGTAACTAAGGGTACCTCGCTGGTGATATAAGCACATTTACCTATGAAGGAGTAAGAGAAAGGACCACATTGATTGTTAAATGAGTGCAAAACATTGTTCAGACCCTGAACTGTAAGTGAACCCTGTGTCTTCAGAACCTAAGGGATGAACGTGAACGGTGTCTGACACGTCTCTAGCACAGCTCCCAAAGCATCCCATGCTGAGATACAATTACTGCCAATGACTAAGGTATCATTTGCTGCTGTTTCACCAGTATCTAGAGCTTTCTAGCATTTTTCACAGGTTTTAACACGGTACGGTCAAGTAAATAACTGTAGGCACTGTATTTATTCATATGCAATAGATTCAGGGTAATAAGCTCATCAATCGATACATGTCTTAAGCAAAGCATGGCTTAAGTAAACCCCATATGTATGAGATTAACAATGCGTCCCGCTGTTATAAGCACCTGTGTGCCGTAGGCCAGAGTCACTGTGCTCTGTAGCCGTCACAGCCTCTCTGAAACGTTTCCTCTCTCACACAGGATCCAGCCCAGCCCTGGGAGCACTTACAGACCCATTCACTTCCACTACACCTCCGATGGTTTCACTGAACTAGTCAAGGTCATGAAATTAAACATCTTTATAACTGTTAGTAGGATTAGAGCTCTGATAATGTTTTGGGTGCTTCCTACCTTCCTGAATTGCTGCCACTGCTGCTTGTTTGACATAATGTAACCCGTAACATATTTTATAGGTTTCCAATCTTTGAGCACAATGGATTAGAAAGGAGGTTAATTATGCATAAGATAGAAAGATTTATGTAAATATAAAACCAATATAATGTATTATTTACATACATCCTGTACTTAACCTAAGTAACTTCTAGAAAAATCCTGACTATCATGAATAGCTCGCACCTCATTTCTGAATCTTAGTCCAGAGAAGAATGGAGGATTCTGGCTACCTTAAATTGCTGCTAATATTTTCTAGACTAGAGCTATTTGTATAAGAACATAGCTCAACATAACTCAACACAGATGGACGACAAACAGGATAAATCTCTATCATTTATTACATTTGCCTAGCGATCAAAGGTGTCTAACTAGACATTTTTCCTCATTGGTTGTTTGCATTAGATATGCAAATCTTCTTTCTTGCAGAGCCATTTCCGAATATATTTGCAAGGCTATTGATGTCCATTACTTCACTTAAATATAGATCAGAAATACTGACAAATATTTTCATTCAAAGAGTTTGATCATTTTCAGATTACTCTCCATGCTAGTAATTAACCTCAGTCAACACCCTTCCATAGCACTTTCAAACACAGTTCCTAGCAAACATAAAGTTTCATAAATATGTACTAAATAACCTTAAAGCCCTTTATGAATAATTATGAGTTTTTAAGTTTTTGTGAATCTGCATATTAATTCCATTCCATAAATAATACATGAAGCAAAAATCCAGCTTGTTTGGTGTCTGGGGACAGAGGAAGAAAAGGAGGGGATAATTATCAGTTTAATGTGGGAAAATACTTAACCTAAAAGATTATCTTCAAAACTGATGACTCCATAGGTTTGTATATATGTGTGTATAAACACACATATATAAAAAAATATATGAAAAGATGTGTCTATCTGCAGACACAGTTGAGACATGCATCCACTCCGAAGGAATGCTTTCATTTGAAGCATGTTACGCTTCTGTCTCTGCTGTGCCATGCTGAGCTCTTTAAGCGAAAAGCAGTGTGATGAGCTTAGCCTCCACGTAGTCCCTCTTTCTATAAATGTACGTTCCCCCAAAGGTAGAAAATTAATGAGAGGCTGCTGACTAAAATTACTACATTTTGCCTTCTGTGGGACATTATGGATTTAAAAGATAAGAGAGAGTGCAGCAAGTCCAAAAACAATTTCATTTCATTAATCCCTTAAGTGCCTCGGGATGAGCAGCCCATGTCCAGCAAAGGTGATGTTACACCAGCTTTTGCATGCCTATTGCACGTCATCCAAGCACAGTACCTCAGCGCCTTGTGTGCTCTGCTTCTCGTCTCTGGATGGAAGACATCCAATAAAAAGATGGAGTGGGAATGATATATGGCTGAATGGTCTTAGACTGACACTTCCTGGATGCACACTGACAATAATGGGAAACGTAAGGGGTTTGCAGAGCCAGCTCTCTGCTGAATCAGTGCTTGGGGTTTTCACAGTTTACAGCAAAGGAAAGGTATTTTCTGGACAACTGTTTTTTCCACCTAACAAAATGGAAATGATTATTTTTAAAAACAGAACCCAAGAAGATATTAAATGTTTGCCTTTGCCACGGGACTGTAACTGTGTATGTTTGGTAGAAGTGTATTGATTACTGCATCTTTTATAGCTGTGATTGTTTAAGTACATAAACACAGCAAGATTTGTCAGATAAAGTACAGCAGATGTGGTTGGGAAACGCATACAGATTTTGGGCAGTTGAAAAGGAATTTGTGTGTGTGGAACCCTGTCTGTACCCCACTGCCACTTACAGTTTGTAGAGCCTTTTGAGAGAAAATTATCACATTGGAATTTTATATTTTTAAATAAAGAACTCAGCTTGCTTTTTACATATTAATCCACCTACAAAAAGAAAATAGATTTCACTTTTCATTTCAAGTCTTTTAGATCTGTTTCATTTCATGGTCCTGTTCAGCGGCTGGTTTGAAACATAAAAGGCATTATTTAAACATTTTAATAAAAACGAGCAACTCAATAGCAAGCCTGTCCTCTTGGGTTTAACACAAACAGAAAGGAAAAAAAAAGGAAAACCGAACTTATACAGGAATTTTGAGAGATGCAAGTGCTTTGTTGTTGCTATCGCTATTTTCTAGCACTGCAGCATCACCACAGGAATGGCTGATCTTGCAGCGCAGGTGGCAGAGAAGCTGGCCAGGAAGGTGCATTATACACGAGGTGATGGGAGCTGGCAGCACTAGCAGTTGAACAACAGCCTCAGGAGGATGGTACAAGTCTATCCCAGCTGAAGGGCTATCCCAGACCATGGATGAGTCCTCCTATAAACCCCTGGACCTCTTTCCCAAAGCAAGGGTGTCCTCCCGGCAGCATCAGCAGAACCCTGGGCAGCTGGCTGAAGAGTGGTGAGAAATAGGGGAATTTAGCCAAACCTGAGGCCACCCCGGGATGTGCACACACAGAGGAAATCACTGTATTCCACTCTTACACCAGCCCTTGCTTTTGTGTGTACATGGCAGAGCAGAGGGAAAAGGAACCCACAGAAGTCGCTGAATCAAAAGCTTGACCTGAAGCTGCTCTAAAAGTTTCTGGGAGTGAGGGAGGGATTTGTGGAAGTATTTGGTAGTACTATGTCTCTTCACTGAATGCCTGTTAATTAATCATAAAGACTCAGCTGGAAATAGTTTCTGGGAAAAAAAAGTGTGGAGCACTCCCAATTTGTTTTCTATTAGAAATGAGACCCAGAGATAAATGAACTATTTTACAGGCCAGTATTATAGTTATTTGGGAATCTGTCTCCCTTGTAAATTGAGAGGTCATTAGGAATTTGTAAATTAACTATTTTTATTGCACAGAAAAAAAACCCAACCCATAAAACATTAAATTGTTGTTGCTGTTTATCATGGAAGGCAAGACTTCTTGCCTCTGAAATGCTTTATGTGGATACAAACCTGTTGATGAGTGGTTTAAGCTAATTCTTATGTGTGCTGGAGTCATAAATTCATGGACTTTAGTATGAACTCAGCTGCAGCCTATGTTACTGGTTAAACTGTTTTCATCTCAAACCCACTCTGAATCCCCAACAAAAATAGTAGGCCAGATGCCCAGACTGCAGCTAGAGACCCTCATTAGGCATCATTTGCATCCTATTAACCACTGAGCTGTGGGTCATTCGCTGCCTGTCAACCATTCAAGTCATTCCTTTTGTGTTAATTAGTAGAGAAATAAGGAGTTAATGAAGATCTTATGATCTGTGATGATTCATCTTTGTTGTTTCAAACGAATCCCTGCTCTCTGAGCACTCCAATGAGCTCCTACATACCGAATAATAGAGAAATAGTCAGAGGGAGCTTACGGCGGCCTTTGGAGTGTTGTTCTCCAGGGACCTTTTGCATGGTGGGCTTTGTTAGCTAAAGATTAGAAGGAGTTAATTGCTTCAAGATTGCTAGCAGATTAGGTTACAGGGTGTGTTGTATCTATGTAAGCATATGTCAGGTCTAGTTAAAAGATAGAAGATGCGTATTTTAATAAAATTATGAAAGAAAGAATTAATTTGTCATTATAGCAAAAATCTTATTTCTGCTCTTAATTTGAGCACTTACAGATAAATGTAGTGCTGGTTTTGCTCTCGCTTTCCTTCTCAAAACAGGAGAACACGGCTCTTTGCTGGACAGGCTCCCCAGGCTGGTTGCAGGCTTGTGTCTGACTTTCCATCCCTGGTTGAGGAGGTTAAAGCAGGGCTGGGCTGCACGGGAGGCTGCAGCTCCCAGCTCCTGTGGCTCCTCTTCCTCTCGCTCTGAGGGGATGAGGGCTCATGGGGTAAGTGGTTTGACAGCCCTCCTCCCTGGGACGACCGTTTTTCCTGGAATGCAGGAAAATCCCACAGCTTGCACTCCCAGACACCTGGAACCTGAAGCCTTGTCCCCCCACACACACACCAGGAAGGCAATATCGCTTCCACGGGGCAAGGTTTGCTCTGGCTCCAACAAAGAGAAGCAGTTCCTTTGACCTGAGTGGCACACGTTCGGGTTTGCTCTTTCTTTAGTGCCTGCTGATCCCTGTTGCTCTGGGGAGCCACCAGCGCGAGACCTTTCCCAAGCACCATCAGCCAGCAGATGCCATTGGTCCTAGAGATGGCTGGAAACTCCTTTTTTTAGACTCTTAATTTAAAAAATGGCAAACAAACAAACAAAACCCCCACATCCCCCTTCCCCAAAGTGATTTCCTCGGGGCTTAAAGAAGAAATTGTTCCTACATCCATACCAGCTCTGATACTCAGGTGTATTTATTTTTACAACAGGCAAATAAAGTTGAAAGCTTTGTTTCTTCATTTCCTATTTGCTTCCTCTGGAGCAGAGACACTGGCTCAGGAGCCAGGCTGGCACCGCTGGAAAGGTTAATGCCTCTTCTCCCCCCAGGGCCTTGCTGCAGGCTGCTGCTTCCAACAGCAGGAATGTTAGAACATGCACAGAATTTCATCGTTTACAGCCTGGATATATACTAAAATAAACCCCAAATTTAATATTCTGGGCTGTAAACCAAAGTAGGTCAATAAAGAACAGCGTCTTGATGTGGAGGATAGTTGCTGCTCTTGTTGTGGCAGCAATAACTTCTGGAGAGAAGCTGAGGTGCTCCATAAATTGGCCTCCTTAGGCAGAAGCTCTGCTGAACTTCTCAGCAACTTTCTGAATTTCCATAATAGGGGGGACATGGACCAAGGGCATCAGTAGCTGCTTTAGGACAAGAGATGATTGCTCCTCCTCTTCCTCCTTGCTCAATTTGTGAATAGTATTTTAGTTCTTTTAGAAAACTAGTGTCTTGCCTCTATTTAAAGAAAAAAAAAACACCCAGAACCAAAATTAATTATTTAGGTTTGCCAAATACTGTGAGTTTTTATTTAGACCTTTTTTTTCACCTGTACATCTATCAGGTAGAAAATAAAATTAATTATTTGTTCAGCACTATATTAAAGTGTCTGTGAACGTTGAGGTGTGTTTTAGCAATGAACAATATCCTAAAAGAGCTCAGGATCTGTCTGAAAAATGCACCACTCACTCTTCTCTCTTTTAGCTCTCACAAATAATGAGTCAGTTAGAAGTGGCTGTTTTCTTATTTGTGAAGAAACACTGTGCAAATTGCAAAGATGTAGCTGGTGAACACTTTTTTTACATCCTGTTGTGAAAATTGTATATAATTCATGTCATCCTGGCGGTAAAAAAAAAAAAAAAAAGCTGAGTCAGATATTTGGCTCCTCTTAAATAGTATTTTCCTCTTTTTATGGGTAAAGCCATGGGGATAGGCTTGGTGAGACAGGAGAGCAACATAGATTAGTCCCGTCCCCTATGGCATTTACATACATCCTTTGCACTGCCCAGCGACCCATAGGGTGGATGCAGGACCCGGCACCCGCATGAGCTGCGGGAACAGAGCTGTCCTGCTTCTGGCATGGGGATCCCATCGGCACCTGGAAGAAGGAGACGTCCTGCAATGCTTTGCCTGGGCTAGGGCTGAGGCGGCAGCGCTGGTGAGCCCAGCGACCTCAGCAGCAGTTAGTACATAACTCCCTGGCTGGTTCGTTACGTTAGAGTACCTCCCAACTTTAATTGCTCTAAATGAAGAGACGTTGCACGCCATTTAGATGACAAAGGGAAAAAACCCTACCCTGCCCCTACACACGCACAAGAGGAAAAAAGGGAAGCCAGTGCAAGTGATAAGGCAAAGGTGACCATGACTGGTGTGACTTCAGAGAGCTGGAGGAGATGGGAATGTAACTGGAGGTGGATCAGGCACCGGAGGAGTCACAGGGAGCGGACAGGGGATGGGGTGGGAGCAGGGATGCAGCCTGCGATGCACAGCCCAGGTCCTCTCCAAATAACCAAAGCTAAAGTCAAGCAAGTGTGGGGCCACTCCTTAAGTGTCCCCTTAAGTCTAGCCCAGGTTTCACCGCCTGCAGTAGCAGAGTGGCAGCTATAGATTTTTTTTTCTTCTCCTGCGACATCAGTTAAAAAGAGCCGGCTTTTGCGTGGGGGTAGGAGGTGGGAGGAGAGGCAGAGAGAGAGAGGAGAGGGGAAAAAAATAAGCAGAAGTAATTTATTCGGGATCTTTGAGAGGATAATAGCCAATTATTTGTTTATAACACTGGTTAAATTTTCATTAGGCAGATTAATGGAATATCATGTACTGTCAACATTGGACTGAGGGGTGGTCTGTAAGAGATAAACGGGCAAACAGTCGATGTGTCTCCCTGAGTAAATTAGTTTTTGCTTTCCTGTTTTTCATATGAAAATGGAAAGGTGGACAAGGTGGTGCATTTTAAAACAGGTCTCAAGATGGGCCAAATCAGTTAAATATGAAAGCAATTCTGGTAATAAATACATTATAATAACTTAGCATCGTGCCTATCATTTTGATTTCATGAAAGTCTGGGATAATGTAGATTTTTAACCTGCTCTCTTAATACACATTTCCTCTTCCTGAACTTCAGCGTT
Source organism: Elanus axillaris (assembly GCA_026212715.1). Taxonomy (NCBI): domain Eukaryota; kingdom Metazoa; phylum Chordata; class Aves; order Accipitriformes; family Accipitridae; genus Elanus; species Elanus axillaris. The sequence goes on along the minus strand of JANZLQ010000100.1, from coordinate 35,229,810 downwards.
TCTTGCTGTGAGGTGAAAGCATATTACTTTTTTTTGCCTGATTTTTCTGTGTAATCTGTTCAGTATTACAGCTGGTAAGTGCTAGAGGCTCACAGCTCTTTCTTGTGAATTCTGGTATTATCATACTGGATAGCATGAGCAGTCCCCTCTAAGTACTGTATTATCAGCATCAGAACCCCTGAGTGGTTATGGTTGCATATCCTCCTCTTTTGAAGTCAGACTATTTCTTAACGTATTAGCCTGGGATTTTCAGACAAGCCACGGAGAGGCAAACCCCCAAATTTCAGTGGGAGTCGGGCCCATAAGTCCACTTAACCTCTTTGAAAAATCTAAAGACATTTTATAAAAGAGCAAAGCCATGCAGAGGGTCTTGTCAACCTCATCACCTTAATTTGACTGCACAACTCTGCTGCTCTCGGCGCTGCGTGGGCAGGTGGAGAAGAGAGGTCCTGTCCAGTGAACACAGCTTTCGAATGCACAGCAGGTTTAAAACAGCCCCAAGACATTTCATTCAGACTTGACCGCTAATAATTACAGAGCCCAAAAATGGCCTCTTGCTATCAGGAATGGCAAAATATTTATTTCTGATGACATATCATTATGGCAGTGCCACGCAGGTTTCCATTTACAGACAGCACTTGGTGACATTTGCTCTTCTAGGTCACAAGTCTACCTGATTTTGAGGGTGTATAATGCTCCCAAGAATAATATTCATTTTTATGCTTCTTAAAATCGCAATTTTAAGATCCATCTCTACAAAAAATGAGATGATATTTTGTTTACAAAATCCCCAAGTACTTACATAACATGTTAATAAAAACTCTTAGACATGGTGAGGGGACAGCTCACACTTCTCACGTGTTACGCTGACCTCACCAGAACATCTGCAAGCAAAGCAGAGCTGAGAATTAAGTAACGATGCATGGCACTGGCCTGAAACGATATTCTTGCGTTTGTTGTTGCAGTCTCCTTAAAAGTCCCCCTCTCGTGTGAGCATAGACCTACCTTTGGAAGTCAATTTTCTCTATTTGCATCAACGAGGAGGCTCACTATGCTCTTCTTCTGCCACACAACGTGGTATCTTGCCATGTGTCAACAGGAGCAGCGTCAGCAGCCCGGCTCAAGGCCACTTATTCATTCATATTGATCTCGAAGGATAACAAAGTTCACTCCAGATTCTTAAATTCATTTATCTCTTAATTATTGTACTGGGGACTGTTTTTTCCAAGCAGAAGGTGTTTGTTGATACCTATAAGGTGTTTCTTGATGTGTATAAGGTGTTTCTCCTCTATAAATGGTTTCTACATGCTTGATAGGTTTAACTGTGCTTTATTCTCTTCCTGAAAATGTACCAGTCCAGAGGTAGGGACCCCACCGCACATGAGTAGTCAAGTGCATATTCATAAATCAGTCTGAAATCAACCTGAAATATCGACAGCTGATGATAAACAACAGACATTGAGTTACATGCATGACAAAAAGATATAGCTGGTGTCTTTGACTTTCAAAAACTGAAAGGAAATCCTGTTTTCAAAGCAACCAAGATTTTAGCTGAGATTCTTAAGTTCGACTTTACTTGTCGTATAGACCAAGTTGCTCTGGTCCTGCAGATGTATGAAGTATGGAAATGGTTTTCACTTTAAACAGGGACAAAGGTAAAAATTGAGACATATTTAGGAATTTCATTTTAAAAAATAGTTTATTTTTAAGGCAATAAAATAGCCAGTTTAAAACATTCCATTTTGATCACTTCAGAGTGTTACAATAAAAGCAGATGTATTTTAAAATGTATACTTAATTTTAAGATGAAATGCTCTGAAGAAATTGAATTGGGTCAAAACAAAACCAGAATGGCTGGTGAAACATTCCTTTTGAACGTGAACTTGTTTTTATCAAAATCAAGACAAGCCCGAAAAAAAACATAGCAATTTATGACAGGAAAGTCGCTCTGAAAAAAAAATCAGCAAATGTTACTGTATTGTTAGGTACACAGTGCTGAAAAACATGCACTACGAAGAAGTGGGGCTTCTTCTGATATGACCAGACTGACTGCGATAACCTGCTCATTCCAAGGGATTTTATTTCCCTGTTTTGAGTTTAAATCTTGCCTACTTCCATGAAGAAGCCTTTAATTACACCCATATCTAAGTGGTGTAAATGAGATCAGAACAGATCCCTGACATCAGTGCCCTATGAACTATGCCAAGTGCTGTCGTGAAGTATATTTTCTAGTTCCCATTCTATTTTTGACTGAAAACTGTTGCTGTGATGCAGGATCTATACTGGCCTCTTTAAGGAGTTACAATGTTTGCTAGCAAAGTCATGGACGTCTATAATGAATGGGATTATCTGTACTACTCATCAGTGCAGAAAGAATAGCACTAATAATGCAAGTAAATTCTCATCTTGCAGATGTTTTTCTGTTTCATCTTGGAAGTGAATCTGTTCACTCATAAATCTTGCTTTGGTTTAAAGAAAAAAAAAAAAAACAAAGGAAGAATTAGTATTCTAGCAAGTCCTCTCCACAGAATGACATTCATCATTTTCAATGTAAATGAAATGTTGCAAGAACTGATAGGTTCTATTTTTCTCATATGAATTTAAAAGATATGTGAATTTTGCAGGGGACAAAAAGAGAATTGCTATGTACTTGATTTAAAATGCTGTGAAGTATGAAGTCCATCAGGCAAACAAATCCTAAGAGGCATGGTAGCAACTAGCAAAGGTGTTACTCCAAAACTGCCAGCAGCAGTTTTGTTATAGTTCCATTGAAGAAAAATATTCACTAAGAAAGGAATCAATTATCTCCCTGCATCCATCCAGAGATTCTCCATTTGTGTGAATGGAAGATACACATGTGTATATGGTGGTATCCTTTTTCTTAACAAATAAGCCACATGATAAGCTCATAACGGTTTTGTGGAATATTTGTATTTCCCTTCCTTGTTGTGAGCCAGACTTCTCTCACGAGGGATATAATTAGCATAAGCATCAGAGCAGACATATTTTTAGCAAGTATTCTTCATTTGCACAGCATTCTTCCAAAACTTTCAATTTTGAAAAAAAAAAATAATTAAAAATCCCACCCATAAGGATGAGGCAAAATGTGAGATTCAATTTGTGCACACAGATATCTGCCATTTCAGAGGATGGCAAGTTTCCACTTCCCTAAATGAACAGGTCCGCTTTCACTGAAGAACTAATGAAGTCTGACCCTCTATTAACTATAAAAAGGAGCCTCAGTTTAGTTGGGTTTTTTAATCATGTTAATGCAATTTATCTACCGCATAGGGAGACTAATCTCCACATTTCAATACATTAGTTAAAATGAGGTGGTGTCTGTACCATTTTGGGATTAGGAAATCTACTAGAGACTTGCCTTTTTCCTAGGATGTAATTTTTTCTTTTCAGGCCATCATCATTAGTGCCCCTTACCTGCAGTACTTGAAATAACCAGCAACAAACTGTATGCAGGCTGAGGTTTTTAAAAGAGACTAAATCAGTTAGGCTCCCAAATCCCATCAAAGGACAGTTGTGCTTGGTCCCTCATCAATCTTAAATCCTTTTGGAAATCCCAACATTAATTCATGCTAAAGGATCAAATATGTCCTATAAAGCAAGGGGTTCAGTGGCTGCTGTCTGAGCAGAACAGAAAGAATAAAGTCACTCTCCTGTGACTCCCCAAAATACCTTCCTTCAGAAACAGCCTTGTGAGATCTCCTGGCATGCTATCATACATTAATTTCATTTAAAACAACTGATAATATCCCGAGACTCACAGATATGATCTCTGCTTCCAGTTATATTCGAGCCTCTGACGGCAAAATTTGGCCAACTTGGTTTTAAATACAACACCTAGGATGTTAACTACATATGTTTCACGTGGCTGGTAAAGTGGCTGCTTTTTATTTCAAAGCCATTGACTTCAAAGGCTGCTTGGATTCTGTGTGTGTGTGTTTTCTTTTAAAAATCTTCATACTGTTTCTGTCTTTTTTTCTCACTATCAAATAGATCATTACATTTTCAACACTTAAGGACAAAAATTCTTCTCTCAGATCTGCACGGCAGATCTTGACAGTAATAGTCAGCTCTTCCTCACATGCAGGGAACTCCTGTTGACATCAAGGAGAGAAAAGGAGACGTGCAGGTAGGTCTCAGGAGAATGCCGGCACCGAGACCCTCTGGCCGAAGTCTGCTGGGAAATCTGACACCCATTTTCCAATGCCCCTACGGCCTTGGGATTCTGGTGCCCACTTTCCCCTATGTTTTCAGCAGCTGATCCTGAGGAGCCACTGAACACCCGTTTGCCGATACCATCTGCACTCGGAATTTCAGCTGCGGTGTTTGGGGCCGTATTGACACTCCCTCACATTCACCTGCATGTTATTCTCTTGCTGCCAGGGTCAGTTCTGATAAACAGCAGATTTGATTACCCTCGTCACCCAGTTAGCTGGCTGCGTGTTTAGGAAAAATCTCCTATTTTTGCTTGTCTTTCTTAGCACTAAATACTGTGCTGCATGTTTGCCATGAAGCTGGGCTTCGGAAGTTAATGGTTGCAGTTGTATTTATTCCTACCCCACAAACTCATTAATAACATGAACTCCGTAGCAAGTGTCAGCCGACGGCCAAGGGAGGGGGTGGTTATTTGTTTATTGGTTTGGTCTGTGCTTTTGTGGGGGTCTTCACTTCTTCTCTGTTAGTATTAACAAAGTATTTGTGAAACAGAAGAAACTTGGACAGACAGCTGCTTATTACAGTTCAAAATGCCAGGAGGTTGGCGTGGCTCTCCACTAACATATAAGGCTTTATTTCATTTCTCTTTTGACTTTTACCATGAATATATTCTCAGAACTTTTCTAAGCATCTTTTTTTCCCATCTCTTCAAACAATGAAAATAAATCCAATGGCAAAAAAAGCCAAGTATGAAAAGGAATAGCTTGGCCATGTTAAAATGTCTTCCCCCAAAACCCAGCTTCCATGGAGAAGGATTAGCCATTTAAATGGGCACATTTAAAAAAAAAAAAAAAAAAGCCATTAGGATAGATTTGTTCCTTCACTTCTCATTTCAATCTTCCATTGTGTAGGTTTAATGAATAGCACAAGGAGGGTGAATAAGTTAAATAAGGCAAATAAGGCTGTGGTTAACTTAACTAGTTATATGATTAATTCTTTGCTCTAGCTATTTTACTCATGTGGGAGTGTTTGTCTGTGTCATGAAATGTATATTCAAAATCAGTGTTTCAGTTATTTAAAGTTGTACGGGTTTTATTTATATAAATGTACATCTGTTGTCAAATAAAGCAGCTTAAAGGGAATCTTACTGTGAAAAAAATTCAGACCAAGATCCAGGATGATGGAGAATCAGTCCTTAAATAACCAGAGGCTTTTATAGTGCTGGTGCAAACATTTCTCTGACATACCCTAACTGACCTCTGTAAAGGACTGCTGTGGAGAAGAACTGTACGGAACATTGCCTTTGGTACCATCATCTCTGTGTTGCAGACATCCCCTCATGATGGGTTTGTCCGTGGTCTCCTGCACGTTGAAGGGAGAACAGAGCCGAGCAGAGCACACTCGTGGGAAAGTTCATCCAAAGCTGTCCTCCACTGAATGCAAAACCCTCTCTGAAGCTTTGCAAGAACCACTCCCAAGCAACAGCTCCACGCCAGAGCCATTGTCCCGTGAACAGAAGTGTAAATCGCAGGGTATGGGCTTCCACTGCCCAGAGGACACATGAGAGCAAACATATTATTGTACTTCCCTACATGTGTATGCAGTCCCCCAAGCCCACAGCCAAACCAGAAAAGAATGAAGGGGATGTGAGTCACGGCCAATGCTGACTTACCCCACTATGTTCAGTCTTGTAGTTGAAGTTGCTGTGTTAGATGTTTAATTGCACTGATTTCTCCCTACAGTCAGCTACAGGCACATATGGAAGGTGATTTTGATCTTCAGCCCACTAGAGAGTGATTCGGCTGTCTATCCCTCGACTGACCATGAGAGATCCTGGGATGACTTTATTGCTAGGTTAGGATACTAGTTTCTAAAGGGAGATGAATCTAAGCAATGCTGAAGAGGTACAGACCTTGTTAATCAAGAGGAAATTATAGACGGGAGTGAGGGCATGCGGTAAACAGCAATCATGTAGGAGATTTCTCATCCCTGCTGCTTCTGGCTGGTCTAGGAATCACGCACAGGAGCTTGGTTCAAAAATTTAAAATTCGGAGAACATCTGTGGTAGGACACAAAGTCTCGTGTTGCTTCCTCCTGGCACAAGCAATGTTTTTTACCACCAAGCCAGCTTTCAGTACCTGTATCATGGGTTCCAGTTCTGCTGGAATCTTCCTTAAACATTTGCGTAAAACTGGCTGTTCCACAGTAAAAAGAAACCTAGAGGATGAATACAAAGGTTGAGTAAATGTGCCTAAAGTTTCAAATGATGACTCCATTGGCCATTTATTTCCTTCACTCTCATCTAGCAGAACCCAGTGCTTGAATTGTCCTTTCACTCTGCCTTGCCAGTCTCTGCTGTTTCAAACCCCAGCTCAGATACCGTCTGCACGGGTCTAAATACAGAAGCTGAATGGAACCGGCTATAATGGTTTCACATGGGTCTTCTCAATCTTTGCCGTAGCAGACAGTGAAGTGGTAGGAATGGGATTTAGCCTGTTAAACTTCTGGCCCAGCTCAGGAAAAGAAAATTTACCACATTCTGTCAAACGTAAATGTGTAAACAGAGGGAGGAAACTCATGGTACGTAATTCAACCATATAAGATGAAGGTGTTTTTTCTGCCTTTTTGCTGGATAATGGGAAGATTCATGATAACCTGTGTCCTTCCAAAAGTGTCTGAAGGGTATAGCTGACCCTCAGCAAAGAAACATTTTCCCAAGCTTGCCAAATTATGCACACAAAAGAAATATATTCTTGTGCTGCAAGTCAGTGTATGTCTTTCAACAGAGACTAGTTTGAAGTCCAAATTTTTAACGACACCTGATGACCTATTTACACCAAAACTTTCAAAACATTGGTAGCAAAAAACCCCTGACAAGATGGGGTTTTCTTCCAAATTAGGAGAATTCTTGGAATGGTCCCTCTGTCTTCACCCATATCCTCTGTTTTCTCCACATGCTCATGACAAATTAATAAGAAAGATTGACATTTCCTTAAATTTTAGATCTGACATGAAAACTTATCCAACCTTTGCATCCTTAACCTTCAGAATAACAACAGGAACAAAGGATTATGTCTAATATCACTCTTACTGTTGGACAGATATCGCTGAACTGTGCTGACACTGGCTGGCGTTCATGCCCAGCTCGCACCAGCTACAGCGGTACCACTGATGCTTGGGGGATATTTTGGGGACTGTGAATTAATTACCTATGGATTTCAGGCTGCCCTGCACAACGGTGAGGGAAGGGACTCTTGCAGAGCGGGGGCTGCCGTGGGATGTGCTGCCTGGGGGTGCAGCCTACTGCCTGCAGTGGGTACCCCATGGGGAGAGGGGATTTGCAGCTGGGGCCAGTCCCTGCTATCGCACCCAGCTGCTCTTGGGGTGTCCTTTCCCAACAAGGCCAAGGTGGGCTCTGCATGGAAGATGGAGCTACACCTCCAATGGGCTGTGGATGTCCCTTCCCAGGAAGGGCATACAGGACTCTCGGTCTCTGAGGTTATTGGGTTTAATTTCATTTTGGAACTTGGGTGTATTTTTTATTGTTACCGTTGCCTGTCACAATTTTTCAGAAATGCACACACACACCAGAGCTTTAGGATCAAATGGAAAACTGAATAAATCAACATATTATTGATGATGGATTAAAACTATTTCCAGCAAAGTAATCTCCTCTCATGGTGCATCTGTTGCGGAGGACTCTGTTATCCTTTTGGGCATCTTTTAGGTGGATTAATTAGTACCAGCTGTAACTGGTACCAGCTGTAACCGCTCCAACTCTGAGAGCCGCTGAGGGCAGCATGCTCCGGCATTCACACAGCCCCTTGGGGTGCACGTGCTCTCCCTGATGGGCGTTAGGGATGCAGGAGGAGGACACATGCTGGGATGATCAAACGCTCTGTGTGACTGCAGACTGGGTGTGTGAGGTGGGATGTGGCTGTAAGCCCCTTCATGACATACATGATATCATACCATATTAAAGCATACATTACCACTAAACGTAAGTAACATAGTTTTCCATGTTAGGGTTTCATGCATTTCATTTATAATTTAAGACTGTTGTGGACTAGACTGATAATCAGAGTTCTTGAGTTATTCTCAAACTGTTACAAAAATAAAATATTACAGGACTATTTCAACTTGGTCAGATGCTATCTTCCTTTGTACAGCTGGTACTGCCTTTTCATTCTGCAGCAAAGTGTCTGAGGTCAGGGAGTGCCTTCCTCTTTGTCTGGTCTCTATTAAATCTCTCTGGAAAAAGTTGTCTTCTAACAGATTTTTTCCCCCAGCATGCCTTTTTGGGACTGATCCTTTAAATTTCACAGAAACAAGCTGCTACAGCTTTTGAATGAACTTGCTGCTATTTGCTCTCATTCTCTCCCTTTTCCAGCTGGTAAGTGTTAACTCACATTGCCTCTCCTTGCAGGTTTTCATTTTTTATTCCTGGGAAGTACATTTTCACATAGGAAAAAAAAATCCCATAAGTCCTAGCAAATCCATTTAAACACAGATGTAGCCATTTTACGGTTGTTGCTATGACAGTTTGGCAAAGGTTATGCATACTGTGAAACCTATCTTCCGAGGAGAGAGAGATCCATGTACAAGCAAAGGCGGAAGGTGGAACCCAGCCTCATCCATGCTGTTTGTTTGGAAGGGAAAAGAAAATGTAGAAGGAAACTCTGCCCATCATGATAGCTCTTCTATTACACCTGCCAGCATATAAAAGGAGCTGAGGGTCAGTGAAACAAGAGAAGAAGATTGATCATGGGAATGGGAAGGTGAAAAGGAGATAATTTGGGGGATTTTTTTCTGGTTATTCAAGCAGAATTTAGCCCAGACTAGTAGAGGGACAAGTCTACCAGAGGACATCTCCTGTCAGAAAGTAATGTGCTTCAATCCATGTAATGCTGCACGTGGTTCAGCCCTTAACATAGACATGGACATGGCATGTTTAAAGATATTATTTATATCTCATAGCACTGCTAACAAACCTTATTCATTAAGAATAAAGCCATATCTAGTGTACTGTGAGGTAACCCCTGGTAGTTAATTCATTTTCTAATATGATGTATTTCTCAGTGTAAATAAAGCCCAAGGGGAGTCAAAGGTCCCTTTCAGAATTCCTAGGGAAGCATTATTAACACCTTAAGAAATCTTCACTGAAAATCAGAAGTGATATCCACCAATTAAAAAACAACAAAAAATCTGACATTTAGAAAAGTAGGGTAGATGTGCTTCAAGCTCATTTCAATAAATTAATCTATCATGATTACTTTGCCCCCTGCAGAACAAGTCTGTAAATTTTTTACTCTTAAAATGGATTTAAACTAAGTCTCATCTTGACATAAATTCTAAATTTTAGTTAAAAGCTGAAAAAATGTAAACTAATGTAACAACTAAAATATGAGTTGGAACCATATTAAATGTTTGGTTAATTTTTCTAAGCTGCCTTAGGGAATAGTCACTGGATATAAATTTATCTGAGTATCATTTACAATATAGAAAATACTTAAATACAGAGAATAAATGTATGTTCCTTGTTTAAACTAAGTTATTCCAGGGGTGAATTTGGCCCAGCATGGTTTAAGCTATTCTTAATAGAATCAGAATATCAGAAGTCTATTTTTAGCAGCATTTGTCTCATAAATGGACAATTTTGATACTGTAGGATTTATAATTACTTTGTACATTTCATACATATAGCACAAAAGATCCAAATGTAGCATTTCCTTTGATAGCCTATTATGCCTGACATGAATTCGCTATCACATCTTGTTAGGGAAATTTATCTTATGTGAGAGATTTTCAAATTACATTTGCAAAATATACAAACACCAAATGAGTCTGTAGCTTAAAAATAAAGATAAAGTAAGAAACACACATTTAAAGACAATTACAATCATTTGTGAGCAGTATTTGACAGTATTTCAGGACATTTAGTCTGGAATTAGTCCTTTCCCTGTGAGGGCAGCATTTCTTTGCTCCAGTGCAAGAGATTCAGCTCCCTGCGCCCCGGAGCACAGCACAGCCCCGAGGCAACATGATGGATGCAGAGACGGTGTTTTAAAGTGTATTTAAAGTGGCACAAAAAATTGCAGGGAGGGCGACAACATCACCTTTACAGCTGCCATCATCCCTCGGTCACCAATTTGTCACCGTCCTTCTGGTCCCTGTACCCACCCATGTCCCTGTGCATCCTCCAGCACCCCAGGGCCTGGGTGGGCAGCGCAGGGGTAGCAGGACATCTTTCTCCTCCTGCCTGGGAGCAACATTTTCAGCACCTCAAACCCCACCACCACCCCTTGACCCCCTTCCCCACCAAGATGTGTTGAGGAATGGGAAGGAATACAGCAATCGCCTGATGCTGACACGTGATGGTTTGAAGTTACCCAACCTTGGTGGCACAAACAAATCCCTGTACTCCTTCAAAAGCTCCTTTGGGACTGTCAGGTCTAGGGAAGACCGGGAATACCTTAACCCCAGTCCTCTCTGGTACGAATCTCACCCTGGTAAGAGCGGCGGCCAGCGAGGGGTGGTGCGGGAGAGGTGGTGGTACCCACCGCACAGGTGTAGCCCCGCGTCTCTGCCCATCCCTCTCCCTGCGCCGCCAGCGGTATCCCTCCTTTCAAAGGCAACATAGCTCCAGGCAAATCTGCTCTGCAGATTGTTTCCATCCTGTGTTCCCCATGGTTCTGGCTCTGTCTGTGCCTTGTAGATATAGTAACTTTGCAGCTTGTAAAGATTTCTTTGCTCTCCCATCCCCTCCCCCCACTCACTCCTTACATCGGTGATTGGGAGAGGTCCGTTCTTGTTACAGGTATCGGGGAACATAGTTACGCACTGAAGACTCCGGCGTGCCAGGTCCTCCAGCAAGACTGAGTATGAGACCTCATCCTCCCGATGGTGAGCTCCAGCGACCAGTCCTTACAAAGGCCCAGGCTATTCAAAGCCATAGGGAAGTCCAGACATCCGGAGGTTGCATGCTCCTTATGTTCAGTCATTGAGGGGCTCAGCTGAGATAAAGAGTGATGGAGAAACAGCCAGTACCTGGCTGGCACCTCCAGACATTACCATTTCATAAATGTTTACTAACAATAAATAGTAATAATGAGATTTTATTACTTCCTGGCTCCTAGTCTTACGTACAGTCCCCCAAGAAAAAAGCCATGCATCTTGGAAGAGCTCCAGTGGGAAACACAGCACAGCTGCTGAGCAGAGGGTCCCTTGGAGCCCATTACCTGCTGTACCAACCTCTGCGGTGCCTTGCGCTAGAGCACAGGCTCCAGTTTAGTGCCTCCATTTTCCAACTTCTCACGCTCCAGCTGTCTGAAAAGAAGCTAAAAAAAAAAAAAAAATCCCTTCTCCCTCTCCCAGCACGCACTTGCACAGCAGCTGTAGCTCCCTGTGCTCCCTGTGCTTGGAGATCACATTGCGGCAGAACCGGACCTACGGTCTGAAACTCTGTTTTGTGAGAAACCAGGCTGCTCCCCCCGCCAGCTAGCTCGCTGTGAAACTAATTTCTTTCTTCAGTTTTTCCTGCTTGATTTCTCCCACTTTTTTCTCAAACACACAGTCCTGCAAAATGTGCAGTTTTGTCTCAACACGAGCGATTTCTCACCTAGCCTGCGAAGGAATGAACACCAACGGGTGGCTTTGGGGTCGGTTTGTAGAAAAATGCCTCACACATACACCTCCTGGTACCCAACTCCATGTGCGGTTCCCCTAGTTACTCTTCACCAGGACTTCTACAGACAGGTAGAGATTTGGGACTAGACTTTGGTCCACCAGATCGTCAGATCCCCTACGCACGTCCATGTTGGCTTTGCAGACTGAGTTTCAGTGAACACCTACAAGCAAACAAACCCTTTCCTCCTGCAGCAGAGGGGGAATGTTAAAGCTCGAGGGCTGCAGCTCTCTGGCTGATACCTTGTTATGCCAAGTTGGAGCACAGAGTAAATTTCTTACAGCCAAGTTATAAACCCCCTGAAAATAGGTTTTATTATGGAAATGCAAACACAACCAGGGCTATAGCAACATGAAAGGCTCTGCTATAATAATGCTTAGATCCAACTCTTTGTGCACAATTGGCATAGAAAAGCATTTGATTTTTGTTGGGGTTTTTTGCTGGTACGTGTCAGTGTCACTTCACAGTTGGTCTCAGTTTATAACAAAATGCATAAAAATTGTTAGTAATCCTCATTTATAGCTAGGGTCTCAGAAGCACCATCTCAGGCATTACTTTACCTATCAAACATGGCTAAAACAGCTATTGACGTTTGGAACCGTTACTCCTGGAAAGAAAGATGTGATGTTCACAGTTAACTAAGCAGAATGTCTACTGAGTTTAGTGTCTCTCACACTGTAAAGCATTAGGCTTACTGACCGAGCTTTGATAATCAGTTTGTTTCAGACAAGAAGGAAAAAAAAGACAGGAGAAGGGAAGGAAATAATGAAGACCCTTAGTCTGAGATACTCTGCTTTACTGTAAGTTCACATGCTCTGCATATTTTCAGAATCCTGAGATTTCCCTAAAAATACCCTCATGTTTATATTTCTGGGGTTTACTTAAAAGGAAGAAGAAGAATTAAAAAAAGAGAGGGATTTCATTTTACCTTTATGGTTCCCACTACATAAAGTCAGGCTCTTATGGAAAGCTGTGGTCTATTCTGATCTCTTGGGTGGGGGACAATCCAAATTCTAATAAGGAAAATATCTTGCAAATCAGAGGAAAAAAACTGCTGTCCTCAAAATTTTTAGTATATTTTGTTGAGTCATCCTGCCCTAAAATCTCCAAATGTAACAATTTAATTTATATGGATGCAAAGTGCTTTTAAATGGCCAAGTTTTGCTTAAATTACTCAAATGAGTAGTTCTGCTCAGTTCAGTACATTGAGCCCCATTGTGAAAGTAAGGTTATCACTATTCAGCTACATGCCTTCACGTTGAGAGCAATCCCTCACCTGTGCCTATCCATTTTCCTAAAGTATTTTTAATGATCAGAAGCATAAATCTCTGTTTCACAGGACCAGACACATCCGTGGCACTCAGCCATTCTTCCCCCCATTTCTCTGTAGCAACTTTAGCAAATTTCTATTGACTGCCACGGTCCTGGCACCTCACTCACTAAGCATCAGCATTCCAAAAATGGTTAAGATAACAGAATACTTAGAGATCAGTTTTGTTTGTTTGCTCTTAACCTGCATATCCCTTCCACTCAATAGTTTAATTAATGATTACATGTAAATTAAATAACTTTAAATGACCAGTTTACAGATGAGGTAGTTTGGAGTGGCACAGGAAAAATGGAGCACATTCTGAAAAACCTTAATAAATGTGACAATGTAACCTTTTAAGATTTCAAATATCTTTCTCCCCCACCCCTCAGGATGTATCTCCAGCTGGAGAAGCCAGGTAAGTGCCATGTGTTTGTAATACACATATAAGCGTATTGGCTCTTCTGCGGCTATTGTGGTGCTCTTGGAGATACTCCCCATAACATATAAGCCTCTATAGAGGAACATAAAGTTTAAATGTAAACTCTGTGGTGAGATCACATTGCCCAGGCCAATTTAGATTACCTTTTCATTTTCATGCTTTGCTTCCATAAGAGCTATCTAGGAACAACTACTACATTTTATCCAGTTTTTAAAACTTCACATCATATTTACAGTATTATTACCTTTGCATATATGCTGGTTGGACCAAGAGGCATCATTTTCTTAGTCTCCTGATCAGAGAGAGAAAAACTAAGGTCTCACATTTTCAGAAGGAATAACCTTTACTGGGTATAAAATGCACAGCTATAGTGAAGTTAAAAGTCAGGATTTGCCTCTGGTGGGTGTCTGGCCCTCAACCAGCCTCACTCAAAGCTATTTACAGAGGCTTAGAGGAATTTCCAGCAGTGTTTTCACACATAGATAGTTTGTAATAGTTTGTTGTTTGGGATCCTGGATTGTGTATTCATCAGTTTCCAATGATTTGTTGTGACAGTACTTAAAGGACCCATGAGTGATACTCTCCAGGCAACTAAATGAATAGCATATTGCTATGAGCAAAGGTATTTTTACTGTTCTTTTGCTGACTTTTATATTTACACTACAACTGTGTTATTTAATATGCAGATTCTTTTTCTTTTTTTTTTTAATTGGAATAACTGGTTATGTCAATTATTGAACCCTCCCAAAGGAAGGTGATAATGTGGAGCTTAAGTGGGAACAGTATTTTATTTGGTGTTGGAAGTTTTGTCTGCTTGTGATCTACAGGGATTTGCCTATTGTGGACTTTTTCATTTTTCTTTCTTTTTTTTTAACTTTCCATTATTTGACTCATTTCAGCAGTGAAGCAATTAATTTTTGTCTGAAAACTTTCCATCAAAATTGTCCCTTTTTTTCATTCCTAACATTTTCTAGACACTCAGCCAGCCTGTTTCCTGATTTTTATAGTCTAGTTTATTGTCATTTGTCTAAGAAGCTGTCTTTTTTTTTTTTTATGCTTATTGGTCACTGATAATTTTTAATTTATTGCCACTTCCTTGTTTTTTCATCATATTTGTCGACATAGTTATGGCTGGAGTTATATGCACACAATCAGTAATGCAGTTAAGGAGTACTTTGTCTTCTGGCTAACTGAAAAAGTCCCTTCAAATTATTAATAGATGAAATGTAGAAAGTGTAGCATTTCAAAGTTGCCAAAACTTGTGGAATATTTTACATTTCAGTGGAGTCATCTGTTTAACAGCCCCTGTTTTGTTTTGTGTATTACTCTCCCTTACATATGCTTTTGGTTTCGAATCTTTATTGGTTTTGTCCTTTATTTCCACTCTTTCCTTAGTAGAGACACATAGGAAATCATAACTGAAATAATATTCATAGTTTCATGTATGGTGTGAATAGAAGCAAATACTCTCTGTTTCCATCTGAGAAGCAGACCAGGATTAAAAAATAATAAAAAAAAAATAATAAATTTATATCAGACCTGGTGCAGTGATGCTTAAAATGGAAGCAGGATCAAGTCTTTATCATTTTTAATAAAAGAAATAGGTTAGGTCTGGAAAGAAAAAACAAATACAACTAGCTGAAATATTCTTGTAGTGAATTATTATCAAATCCTTGAAGCTGTTTAGCCTATTACATTGTCAGGTAAAGCTGGCCATGGGATTTGAAAGTGTATTTATTTATTTTGTTATTAAGAAATATATTTGGAAGTTTAAAAAGTATGGATCAAATTCTGGTTTATGCAGAGTATTAAATTTATACTGTTGGAGCGGGAAGTAAAATATGGTCCAGTGTTTTTAAACCCTAAAACATTTTTGGCACTTCGGGAAGCAGCAAAGAGCGACTGTTTAAAATCTATTTCCTTTTAGCCTCATCGCTATATGTCATCTGTTAGCAAATATCCACTAATGCTATTAATAGCTAAGGGGAATATTTGGTTTGGGGGGGGGTATTTGTAAAAATCCACAAAACCAGTGCTTTCAGATCTGATATAAATTGTAATTCATAGTTCTGGGGGTTTTAATCCTATCTGAAGGGAATAAATATATCCATGTAGAAATATAAGATATGCATAAGAATTAATTGCATCACCTGTACAGCAAGATGCCACATGTCAGTATATTGATATGGGCAATAACCTTAACTGAACTAGGAAACTATTCAATTAGCTCCAAAACTAGCGAATAAAATTTGCACTCTGTGAGGTAACGCTTGCTCACTGTGTCAACAAATGTCAAGAACAACAGAGGTAGTAGTTGAGCGGTGAGATATTGGCTGAACCCCTCATCTCATCAAGACTTATAAGCCCATTTGTAGTTTTAAACATAAAAATGAGGGCCAGGAAGGGCACATTTACATGCTCTAGCACACATCTGCTAAGACGCTTTGCTGACTCGGGACCTTAAAACTTGCCTCTTCTGCTGCTTAAATCCTGGAGCACTTTTTAACTGATGGCAGGAGTTCTACTGCCTGCTGGAGACAGAGCAGAGATGCAAGTAAATCATTTATACTGGGGAAAATACAAACCACGGCCAACTCTGTCTTGTTTGGGAACAGCGGCCAGGGCTCGAGGATCAGAAGGCTAGCAGGGAAAGGAAGAAAAGAGAGAAAAGATTGCTTCACCCACACTCTCAGAGAAACTTTATCACTCACTATCTAAGGGGCGAAATGGTTACTTGGCTCTTGATAACTTTAATCGCAGTGTTTCACAGGTGTTTTTCCTGAATCCACAGCCCCTGGAGTCATGTGATTATGGGAGACTTCCCAGTTTTATTGAAGTTTAACTTACTCTGCAACTAGCAGAGCTAGAATTTTGGACATTAAAAGCCTCAAACACAGAAAAACAAAATAAAAAGATTCCTGAATTTGTTATTAAAAAAAAAAAAAAAAATCAAGGGCCTGACTCATAATATTCATAGACCAAAGGAGAGGACTCTTTTCAAACACATGGTATGCTTATACTCACCTGACCCAAGAAAGCTCAGTCACAGCCCAAGTATGTGAGCTGCAGTGGCCAAGAAATACCCAACTACAAAGCACACAACCTACCTTTGAGACATCTCTCCCCTGCTCGCCTGTCCTGCTGCTCCGTTTGCTTCTGCCTGGCACTGGCTGGACATCTCTGCACCACAGTGGCCAAGGGCCTCCTTCCAACCTGAAAAGTTGAGATATGAAGAGGAAGATGTGTCCTCCGTTCATTTAAGATGACCTCGGTGAAATAAAGTTATCCAGAATTGCTGCCTTGCTTCTGCTCCTCTTGATAACTCACTGAACATTTTCATTTCTGAGATGAACAACAGCTTTCTGTCATGCAACCTAAAGCACATCAAATTGTCGTGGGGTTTCTCTTCCCCTTAACTCCTCTCTTCATCTTAGATTGCAAGCCCCTAGATGCAAGTGTTGCCTGGATGTGAGAGAAGTACCAAGCACTTTACAGGCTTGGTACTGTAAATAAATATAAATGCGATAAAGGGAAGAAAGTTTAGTTAAGGTGAGGCTTTTCAAGCTTAAAAGCTTTGCTGCCCAAATCACATGCAGGTTGCCTGTGCCTTTTTAAAAAAAAACCTAACACCAACAACAAAAAACCCACCACAACTATAACAACAAAAAAAAGATCAAAACCAAACCACTTAAAAAAAAAAATCTTAACACAGGATCTTAAGTCAGCCAGAGCTCTGGGTATGGAATGAGGCAGGATGGACCTTGAGGTTTTCAGTATTTGGAAGCAGGTGTGCATACTTCTGGCTGGCATTTTGGATTTGCTCCTCTCTAGAAAAAAAAATTCCTGTTAAATCCTTTTAAACATTTCAGAGCAGCTGGGCAGATATGACCATCTTTCTCCAACCCCCTGCTTTTATTTAAAAAAGAAAAAAAAAAAACTTTAAAAAAAAAAAACCAAACCCCAACAACCTGAACTCTCCCAAGCTCCCCAAGGAAATTAACTACAAAAAAACTATGCTAATGGAACATTAAAGTTGTAATGTAAAACCATAAAAGTCAGGAAATGCAGAGTTAGGGCTCCCATGGTACCTCTAAGTCTGTCACCTCATGCGCATGCACTACGATAGGACCCTCAGAAATGAACAATTGGGGTAAGTATCTTGCTATCCACCCAGGTATTTTATTTATTCCTAAGGTTGTTTTGTTGCTGGTAACCTTGCTCGGGCACTGCACTAGTGCAAGCAGTGCTCAGCACGGGACCGCGACAGCAAGTGCTCCCAGAGCAGCACGGCTGCGCAGGCAGAGGCAGCCGGCCCTTCGGGGTGCTCGTCTGAACTGAAAACCGGTGGAGATGCACAGATTTGTATTTCTTTTATGTGTAACTTTAGCATAAGGTTAGTTAATCTCAAGCAGCAGCCGTACAAGAGCTGCAGTTTTGTTCAGGCAGGAGATCAAGTTCTTCGTAGAATGATTTTAGAAGGAAAAAAAAAAGAAGAAAAAAAGAGGAGAGGGAACTGGGGCAGCTGTGCACGAGCGATGGCAGATACCTTATTCTGTGATTCTGTAAAAATAATATTGTAGCGATAGCATTTATGAGGGGGATTTATAGGACAATTTTGCAGCCCACATGTGTATAAGAGTCACCAAAGCAATTCATATCGAGGAAGGAGGGCAACACGTTTCAGCAAAGCAATTTTTAACAAATATCCTCCCTGATATGCAATATATATATTTATATAATTGAAGGTCTGCACACAATAAACCAAGCAGATCAGTATCTCTCCCAAGTTTTACCTTTTGACGCCCTCCTCAGCCCTAAGCACAAACAATGAGCCGCAACTCAATAAGCACAACTGACCAGAAGAATCAAAACAATTCTTGGAAAAAAATTAGGTTATCATTCATTAGCTCTCTATCATTTGGCCACCAGTAGGCTGCAGGATATGAGGGCCATTTAATTAGGCCCTGCACTACTCTCTGGTGTGAAAAAGGCTCTCAAAAGCTTTGATTCCCCACAGCTTCACAGCAGGAAGTTGTTGGCGATAATTGACACAGGATTTCCTTGTTAACCAGCAGCAGACATGCTGGATTAAAGCGACAGAGATCTAGAGAAGAAAGTGAAAAGAGATAAGAAGCTCGGAAAGACTTCTGCTTATTTTGCACTTGAGGATGATGAGCAAATAGCAATAACAAACTGGAGTGCTGCTCCCTGTGAGTAAGGCCTCCACTTATCAGACCCATTTCAGCTTGACTGATCAAAGATTGACTTCCCTTAAAATAACATAGGCCTGGGGTTTGTTAGTTTATTAAGCTGCAGGTTTTATGAATTATCACAGTTTTAAAGATGGATTGCAGTTTATGTGAAGGAGTAGAGGATTATCAGGTTTTCATCTAAACAATTATAAAATATCACAGCTGAAAGCTTGCTTGCAAATGACATAATTTTCTCCTGCAAACTAAACAGGTCATTGTATGCCTTCATGTAAGCATTTCCAGCAAGTGCACAAATACAGTAAAATTAACTCTGCAGCTCAGATGATAGCCCCGTAAAATATGTATTTTACCTTCCAAAGCATATGCAAACCCAACATTCGCTTATGCTATTCCAAAGGTAATTGTATTTAATTTTTGACCAGGACCTTTTAGGTCTAGTTATGTTAAGGAAAGGAAAGAGAGAAATGGCCTATTGAAATGTTTCTTAAAATGTGGTCATGATAAATGGTACTGAAACAGATCCACATGAGTATAGTTAAATGAAACGTCCACTTTAGAGCAGAGACAATTATTGGATATCACTTAATAACTTAACCTTACAACAGCACATGTGGCATTAATAAAGAACTGAGAGTAATAAAAGCTACTACTACTGCTATGCTCGGTGCATGCAGGCAGACGTGTGCATGCACGGGTAGGAGCCAGGGGAAAATCGGGGCACTTGGGGGACAGAAGGAGGAGGGACAGAACAGAGGACCAAGGTAGGAGCCAGGCAGGAGATAATCTGCTAGCGGTGGTGGTGGATGAGGTGAAAAGAGAGAGGCAGGTGCAGTTGGGGATGGGACGCAGGCAGGCAGGGTCAGGACCTGGTATTCTGAGCCATGTCTACAGCTCTTTGCTGGCTACTGGGTACCTGCAAACTCCCTCATCCCAGCAGAGCCCGACAGGGAACTGCGCAGTCTTGGGCCACCAGTGGCATTACCACAAAAACACCCACATTAATTCCCAGGGTGTATTCCCTGTTCTGGGAAGGAGGAGAGATTGTGTGACTTCTGCTACATCCAGGATTCTGCAGCTAAACTGTGCAACCCCTGGAGATCTCTACAGGGTGGGGGCATCCAGGAAAACTCTGTCTATATGGAATCATAGAATCATTTAGGTTGGAAAAGACCTTCATGATCATCAAGTCCAATCATCAACCATGCCCGCTAAACCATGTCCTGAAGTGCCTTGTCTACGCGCTTTTTGAATATGGGTACCTGCTACACTAAAACCTCAAAAGCCTTAGGTAGGAAAGTAGCAGTTCAATTGTGTGAAAAAGTGGAGGTATCAGTAATTATTTTTATTCCCGTGCAGAAACTGCTGTTAAGAATTTTTTAAAACAATAGCAAAACACTTCCATTCTCCCACCTGTATTTTTAAGGTCTTGAATAACTCATTTTGACCATTTTAATAGGTTCTGAGCCCAGAAACTTCTGTCCTTGCAGCTGAAGCCAGGAGAACAGACATAAAAACAGTCTCAACAGTGTGGCTTTTTTTTAATCCTAAAAGGAGGTCAGTAATGTTCTCTGCAATGACTGTAGGGCATGCACCATACAGAACTGCTGTGCCTCGTGGCAGTCCCAGCACCACTACCTTTAGGTTTACCATTGACTTCAACACATCTGAGTATTGCCCATCCCACATTCAGACCAGGAAAGTCTCCTGGAAGCCCCATATGATGTACTAGGCACTTCCATACACAATCTCACAGTCTAATGGTTTTCTTAGGAGTATTTAAGAAGCATTAGCCATGAATTATCACTTACTGTACAGCAGCTTCTCCTAGCATGAGCAAATCGGCAAATCATTTTTATGATTGCATCTTCCCCTTCCTGAAGATGCCATTCTGCTCAAAGAGATATGGAGCCCAGGCAGCCAGCTAAGCCCACTGGACACCAGTGAAGCTGCTTAGGCTATGATCAACAGCGATGTCTTTTTAGTCTTAGCATTCTTTTTCCATGATAATAAACTATGTTTTGGAAAGTGATGGACTGTTATGACGTAGACTCTATAACGTAAGCTGATGAACTAAAGGCTGGTTATGTTAGACTTCGGTGAGTATTCACTGGACATGAACTGGAACCAATGATGTGGTTACCAACAAACCTATATTTCAGTGGGAGAGGCCAAAACCCAGACTTCTCATCTGCTTCAAATCTCTGTCATGAATTCCATTAACATTTCAGGTTAGAACACCATAGACTAGACTGAAAGATCTCCCTTACAGTTCTGTTTATCTATAGCCTTTCAAGAAAAAAAGTTTAAAATCTCAATCTTAACTATGTGGTTTGCGATGACCTCCTTTTTATCTTCTTTCTGACATGCTTTGTAATTCCCTCTATCATGCTTACCTCTCCTTACCTTAAATTGGTTGCATATGAATTAATTATGATGTTCTCCTCTGTACTATCAATATCCTTTTCAGCAAGGACACCCAGCTGGTAAATTACCATGTGTTTTAACCAGGACGATATAGCACCAATTCCAGAGCCACCGCAAGCACAGAAGTTTTTTAAGGTCAGTGGCAGTTTTACATACGGAGGATCTCCTGAATTAGGCCCACAGTGTGGTATCTGTTCAAAGAGTGAGATTTTTTTTTCATTGGCAGATAGAAGTCTCATACTTAGTCCTGCGGTTCCTTTGCATTTGTACTACGATAGCTAATGTGCACACACAATTACTCACTTATTTAACATCATTTCTAGCTTACAGCCAAACCGTTGTCTTAAGCTACTTCCTAAGAACCTGATACAAATCTCACTGTAGCCATTGACAGGCTTCATGTCGACTCAAGTGAGTCATGTGCCATATTGCTCTGTCCCATCACAAAAAAAATACAGTCAACGGAAAAAGAAAAATAAGGCTCTGGTTCAGTATTTCAGGGTGCTTGAGCAACTTCATCTTACTCTACACAGAGCATGGAGAGTTGTTAACAAACACATGCCACCATCGCAGCATTGGACCCTGGTGAAGGATTAGTGCCATAATGTGCCATGACACAAGGCGTTATTTTTTTGTTTTGAAATATAGAATGCCATCATATTTCAAAAAAGCCAGTTTTGCACATTTTGAAGAGAGAAATACAGATTAATGAGTTTCTTGCTATTTTCAATATTTATTGCAATTGATAGTTCTTGTAGTTTCTAATGGTAAAGAACCGAATTCAATTACAACTAAACTTCTTTGAGTTCCTTTAGTTCCAATGTAGAATGTATTTTTTTTCAAAGCTAGGATTACTTCAGTGGACATATAAGCAGAACAAAAAACATTTCTTTTTTATGTAATGTAAACAAAGACTCTATTCTATTTTACTTTTGACACGGCAAATCGAGATTTGTGGTCAGCTAGTAACCAGCTTCACGGACTAATCCATCTTAATGCTAGCAAAAGAGTTTGTTAATTTTCCTGGGAAAGAAGGTTTCTGTAATTCACATATCTACATATGGTAGATATGATTCTTTCATTTACAATGGCATTTGATAAAAATCCTACTTTTATAAATGATGCATCTGCTTTTAATGTCTTAAATCCTGTGATTGAAGAGACAAATCTTCCCCCTTGTCTTGGTTTTTTTTAATATTTAAAAGGCCTTACTGCCTTAAAACATACATCAAGCAACATTGTAATAGAGAAATACACTTTTAAGACAAAGTGACAGATTTACATATCTGTGTGATGTGACTCTCTTGACAACCAATAAATGTATTATATTGATGAAGTGAATATGTCCTCTATCTGGTCATTTTCAACTGGAAACTAATAACCAGCATCACCATATCAGGCATGCAATAACCTGGGTTAAAACTAGGTTCATCAAATAAATCACTCAGGAATTTTTCTATTTCTTTCCCAAGACACGTTGCACATCTGCTTAGTGAAAGGAGGAAAGAAGCAATATTTCTTTGATCAAAGTCTTTTTTAATATCCTTGTATCTGTCCTTTGGGAATGCTATCTCTGGACTTAGGCCTGTGAGAGACGCTCAGCATCTCCTGAAAGGTGCTAAGCACCCTTTTACGGCCATTGACTGCGGCAAGAATATTCTGTTCCTTGCAAGATAGGGCTCCTTTGGAACAGTTGCTGATGCTACATCACTTTCTAATGATCATGGGAATGACATAAATTCAAGATTTCTAAAAACAAAACACAAGGTGTTTTTAATGAGTCCCAGTTTATATCAACAGCTTTCAGGAGGAAAAAAAAAATCTTAGGCAGAAAAGTATACTGCATTAAATTTACCCCAAGCCTCTATCTCATAGACATGAAACACCTATGCATATGTAGAGATCTCTAAGAAACACTTTGAAAAGCTACGTTGTGCTTTTAACTTTTTATAAAGTCTTATTAATATCATTTAGAGTTGCCATGTGGCTGGCTTCCTGCCTGGCCTCTTTTACTATAGACTTGGCAGTTGTTATCCCGAGCACCGCACATGTGCGGACGAAGCTGAGCGTGGGTAGCAGCCATTTGTCTGAGGCGGCTGGGTTTTGTCATATTTCAAACTGGCAACCCTAATGCCTGTTCTTACAGGATACAAATCTGGTATGAAATTCCCAGAGTCGAGTCAAGGCCTGGCCTGGCATATGCAAATCGGTTTTTCACGTGAGGATGGCTGCAGGAGCATATGGACGATGGGGGAGCTTTTCATCTGCTTCCATGTCCGCTGGAGCCTTGGTGGAGCCACTGAGAGTTGGGGCAGGACTTGAGGATTTGCAGAATCAAGCTGTTAAAATGCACTCTTTTCCCACACTTCTGGGAACAGGGCTCTTCCTTGTTTAGGAGGAAGCAGACATAAATGCAGCATCCGTAGCCCAGACTTGCCCTGGTTTCAGGTCAGAGGCATGCTGAAAAGGTGCTGATAACACGGAGAAGGGAAAGTGGCAGCTACGTTGCTTTTTTCTATCCTGGAGCTTGCTAGCAGGTAACTGTGGCAGAGAAGGATTTAGAAGCGGCTCAGAGAGCAGCCTTTCAGCATCCTGATGTACTGTGGACCCATAGCCCCCTCCAGGAGCCTGGACCCCCTCTGCCCTTCCATGCTGCCACAGAAGAGGCAAAACCCTGCAGGAAGCACAGGTCAAGTCTGGTGGAGACTCCTAGCTTTCTACAATCTACTTTCCATTTTATGATGGGGCAGAACAAGACAGACACAAACTAAAAAAAAAAATGTGGATAGGAGTTGGTTTCACACACTTACAGACAAATACTCAAATAACTTCTAAATTAGACAGTATGGGTTTGGCGTCGCCTTTCTTGCCTATTCCCTAGGTGCTACCCAAGAATCAGCTCTCTCATGCAAACTACAGCAAGATGCATTGCGGGCCCATCCCTATATTTCTAGGCAGCGCCTGTGGCCCTAAAGTCACCCTGCACTTTTTGTTATAAAGCACCAATCCCATCAACTGTATGGGCAGGCTTTTTTCCCGTTGCGTGTTGGTCTTGGGCTTGGATTTTGGGGTAAGGCTACAGTAGAAAATATTCAACGGGGATTTCTTTCTACAGTAAGGGATGTGCCACCTGCAATTTTGTGTAAATCCATGTCTATTCAGCTTTGACATAGCTGTAAACCTCTTTGCTCTTGCTCACCAAAGCATTGTTAGGACTTCAATTTGCACCAACAATGCTCCCTTCCTGTATAGCATCTCCCTTGCAGCTAGACCATGATATGAAATAAAGAGACTACCTTAAGGAGAAGGGGAGATTATAGGGGATAGAGGCAGACAGATCTTTAACCGTCTTTCTGCTAGATCCTGCCTTTGTATGTAGGAATAAACCTGCAGATCTACTCTGCTGGCAACAAATAGGTGGGAAACCCACCTGCTGATATCTCAGCCCTCTCTAAAGGCTGTGCCATAGATGGGATAACAATCTACTAGTGTTATTTATTGTTCTAGTTACAGAATTGAGAAAAAATATAATCTAAAATAAAAGTAATTCCACTCAGTTTGTATAGTAATAATAATATATATAGGATACAAGTAATACACAAGAAGCAATACGATTACAAAAAAAATCCCAGTAATCTATATTTTCACTTAAACAGTACATAAATAGGAGCATTTTAGTGACAGTACAATTCCCCAAATAAACTGTTAGATAACATATCCAAGGCAAAGCAGACATGCATATCTGTAAATGTGTGTATGACGATGACTTTTTTTGTCTTACATTTGTATATGTGTTTCTTGCCTATTCACCAGAATATGTACCACTTAAGGCACCAATACTCAAGCGTAAGTTGTTTGGGTAAGTTGGTTGGAATAATTTGTGATACTGCATTTATTACCACAAAATGAAATCCTGTGTGGTGGTCTCTAGATTTCCACCCCATCTAAGATCTGAAGTTAAATCCCAGTGCTACTGATTCCACAGGGCTTCTATCTGCTCAGGAGATAAGTGGGATTGCAAAGCTCCTGACAACCTCACATGGGCCCAGCAGACTTGGATTAATTTCAGTCAAAGATTTACCTTAACTGGATGTCATACAACTTTTAAGAAGTCATTTGCTACCAAAAAAAGTTGTACAGGATTGCTGAACTAACATGACATTTAAAAGAAAAGGAGAAAAAACCTACTTATTCTTACCTGGAGGCAAAAGCTAGTTGTTTTGGCATCATGGTGAAAATATCTGCATTCATCTGCATAAACAGGAGAACTCTTTGCTCAACACTATCTTTGAAGATAATGAACCTGCCTAAATGGGTCTACCATTTCCTTCCACTACACTGAAGGCTTGCATCCTGTGAAACAGCAGTCCCAGGACTGCACTGCTCTGTTGTTTACATCATCACTCAGTGTGCAATGGTTAAAAAGGCAAACTGGACTGGCTGGCACCAGGCAGGTAGGTTTGGATGCAGGTGTACAAGGGTGAAGTCACTGCAGGTCTGTGTATCTCCCTTCCTCCAGAGCAGGAGTGATGGGGAGGAAAGATGAATGTGATGGATTCCAGCTCAAGGTCCCCTTCCTCCAGACTTCCTCCATTAGCAAGGAAGAAACAGCAATGGGTGGAAGACAATGCTGAGGAGCAGTGGCTCCAAAGGCAATGGGGCAGATGGAGAGTGTATAGTTTACACATCACCCCATGTTAGAGCTGCACCTGAAATTACAAATATCATCTTACATACTGAAACTCTGAATTCTGAACTGCAGTTACGTGAGGAGTGAAAAAATGTGAATGTCTGCCTATCTTTTGATAGCAATATCTCATGACAGTGGCAGCTTTCGTCAGTGCTCCAAGCTTATGTTGTCTTTATTAAAAACTAGTAGTTGTACTAGTAGCTTGCTTTGTTTTTTAACTCCTAAACATGAAAAGCAAATGTGAATCAGCCACTTTAAATTAAATATGAGAAACAATTACATTTTGACAGTTTAATTGCATTCTTCCTCCAACATGGCATTCTAAACAAGATACCACATGTATTTAGCATGCTGATTATATTTTTAGATTGTTTTGCAATTAAGAAAGTATCCCTAAAAGAGATAAAATAATTGGTTGACTAAATCACTATTTCTTGAGGGAACAATATTAAGAAATGAATGTTGAATGGCTATACCCATAATAATTAGCTTTTAAATCACTGCTTAAAGGTTTTAGGTTTTTAGCCTTCAAAATTGTATCTGTCATTCAATTTGCTGCATATTATTCAAATTTGCTTATATAGAAAAAAGAAAAAAAACCCAACCACTGCCAACAAAACAGCCTTCAGTGTAACTGTCAGGATCTCATGACTTTCAATGGCAAAAAAAACCCAGGCACCCAAAATGTCTTTCACTGGGACAGCCCTACTCCACATCTCTGAAAGGCATTGTGCTATTGATATTGCAAATAGAGAAAAAAGTACTAACTTATTTCAAAATCACTGAGTATCCAAACACAGTCCAGCTTCCCAGGAGTTCTGGATGACCTTTACATTGCTTTTATTATTTGCACAAAGCTGCTTCTTACTTTTCTTGAGGAAAAATAAAGACTACATACTAAAAAGTTTCATGAGTTTCTGATATTTTCCTCAACAGTTGATTGAAATGGGGTGGTGGGATCTGAGTTTGAAGAAGAACACACCCATTCCCCAGGTTAAAATCATCTCTGGGTGACAATCATCTGAAATTTTATTTTAAAAATAAAAGAATCTATTTAAAATATGCAAGTTGGAATCAAACTTTCAATTTTGTTGAAGCAAAATTGTGATTTTAATTATCATTTCAATCCACACATATGTCCCAAAGCTTTTTTTTATTTTGATAAAATATTTCCATTTGACTTTTCATACTGACAACAAACTAAAAAAAATCTCAACTTCTTCCAGTGAAGTCAATGCAAGTTTTTATTCTGATCATTTTCTATGTAAATTTGTGCAAAGCCAAGCCAGTATTCAGAGAAGAGACTCAGTAGGCTTATGATTCACAACAAGACCAGATGGAATTTCCTGGAACTTGTTTTTAAGATACCAAATAAAATCATATTTAAAAGGAAGAAAGTGAGAGGCTGAACTGCAGCTGAGTCTGAAGCAACATTGTTAAGACTTTTCATTAGGAATATAAAGTTTGACGTGCTTGTGATGCTCTTTAAGGTATGTTGATTTCATACATTTCCTACTGAGGTGCATACAAAAATATGTGGGTAGAGATGCCAGTAGTTCACAGAGGAATGATTTGTAAGGGGAAAGGAAGGTTAGCCCAAACATATGGGACAAAGTGAAGAAGACATGCTGGTGAGAACCAGAGCGCAACAATGCTGAATGGTCTAATCAGCTGAAAATGTTCCCAGGGCCCAGCAGCAGGGCTAGTGCAGAGAGGGCCTGCTGCAGCAGGTTTAAGAACAGACCAGATAGGTAGGGAGAGAGAACTGGGAATGCCCAGTAGGCACAGATGGAATAAGCACACAGACGTTTCAACACAAGCTCACAGCATCACACTTTACCTATTCTTCTATAAAAGACCTGAGAATGCATCATCCACACTGGTTGTTGAAATAAATGCCTTTTAATATTGTAGTGCAACACAGTTCTATAAAATAACCAGCAACTATAGGGTAATAAGAGATCTTTAGTTAGCACACAGTCCAAAGTGCCAGGTCCCAGAGAAACAGCAGGGTAACAAGATGTACCTCATCATGTGCAGGAGATGGTTTCAGAATGATTTGCAAACTGGGGTTTGGAAAGAAAGAAGTGCTGGCAAGGTATAGCCATGAACTCTTTCTACCCAGCATTCCTGAACTCGTGAAGAAAGTCATGACAGAAACCTGAATGAAGGCTGCATGCCTTGTAGATGTTGCAGTTTTTTCAACAGCAACTGTACCAGTAAAGGATACTGCTTCCCCACAGACCTTACCACACTTGAGATGATGCTTCTGTGTTTTACAGGCTGAGAGCTGACCCATCTCCCTTTGAAGTCAATGGCTGCCTCCTGATTGTAAGTTGTCAAAACCAGCACCAACATCACAGCAACTGGATCTGGAATAGTTACACCCAAATGAGCTTTTAGCTAACAGGTTTTGATAGCAGCTTATCGATAGCTGACAGCTGGTGTATTGGTAGAAAGGAGCTGAGCAAAGACAGCTTCTCACATGCCAGCTGCTAGGTGACAGCACAGGCGACTAATTTACATGGAGCTATATGGCTAGCAAACCCCAAAGTCATCTCATTTAGCAGTGGCTTAGGTATGTTTGCCAGTGAAGTAGCCAATGTCTCAGTTCACCATCACTGAATAGGGAAGTCCCATCTCTACCTTGCCCTTGCCTGCTCCTGGCTCCAAGCTCCTCCACACACCGTGTGCTGCTCCAGCCTTGCTGGTCTTTCTGCCAG
Organism: Elanus axillaris; assembly: GCA_026212715.1. Taxonomy (NCBI): domain Eukaryota; kingdom Metazoa; phylum Chordata; class Aves; order Accipitriformes; family Accipitridae; genus Elanus; species Elanus axillaris. The sequence goes on along the minus strand of JANZLQ010000100.1, from coordinate 35,201,152 downwards.
GTTACCAGGTTGCATGACGCCAGCAAAGGCCCAAGAAAACTTAGTGCGGGGATGGGGTGACTCATCAGGCAAGGAGTGCAATGGAAGATGGAAGAGTAAGGAAGAAAGAGGAAGAGCAAGAATTCTCCATTTCAGCAACAGAAAAGTGTTAGATGAGCTCAGCAACCCCTACTTCATCCTGCATAAATTGTATCCACTGCAATGTGGACTTTAAGTCAGAAGGCATTCTTCCAATTAAAAGATAGGGGTATAGATAGGAGAGCTGCAGGTTCGGTTTATATCAGTTGCTGAAAAACTTCTATACCTTTTTTTATATGAAGAACCTTTAGTGCCATTTGTACATTTCTGTAGAGACCCAGTGGTCACTCCTAGCATGTCACTTGCTAATGGCATGTTCCTACCAAAAGCAGCAAAGTTGGCCCAATTATTTGTGAACATATTTAGCTGAATTTGGCAGGGAGGGGAAGATCAGATATTTGTCACTAATACAGCTATATACATGATAACTGCTATGAGTGAGTCTTGCGCTCCTGAGTGCCTGCTAACCATCTCCAGACAGCAGAGTATCAGACAAAACATTCAGCGTGGTTCAGATGAGCTAGTTATGCTAAATATGTAGAAGCAGTGACATGCAGAACTGCTTAAAAGTCATGTTCCAACTGTTTCTGGGATACTCAGTCCAATAGGTTGATTGATGGACAAATTCATTTCTTATGACAAATAGTCAGTGTTTATAAACGAGATCGCAGCATCTCAACAGTCCTACCACCAAGCTCCCTCTATGGAGTGGAGACAGGGAAGCAGCTCAGGTAAGATTTCGATCTCTGTGCATCACCTGCAGGAATCAGGCTACCAGTTTCCTAACAGAGGTGCTTAAGTTAAGGGTCTAAAGTGAGGCAGAATGAGCCTGGGCCCCAGAGGCCACTTGGAGATGCAGGAACAGCATGCTGATGCTTTCATAGACCTGCTCCTTCCTACTGCAGCAGTAAAACTGAATAAATTTGTGGATCTGTAGCATGTTGCTGAGATTCCTTCCCTGTCTTAATTCAACAGATCTGATCCAACCTAGGTATGCTGATGATACTGTCTAAGAAAAAGACACAGGGAACCACTAGTTCAGAATTAGACTTTGGATTTAAACAATAGTCAGTTTTTGGCACAGGAGATAGAATTTAAATGAGCACAAATTGGTGAGCTACAGATTTAGAAAGGGGGAGAATTATTTAGATTCTGGCGAGACATTTTGGGGGAAACAGACCAAAAGTAATATCTATTCTAAGGAGAAATACTGATAGGCTGTGGAATTACAGGCCAGCTCTTTCTTCTTTTTCTTTACAGTCTGGAGTATGCCTTATAGCTCATCATATTTTTGGCTTCTGGCACATATTTTATTAACTTCCATTATATATAGAAACAAAACAGACCACTATTTTAAAAAAATGCTGTGAGTAAAAAGAGAAATGTAATGGCATATTCAAAGAGTAATTAAAGACTCTCTTATGAAAGTTAAAAGCCAAGAAGAGTTTGAGAGAATTTCACACACAAAATATTGCACAAAAATTATATGAACCCATTTGCATCCACATTTGTGAGCCATGTGACTTCCCCTGAGACTTAGTTTGGCTTCTCCATTTAAAGCATTACAGATACTGAAAAGTGAGGACTAAAAATTTGGCTTGCTATCAAACCCAAGCTTCAGTTTAGATGATGCAGGAGAAACCGACAGAATCGGACCTCACTTAACTCATTCCAGTCTGCTCAATTACTGTCACCATTAGAAATGACCTCATATGCCAAAACCCTTTAAGACCAACAGAGCCTGATAAAGATGCCTGCAAAGCTAAAAAACTGTAAAACTATCAGCATACTGTGCATAGGCTGAATGCCATACAGGATGAAAGATATCCAGGAACACAGGTTTGTTTTTCTTTTCTGTTCTTGCTGTTCCAGAGATCTGGTCTTATCTCAGATACTTGTAAGTGGCATGAAGATCACAAAAAGCATTAGCATGAAATATGCTATCAACTGCCTTGTGATCACGAAGCTAGACTACAGGCAGAATAAAGCCTGATAGCTGTTGGCACTGGTGTTGCTACTCCTGTTATTCTTTCACAGTGAACATTTTGCTGCACATAAAACGCCCTATCTGCTCCTCAGCTGAGGTGTAATACAGGCTTAAGATATTCTGGAGAATATGCAAGAGAGCTCCCAGTAATTTTAGCCATGTCCTGTGGAAGAAATTTGCCCAAGGGAAAAGGCCTATTTTTAGATTGTCACTGTTTCATGGACATTAATGAAAAAGATGGAGAGGCTGCTCAGGAGTTTCCTCACTCCCCCTGTGCACTGCAGAAATGGGCATTACAGCAGCTCCAAAGACTTCTCTGCTGCAGCAACTGTAGACCAACAGGAAAAAGCTGCAGCTGGAAGAAAATGGTCCACAGAAATTACAGGTAGGTATTTTTGTAACTATCACAAAAGCACCTTAAATTAGTTAGGTGGTAAAGAGGAGAATGAACGCAGGCCAAATGGTTGTTAAGTTGAGCTTCCCTGAAAAACACTTTATAACTACACCTGAATGAAACTTGCTGTGAAATCTGCAACGACACTGAACTCGCTTGGTAACTGATTTCACAATGTGTTGAGGTTCAGTTTCCAGGTCAAATTGTCAACTGGTGTAAACAGGCGGAGTTTCCATGAAGTAAATGGGCCTCTGGCAACTCATCCCTGCTAAAGGTTGGGCCCAATATGTGTTTAAAAATTTCCAGATCTGCAGGTCTTCTAAATGAACGTGCACCTTGTCCCTGACAAAATCTGACAGATGATAATTCTGCTGCAAACTCACTGAAAACCTACCCTTTTAATGTGGTTTTCACCTGAAACCTTTTGTACTTTCCGTAATTGTTTTGATTGAGACTTAGGGCTCATTTGAACTTAAGAATCAAAGTGGAAGCTTAAAAAGAGAACCGAAAATAAAAATCCAGGTATAACCAGGTGTGAATCCAGACCATAACCTCAGACCAGCAGATGGTGAACTGTCAGGAGGCTCCTGACCCCACGCCAGCTGCAGGACCCGCAGCACCCAAGCCCCCCCTGCCTCCATACCACCTATGCCTTTGCATTGCTGGTGGGGTTTGGGTGTATTGGCTAACCCAGCCACTTTTGTAAGATTTTCTCACATATTTGTCCTCTACCTCATACGCACAGGCTGACGGGAAGTTATTAAATAACGTGAGATGAGACTTTATCTGGATGATGCGGTGAGGGGGCGACTGGTTTTCCTCCTGTCCCTCCCCAGTTCATTCCAGCGAGCAAGATAAAGGAGGACTGGGCCCGAACCTGAAAGCGTATTACATAAATAAAGGCACGATATAATACCCCATAGAAATAAATTATCTTTTCATATAAAAATCTTCTAAAGCCCATTTCCAGAAGAGTAATAGAGCTGCCAGTCCAACACCTGCAGGGTTGGAAATAATTTACTTAGCCTTGCTGACTTTTAGGCAGGTTCTTCGTTTGACGAATGGCCCAATTAAACATCTGTTAATCACGACGTTATCTCATCTGGAGGTGGAATACCTACTTCTCCTATCCTGTCTTTCTGCGAGATAACATCAGATAGCCCCCGATCCATCCGCAAGGCGAGATGCCTGGTGGGGCTCGGAGGAGCCGGCCGGGGCGCAGGGCCCAGGGCCTGCCCGCCCTGAGGAAGCGGCTGGGAGGCCTGTGCCTTGCGCAGCCCTCCCTCCCCCTCCGCACAACCTCCCCGTAACCTCAGGCTCCTGAACCCTCGTGTACATTTTAGGCCTTGATAATAAAGCAACATCTGCAAACTTACAAGTGCTTTACTCGAGTTAATTGAGTAAATTGAAGCAAGATGCGGTGCAGGGGTGATCTATGATCCCAGGTTGCGGGCCTAGAAGGGAGACAACAGATTTACTGCAAAGACAGTGGGCGGCCTTTTGTTCAGGCCCTGGTTCACGGGAAGTTTGAGGTCACGAGGGATTAAAATATCTTCAGAAACAAATGGAATAATTTGGCTGAAATATAAGGCACACAGTGCCAGCTCATGCCAGGAAACCGGAGGTGATTTATGTGCCTTCAATCCAACACATTTTTCTGATATCTGCCCCATTAGGTTGAATTTATAGATTATTGGGAGAACATGTATCCTCGTCTCCCCTTTTCTGACATGTTTGTGCTCTGGGGAGCAGTTCCAAGCATTGCAAAATAAATAAAGCGGCGCATTACCTTCCATTCACAAGGGCGAAGGCCCACTCCCTTTAAATCTCAGGGGTAAAAAAAAAAAAGGGGAAGAAAAAGAACAAACCAAAACAAAACCCCAACCTCCCATTTACTATACTTGTTTGGGAATTACTTATTAAAAAAGACATTAAACAGGTAATGCTCTTTCTCCTATAATCTGTACAAGTCATTAAGTTTAAGCACAATTCGCCACCTTGAAGCAATTGGATACATTGTAATTTGTTTTATGGTCTCGCAGATGCAAGGTATTTGCCGAGCTATAAATACATAAAAGTGGTTTATACGAGCAGCCCGTACCCCGCATGAGTTAGGAAAAGAGAACCTCTCCTGGTTTCCCTATTCGCATGCACGCACATACACACGCGTGCACGTTCATGCACTGTATCTGTTTATATTGTTTTTTTAAAGCCTGGCTCACTTTTAGTGGGATATATTGTCCCTTTTGTAGTTTCTCTGCTGCTTTATTAAATCCCAAATTCCTTACAAAACTGTACAATTTTAATAACACAAATCCATGCAGGTCATAAAGCTGTCGAAATGTACATAGCACCAGCCATGATCAGCTGCAGTGATATCATCAACCCTGATTAGCTAGAGCCGGTCACACGACAAGGTTTTATTACAAGTGTCATTTACATTTTTGACAGTTTTACAAGGCTTAATGGCTTTGTATTAAATACATTGTGTTTCAAGGAAACTGACAGTTCAGGGTATCTTGTAAATACAATGCTATGGCATTTCCTTAGAAGCACTACTCAGGAAAAATGAAACATCTAGTATTCCTATTGTAAACAGGGACATTTGACCAAAAAAATAGTTCACCCCAGCCAAAGTTTAAATCCAAGAATCAAAAAAAGCTAAGAAAAAATATTTTCTTTTGTCTTTTTTTTTTTTTACATCCAGCTACATATGTCTTGTAAGATACTAAAACTTTTTGTAGCAAAAGCATTATCAATCACTGAAAAAACTGAGGAATGTTCCTCACAGAAATTAATGGGAAAATACTCTTTGCAAAAGTTTCCTACAAAAATCTGATTTATTGTTTGGTTTTCCTACAAATAAAAAGCACTGCCTGGGGGCATTAAAATATTTCTGAACTTCTTTACCAGGTTCGTATCTATTTTTAATCTCATGAAGAAACCTTGCCTAAACTGATCATTTCTCACATGGTTTTAATCAGAAATGAAGATGAAATTGGCAACATTACCTCTCTTTCTACTTGGACTTTGGGGTTCATTTGGACCTAAGATAGAGATGTTCAGAAGGAAACCTCCTATACTTTGAATGGCAGTAAGTCAAAATCCAAATCGGAATCTGTGCTTTTTGATACAGACCAGTTATTTCAGAAATTAAAATGAATCCCCCAACCTGAACACCACCTTGATGTGAAACAGATAAGCATTTTCACAACAAAATCCAGAGCAGACTGACCATTTAAGACTTGTGCACCTAATGTAAGATTTCCCCCCCACAGAGTATCTACTTACGCATGTAATAGTTCTCCAACTGATTAAATTTGTGCAACCTATTATTTACTATATGAATTAGGTTCTTATTCCCAGATGTATTTCATTCACTGCTGTTCCTGCGCCAATTTCTCAACAACATGGCACTAATATCTCTTATCATTTACACGCACAAGTTTTATTATTTTGATTATATCAGCGTAATAAAAATGGTACAGTCTATTTATGTTACAGCCTTTTCTTTATGTGGTGACCAGTATGAATTTATTCACACCAGTAAAAATTCTACCATTACCAGTGGAAGGAAGGCTTTTGCTGATATGGCTGGAGACACCCTAGAGATTAACTTTTAGGTTAAAAAAATAAACAGTGGCAAAACAGTACTCCCAAATGAAATTGCAACACCAGCATAAAAAATTATTTTACCCTGGGCCTTAAATTTTAAAAGGCTGTTGCTGCTTCATTCTCCAGCTTGATCTGAGTAAAACATTAGAGCTACTCTAATGCTTCCATGGGCTTTTCAACCACCATACTGATTACTTGAAAGAGGGTCAGCCATTTGATTCCCTCTAATTCTGTGTACATTATTTCAGTGGTGTCTGTAGCCCATATGCAGATGATCTACTGAACAGATAGTTCCCAATGCAAAAGTGCTACAGTGTTCATAGAAATTATCCCCAAATGCTGTAAAACTACAAGAGGGAGACAGATATTTGGGATAAATCATGGTAGAGTACTTTTAGTAAAGTAAAACTGTCATTGCTTGCCCAGTGGAGCTTGCAGGCTGTTGTGTCTCCTGTTCCTTCCTTCCAGGCAGTGCTTTCTCCTAGAAGTAACCACAGAAAGACTGAATGTAATTTATGTTATTCTCAAAGGTTCTCTCCTTGCATGACACACTCCATGGAGCCTGCTACCGCTCATCCCCTTCCTAAGGCATCTCCTCCTTAACCGATGTCTGGCCAGCCACAGGACAGGTAAGGGGCATTCACCCTTCCAGTCTGTCACTGAATTCTTTGTTGGTGCTGTAAAAAAGTCACTTTGACCTAGTACCAATGATTTTCTCGATGGATACTTGTCTGCTGTAGAGAAGAAAGTTACTGGCACAGGTTCTTCCAGCCCAACGCCTATGGTAGCTCCATCACTTTTAGACTGGTGAGAGGGAAGGGAGCAGCCAGACCCAAAACTCTGTTGGGTGGCATATGGGACGCAGAGGAACTGTTTGCAAGAGTGTGTTGCTCTTCTCCCCACTCTCATCTCCTCTGCCAGCACGTTTCCATTGTGGCTAAGGAATCCCTTTCGTGGATTGCCCCCCAAGGAGACAGTCCTTCCTCCTGCCCATGGCTGCACAACCCAGAGCCAGCGTCCGTGGCCTCCGCTGCCTCAGCAGCAGGTTGTGGATGGGCTGTTCTGTATTAAAGTTTGGAAATGAAAGTGAAAGCACATGTGAGACCTGCTGAACAGAACAGCAGAACCGGAGACTTAGCTGTATGCCAGAAGCCACAACCAGATAGAAATCACAGGTTAGTCAGGAAATTACTTGCATTTAATTTGGGGCCATGTCTCCTGGGAGGAGGCTGGCCTTTTCCTGTTGTGCAGTGATGTTGCCCCTGGGTATAATTTGCCTTTTTCATAAGCAAGGGTGCTATCTCCTCCTTCCTCAAAGAGACCTTTCAAAGCCAGCTGAGGAGAATCAAATGTGGCACATTAGCAACAGGACAATGGCAAAGTCATTATAAATTGACTTCCTTACTGTGAGCTCCAGTAATCTGGATGTATTACTGGCGTGATTCTGCAATAAAACTGAAGCAGCTAGTTCCTCCACTTGAATTAAAAACACCCTCTCCCTACCACTTCAGAGAGGTAAGGCATGCTCCCATCTTCTGGGGATGAGGTGAGGTGCCCAGCAGATAAGTCTTCTGCTCCTTATGCACGTGCCCAAGGGAAGGATCCTTCCCAAGCAGGTATGGACATGGCCACAGCATGTAGACCACTCTGCAAGCCTCGCAAGAAGAAGCAGCAGACTCCGTCTTACTTCCTCCCACCTCCACGTCCCTGGTGGGTTGCAGTAAGCAATGACAGTACAACAGCCACATCGCCACAATTCCCTCCTCCCAAAAGGAGCCTGCCTCAGTGATTAAAGAGGTCATTGACAGCTGTAATTAAGAGCTGGAGCAAAAATTGATGCACTGCTCTGGCTTCCAAATTTCCCAAGTGCTGCAGACTGAGCTCCTTAAGCACATGCTGACTGCAGTCAACAAGGTTGCTTGTGCCAGTGACTCCTTAGCAGAGCCAGGGCTGGGGAAGCCATCTTAAAAATGGCTAGGATGCTGTAAGCATCTGCCAATTTTTCCCCTTGGTTTTTTTTTCTCCCACTTTCCGCACAAACAATGGCAACTTTTACAAGCATGTGTCTGCCATAAAATGAGGACTCACTGTAAAAATAATGTTTCATTCAGAGCAAATAGGTTTTTAAAAGTGCATTTTCTGCAGGGCAAGACTTTTTAACAGTTCTTGGCTCGTGCTTCCACAGAATTCATTAAAAAAGTTACTCTGGATCAAATGAACAAATTCTTAATACAGTTATAAGTTTTCCCCCCTTAACTTAAATTTAAAAATTAATGGTTGTGCTCAAGTATATACCTATTCAAGATGTTCGGCTAACACATCTGTATTGTCTGTATGATTTGTTATGAACAATTATTCAGTGTCAGCAACTTTATATTTTGCAGCCTTTTGGCAATTAATGACTCTCAGTGTCCCTTGCATAGTGCATCACTCCTTTACATCAGCTGTGCATGAGGCACGTACAGAGTTCACTTGCTGGAAATGGCCAAACCTCAAAGGTCATATACTAATACCTTGCTCTCCATAAACTATGATAAGACTTCACATGATCATCACATTACCAAAATATGAGCAGGATTAGTCACAGGGACTCCAAAATTAGTGGCTTGCATCTCATCTGCAATGTTTACTTTTTCTTAAGCTTTCCAGTGGCGCTGATTGCGGGCACCAGCTCTTCCTGTTTTGCACAACCTGAGGTATCCAGCAGCTCAGCCACATGGACACGGCATGTCCACCCCAAAGTGTCAGTGTTCCTCTGTTCCCAGGACTTGTCAGATCATCAGTAAATAACAAACTAATAAAATAAATGAAACAGAAGCAAACAAAACAAACCCACCAGTGCAGGAACTGCAGCCTGGCCTGCCTTGAAGGGTTTAATGAATTCCAGTTTGATATAAGCTTGGATAACTAAGAGTTTCCCATGGCAATAAAAGTTCATATTAAACTCAACTGGTCTTGGTTCCTCAGGCCTCACACAATCTCTTTTTCAAGCAAAAATACGTGATGCTGGTGGAAGTTTTACCACAGAGATGAGGTATGGAGAGCCCCTGATGGATGTGATCCCATCTCCGGGGACAGGGAGTTTCTCTGCCAGAGCCAGCTGCGGGATCAGACCTACCTGGGGTCTCCAGGACTGGGCTTAGGTAACTTGAGCCAAACAGGTTGGGAGGAAAAATGTTCTCCTCCTTGTATTTCATAAGTTGTGTTTTTTGCATATGCTTAAGAAAAACTATTTACAATACTAAAACAACGTAGACCATAAAAATGGTTTAGTGGGCTACCAAAAGATTTAGTTAAGCCCTCAGCTAATTAAAAATATCCCATTAGCTGTGAATCTGTGGAGGGCAATTTAAAATAATTCTGGAAAGTAGTGTGTCCTGGGGTTATAATGTGCAGTTTTTCTTTTTGTTTTTTCCTTTACCTTTTCTTCTCTTTTTTGATTTTGTTTTGTTTAACGGGTGAATTAACGTCTGACTGCAAGCTTCAGCACTGGCTTGCTTTTAATACCATATACTGTCACTTCTATTAAAAAGGGAAAAAAAAAGATTCTGACATTTTTTTATTTTCCCCCTTTGTCTACAATGTGTGTAAAGAAAAGTGACCGAAAGGAGAGGTTAAGAATAGTTCCTTTTTTCAAATCTATGTTGATTGAATTAAAATGCTTGAATTTTATTGAACAGGGAAAAAGAGATTTTTAAAAGCCTATCTGTAGCCCCCTATAAAAGCATTTTTTTTTAATAAAACTTCTGTTTAAAAAGTATGTTATTAGCAGTATATCCTGTGCTGCATATTAATAAAACAATGGAATTTTGTATTTCTTTTTCTCATAAATTACATAATTCAAACCTTAAAACACCTTTAATGAACACTGACTCGGCATGTGGCACTTAATAAAACTGGGCTAAACTCGTTTTCTGCCTGACAGGCTACCAGTGGAGAATGTGCCCTACAAGTAAATGATTAAGAGGCAGAAATCTTTTCTGGACTACTATTAAACACTTCAAAGATTTTCAAAGTCAGATAAAATGAAAAGCAAATGTGTTTCACTGCCTCTCAAATACCTCAAATGTTTTAGCAGGTGCAAGCAATGAAACCTTCTGTAGTGACAGCACTTTAGGGTCTGCAAAGTGCACCCTACTGAATTATGGGAAAGCAGGGCTTACTTCATAAAAATTCATGATTTTAGATGAGGAGAGATGCATGTCCTCAATACCCATCTACATATGTAGCACAGAAGGAGAGTCCCGTTGTGTCTCCTGGTGTCACAGGCTTGACTTAACCCTTTCTGGAACTGCTGGACTGTTTAATGTTGAGTTTCATAGCCTTTAACCCTTGCAAGCTTTGCCTTTATTTTCACTGCATCAACAGAAGAGCAGGCAGATAGGCTGTCCTCTGCGTTGTTTGTGCTCCAGCAGATGTTGCAGTCTGGGAAAGTCGAGCCAGCTGGCAAGAGCAGTCCCTGGGAACCAGGCTGAGCCGGGTGCTTGTCCTTACAGCAAGGCGCAGCTAACTCTTGTGTAGCTTTAGCTGCATTGTTCAGCCCCCCCCAAGCCTCAGTTTCCCCCATGCACTGTGTGAGCAATGCTACTTCTTGCCTCATGGGGTGTTACATGTACTTTATGCCATGAAGCCTGCAGATATTAAGGAAACAGGGCTGATAGTCCGGCTGGATTTTTAAATGGCACTTGCAGACTACGATGACTGAGGAAATTTCTTTAGTATTAATTTCTCTGGCATATAAAGGAAAGTCTACACATATTAAATAGTTGTAGCTGCTTTGAACTTTCTCTTCTAGAAAACTGTAAATGAAAGTAGGGCTTATAAAAGCAAAGATAGGTACCATCTGGGCAGGTGCTGGTAACTGCTCTCAGGCTCTGCCAATTTACCAGACCATATACCTCAATCTCGGTCTGTAACTACTTGAATTTGGATTCAGGAGGATTTTATCAGATGGTTGTATGGGCTTTGAGAGCCAGACCAATAGTCTCTTTCTTGTGCAAGTTTGTTATGTTTCCTTTCATCATGCTTTATTTTAACATTTAACTGACAAATAATTTGTTGAGGATTAATAAATTACTAACACAGGCTAAATACGCTACAGACCAGAATGTTATGGGCTATATGTAATCAGAGAAAAAACAGGAGAAAGTGGTAGGATGGTTTTAAGCAAACTGTTGTTGAATTCTGCAATGATTCTGCATTTATTAGAACATATGTTAGTCAGGAATTAATTCTTTATACATTCTCTTTAAATGCAATGCAAATATGTTGTATTTGCTTGCACCCTAAATGGGATTGCGTAGCTGAAAGACAGATCACTTTTTCCTGGGCTGCTGAGAGGATACTTCCCTGCCTGCATCTCCAGGCACATTGTGCCAAGCCCAGCTGCACAGTGCCTGTCCTGCCCCGACCAGGCTCTGTGGAGGTGGCTGCACACCTGCCTACCAACCACATCCCAGGGGATGAAAGGCGTGAGTGTATTCACTAACTCCATAATAAACCCAAACCCTAGGCATTGTACTTAGGAGGCAGAGCTATTGCAAACAAAACACTGCACAGAAAAGGGGACCTGCAGTAAGTGCCATTACAAGAGGGGAACATCACAGGTTTAATAAAATCTCATTATCCCACTACTCGGCATCCGTGGGATCTATTTACCTTTGTGTTAAAGTGCAAAGTGAAGTGTCCAGCATAAACTCCCTGATGAATAATAACATGCATGATTAACTTTAAAACCCCACTAACATAACTGCATGCAAAGAACTACGCTTACCGTAGTGTTATGGTGGAAATTTTTACATGACCAACAGCTTGACATTCAGTGCTGTTTCCCACAGCAGCTGCAGCTTCACCCTTTCACACCAATATATGACTTCCTATGGATGGATGGAGTGATAGTAATTCTTCTGTTAGGATGTCTGTGAGTGCATAGATGGGAGGATGTGCAGTGAAATCATGTTACGAGCACAAATCTATTCAGTTGTGCAATAATAGAACCGCACGAATGGTCCCACATTAAAATAAATTCACAGAGCCTGACATTATGGAAGCTGAGAACAAATGTTTTGCCATGTAATCCATAAAGAAAATTCATACAATATATAAAATAATCCAGATCAACTGAAAATATTTATGGGCCAGCCATGCAGCTGGTGTAAATCAGCATAGCTCCACTGAAGTCAATGGAGTGACACCAGTTTTAGGCATATGAAGATTTGGCACCCAAGTAATTTGGATTTTCAGCAAGAAAACCCAGAGCTACTTCTCCTGTGGATTTGATGATTGAACCTCTGTTTAAAAGGTTGTGTTTTGAAATTCTGAATCAAGAAAATCATATATTACATTTTGGGTTTTGAACAGCTTTTGCTGGCTGTGGAAACATTTAATTCATCACAGTTGGCACCGAGTATTATCTGAGATAATGTAATGGAAACTTTTAAGGATTGATGAGGTTTTTAACATTTTACATGTGTATTTACCCTTTCTATTTTTTAATACATGAACAGGATTGTAGGGCATTGGACTCTGTTCCATATTCCACTACATTCAGGAACAGTCTTTTCATTGGCGTCCAAGAGCTCTGGGTCATTCTCTTGGTCAGCCAGACACTTCTAAGCTGTACATATATGTATATCTCATGTATTGTCTATATTTATTTTGTGAGATGGGAAAAATTAACATGCCTACCATTTACTGAGATGTTTGCACATGAACATTACATCACACATTTAAATAAATACAGATGCATTTATTTCAGCATGTGGCTATCCAGACGTCTATGCTTGCCTGGCATACATCTGGATAACTGAAGCATACTATTTCCACTTGTTTATAACTCCTTTCTTTCTGAACCAATATTTTTTCCAACTTATCCAAGCCCACATTTCTCACTGGGGACTACATGCCAAGTTTGAACTGTTTTCAGTTACCCTAGCACAAGTTTAACATCTGAAACAATTCTTTAAGCATGCTCAAAACCAACCATATGGATTTTTACCAAACTTTCCAAAAGCTACAAAAGTATCAGCCTAAAGGAGTAATTTTCTTTTTTTCTGGAAACTCATAAAGGGGCTTAGAAAGGAAGTACCTCTTTAACTAGCAAGGAACACTCAACTACCAAAGAATTATATTCAAGAAGTTCTAAAAGTCTATTTCTGGGCAAACACGTGTCCTGCACTGTCTTCTTATGTCAGCCAGGTTGGGTAAATTCTGAGTTCAGTCCCAACACAGATAAGATCCATAAGAGTGTCTTTTAAAGCTTACGTTGAAACTGGAAGTTTGAATTTGTTCTCAAGTTTTGCCATAATCTCAGAAAGGTCTTTCTACCTGGGAGACCCTTCCGGTAAGTTCAGTGATGTGTCCAGTTGTGCTCCTGAAGGAGCAAGGTTAGGACAGATGGGCTTCCAGTCTGGTTGAAATCTGGAACAAGAGATCAGATCTGCCATAGCAGGAAACTTGGGGATGGGCTCTGAATTCCCTCCTCACTGTTATAGGCCGGTACAACAGTATCTTGCAGCATGGCAGGAAAAAAGTAGTTGGTGTTCAGGCTCAGCTAACAGGGAGAGTGCAAACAGAGGAGCCTGAGCAGGAAAGCCTGTTAACCTAAGCACATCCGCTAGATCCTGACAGAAGTAATGCAGATAATTTCCATATGGTATGTTCCTATTCTAACAGGCTTCAGGTGTCAAATTTTTTGGACCTCTCTTTTCTTTTAAGATATGAGACTCTGTAAATCTAGTAGTAGAAATTAGGTTATCTCTCTCTTTAACATGTGACAGCAGCAGCTAGTGCAAAGTCATTAGGAAGCACTAGTAAAGAACACTTTATAGCCAGAGTCAGGGCTGCACCACCGCTCCTGTCCAAACAGGTCTACATACCACAGATCACTGGGGCTTGGGCTGCTGAGCATGAGGAAGGAGGACACACGGTCCCCCCTTGTTGAAGTGTACTCTAAACTGGTGATGATCGAGCAAGGTAACGGTACGTCAGGGCTCTGCTCTCTGCATAGCTTTTGCTGGCTTTGCTTTTGTGAGCCTTAAGTTGTCAGTGTTCCCATGAGAAACTACACAGACAGCAAATGTAATGGCAAGCGTAAGCAGTATTTTAAGGACACAGGTGATGGTGAAACACTATCCTGGGCTTTCCTCCCCATTTAGTCATGCTTTTCATTCCACCCTTGCTTGCAGGTGACATGAATTTGATTATCCCAGCTACTCAACCACCCAATGAAAAACAGCAGCTCCCATCCAGAAACAAATCAGCATGAAATCAGACAGTTGACAGTGGTTTCTCAGAAACTCCCTTTAATGTAGTTACACTGGGGACTGGGTTACCTATTCAAACCAAGCTGAACTGCCACATCTGACCCAACTGAGCATCACTGTGTTTGCGTTCATCCCATCCAGTCCTTTCATGTTTTCAGATTACAGTGGCGGTGGGAGGGACACCTGAGGTGTTTAACAAATACTATTATTTTATAAGCTTCTGTTAAATAGTTAGACAAATATTCTGTAATCCTTCAAGCTCATCTTAGGTCAACCACATAGTTAATGAACAATGATAACAAATGAGTAAGTTGAAATTGAAGCTTTGGGGAAAATGCCCCATCCCTTCATCACACGCCTGTGTGCACATATGCACAGAGTCTGTTAAGCATTTACATTTTGGTTCAAACTTACTTGCCACACTCAAGAAAAATAAATTTGCTGCTTTTAATAAGAGGATTGAAACCAAAGGGCATTTAATCTTTTATGATCAACAATAATATTTAAATGCTAGAATATATTAAATCTACTTATAGAAATCCCTCATTACATGAGCTGTGTTTTCTTCGCTAATGAATTGCATGTTTAAAAATACATTGTTACAAAAATGTTTGTAAAAATCTGCTTTACTTTTCAAATGTTTCACAGTATAAACTGCAGGCGTTTCACATTTTTTACAGTTCAAGCTTTAAAATTATGCAAATATGTCTTTGCTGAAACAGAGAATTCCTGCATTCGGAATTATGGTACAATAGCAGAGCAGTCCCTGTTTTTCTCTAACCATTGTTTTTCCCACCAAAGGCTAAAATTTGTAGCAAAGTATGCAAGCACAGTAATGTGGATACACCAAATAGTTTACATCTTGATGCATTGATTAAACAGAATACCTAGAAAATGTAAATGACTGGATTTCCCTGCTAGTATTGTAATGATTGGTTCTTGTTTTATACCATGTTCAAAAGAATGACAGGCACCATACAGAAGAAGAAATACAAGCCTCTGTTATGAATATCTTACAAAGCCCTAGTCCTGCAGATAGATGCAGGTCAAAATTGTGCAGCTTTATTCAGGTGAGTCCCTTCATGTGTTACCTTCCCCAAAAAACCTGCATGTAGATCCTGGTACCAGAAGCAAGAGAGAAACCTGTGGGGTCATCATTCAAGAAGGTTTTTTTTCCCCTTCCTTTTAAATATTTCCTTCTTCATCTCTGCATATTGATTTGGTATCCTTTTATGCAGATGGGGTCATTTTTTCCTAGAATTGTGCAGGGTTTTAGACACCTAAACTGTTGCCATCTTTCTGTCATCTTTTCATTGTCAAGAGACAAAGCCCTATGCAGCCCTGGAGAAATTTAAGGGAAATATTTCTCAGCAAGGTCCTGATGCTGTAAGGTGCTTAACATCAGATAGGACTGGGCCCTCAGACAGAACCTATTCTGTTTTTAAGTGGTCTGCGAGGGACGCACTTTGCCTGAAATTCATTCCAGCCCAAGATTGTGAACATAGCGTACAATAGATGGATTGGTGTAAAACTATCCCAGATAACTGCTCATACATCTTCCCTCTGTCAGTGAAATTTGCCATGATGTGTTCAAAGCCAAGAGGCATTATTTGTGCTGTCCTGGATCTGTTAAGGAATGGCAGGGGGAGGACAGAGATACTTAGGGATTTAAAAGCAGAGAGAACTCTATGAAAGAGATAAAAGGAGTCAAATGCACAAACCCTATTTGAAGTCCTTAAAGCATAAGAAAAGAAAGTATTAGACTTACCACATAGGGAGAGCTGGAATTTGTGTAGCTCTGGCCCCTGTGAACTGTAGCTGCTATTTTAGGGGTGGTCTGAATGTTTGAAAAGCTAGCCTGAATTCACAAAACTTTTCCCTAGTACTTATAATGCTCTTTTTTTTTTCTATAAAAGTTCGTTCTTTTTACTGTTGTTGTTTTTATGAACTATGTCCTAGCTGATGTATCTCTTGTCATGTTAGATATCAAAATGAGGAGAGAGTTCAGTGGAAGATGGGCAGTAGAAAAGAGTGAAATATATTTTATACTGTAGCTATCTGCATCTAGAAGTATTTTCTCTTCTCCATCATGCCAACATGCTAGGTCTCAGACAGCAATGTTTGACTAATAATTTTCCCTGCAAGTATTCTCTGCATCTTTAGTATCTCCTCTCTCGTATAATATAGTTGTATTGTCAAAGCTTCTTTCTGTTCCTTTTTCCCCACTTTCTCTCCTAGGCAAAACCAAGCCCAATATGGATCAAGTCAGTTTTCAAAACCAATGGCTTCAAGTGAGTTTGTACTTTGGTATCATATATTTCTCTTTTATTCAGTGTATCTAACATTTAAAGGCTCTTTTTTGATTTAATATCCACACTAAGGTCCTCACAACACTATTGTTCATTTCAGGTTGCCAGCATTATAGATCAGGAAGAGCTCAAAAGATATTGTTTGCTGAGCTGCCTTTCAGAGGCTTGTCTTAACCCTACCATTGTGTAATAAGGCAAATCCAAATTACTTTGTTCCCTGGACTTTACATTTTGCTGGAAATCTGATGATAAGATGCTGACCAAGTAGATTATGAGTGTTTCCTATCTCCTGTCAGCTACAAACATGCTGAGGAAAGACCTTTTATTTACAGTAGTTTGTCAACTGTACTGTGTGTCCCTGACCACAGTATTGGAAAACCTGCAGAGATGAAAATAAGAGATAAGAGAGGGTTACTCAGACCTTTCAGACATCCTATGTATTCCCAGCTCTCTGAGCCAGTTTCCCAGCTCCCTGCCACAAATATCATGTGAAGGAGGCTGTCTCTAAGTGTCAGAAGGCTGGCGTGACCATCTTCTGAATAGAAAAATCAGTGTCTGTGTCCTTCATGCCTTTCAGTGTTGCAGAGAAAAAGAGCCAAGTTCACAAGGTTCACTTCCAAAACAGAACAACAGCCAGTTCCTAAGATAATTCATGCTGGTAGGTCATTCACAGTCATCTCTTACGTGCCTGTTTTGTATCAATACTATAAGTTTTTTGTATAAAGTTGAGGCTAAGCACTTTTCTTTGCCCCTGTATCAGCTGTGTAGGGTTGAGCATTTGAGTGTTTGGCTCCCAGAGTTGTTGCCTCAATGCTGCATACTTCTTCCCCCAGTGCTACATTCTTCTCCCCTGTGAGTTTAATTAATGTTCTTTGCCTCATCAGAAGCTCTTCTCTGTAGAGTTATCATAAAGAAAAATAGCAGGTGGCTTTCTTCCACTGCTGAGTATGGTGAATCTCTTCTTGGATGTAGTATCTGTGACTCATGGGTATTTTTAATATCATCTAAAGTATGCAGTTATCCCTCGTAATTATAGTTACTATTATAACTATAATAATGCCACTATTATCAGTTATATAGGTTAATTCTTAACAGTGAGAAAACTAAAAGCAAAATATTCTTTTATAGTTTTGCTGGACTTTATTTCTAAATTAAATGGGCACTGGAGGTATAACATCATTCCTCAACCAGTGTAAGCACCTCAAGCAAAGTCTGTGCATGCTGAGGTGTGCCCTGCTATAACAGAGGTAGAACAACATATTCAATTGCACTTTTCATGATCTATCATGCTGGCCCTTTCCTGAATCTCAACCAATACATATATATGTATATTTGTATATTCATAACTCCACAGCAATATTCAAAAGCAAATGTGCATAGAAAAGGAGGTTTTATAAGTCTGTCCTAGAAAGAATTTTTGGTACACTGAAGGCAGTTTGTCATATTTGGGAGACTTACTAAAATGTCTTTCCAACATTTTTCCCAACAACCAGTATGTTCATTGTACAAGCTACTGAAGTGACATCTAAGCAATAGCCCATCTTTTGCAGAAGTAAGCGTTATTTCAGTAGCAATCCAGCTGGCTGAGTATTTCTCTAATGCAGAGATATGTCAATAATTCAAGTATGGCCAATACAAAGAGTCAAGGGAAATCTTTAGCTGCTTTCTTATAGCACATAACTGAATGGATAGAAAGAAAAGTGAAAAGGCAAGAGTACCACAGGGTGTAGTGTTGGACTAGTGTTAGGAATATACTTTTAGCACATACACCCGCAACTCAGGTGCAGGAGGCAGATCTTAATGACTGTGACTCCCATAACAAGACAAGTATCTTTCAGGACAGATGGTCACACAGAGAAAGAGGTTTAGCAGTAGTCACCTTGCAGGCACATCATCTGAACCCTGCAGGTGCATCTGCCATGACTCAGGATGTACGTAACAGTTGAAAGCTTTGTTAATGACTCCAAATGCCCATCTGTATCTGAACACATTGTGGCTCAAGGACTGCCTATGATCAGAGCAAGCTCTACAACTCCCGACCAGAACTGTTTGCAATTACTCACATATGAGGATACTTTTCTTTGGGAAGACTTGTTGGTTTTAAGGAGATTGCTCATGGAACCTAGTGCTATCAATCTAGTGCCAACCTAAGAGTCAGACCCATATGTTCTTTGTACACTTTTTAAAAGCGACTTATTGAATCATTTGAGCAATTGAACCATGTGAATTAAAAAAAAAAATTGAATAAAGAACAGGGCCATTCTTCTTTAACACCTACTTTATTTTTCTTACAATATTTTTGTGCTGAAAATCCATTAGGGCCGTAAATCCAGCTATATCCTTATGCAGCTGCAGCAGTGAATAGGGTTGCCTCCAGGAGGACCAAACAAAACAGCAGTTGTCTGTCAAGCCCACCACAAAGCAAAGGTACCACAAGAGATACCACAAAGAAGTTATTACCCTGAACTGTCACCTGCTGGTCCTCAGACAAAGGTTCCCATGGCCCAGCTTCAGTGTCAGAGCCGAGCTGTTGATTACGTGCAGTTCATTCAGAGACACTTACTTAAAATACATGTAGGGATAGGGATCTTGTTTAATGTGGCTAGGCAGATAGTTACCATGGGTTTGAAGAAGCTGCTCTTCGGTGCATTGTCAAATTAATGTTTAGATATGAAATTGGTGGATGAATACAAGCCCACACTTAGAGAAGAAATATCGTTTATTTTTCTGAGCCTTAGCAATTCTGTACATGCTCAGTTATATCTCATTAGCTTCATTGACCACTGGTCATATTTCATCTAGGATTCATAGGAACTCTTTTTTAATGATTAATCCAAGACCAAGTAATTTTTAAAAGAGGGAAATAATTAGGGATTCTATTTCATTTCCAGGAACATGAGGTTTACAGGAAAGTCTTGATTCTCAAACTCACAATTTCATTGAGTGATCACACTGGAATCCCATGTCTTCTCACCCAGGAGGTATTTGTCAAGAAGCATAGCTGTGGTCACATATGTAATCAAGTAGGCTTCCTTACAGGCATACAGGTCCAGTTCCAGCTCTGCCTCCTTCGTTTACCCGAGACTGTATTGTCTGGAAGTCAATGTGCAGGGACAACTAGTGAACAAACACTACATCCAAGTAAATCTACCACATAAGCCTTTTGAAATTCAATCTCATAGTGTTTTGCTGATGTGAGTGAGTGGTACTCAACAGGTATCACAAGTCAAGCTCAAGCCTTTGCCCTTTTAGTTTCCATGAGCAGGATCAATAAGAGATTCTGCAAAACACTGGGTTATAGGCTGAGTAGGCTGGATGCAGAAGCCAAATTAACAACCTGCCGTGGTGTAGAAAGCTGCAGATTTGCTCTGATGAATGGAGCTCATAGTAATTTTTTTTTTTTTTGGAGTGCGAATTGAAACATTATTGTACAACTATTAGTTTCCAGGAAAAAAATGTAATTGCTTCTAGATGCTGCTCGCTGTTTTCAAGAGCTCTTTAACCTTTAACTTTTTCAGTACAAAGGAAGCCTTGCTGTGCAGTGAATCTAACAAGACCATCATTTATAGTTGGCAGAGTTCATTAGTCAATCGTAACAGTTTAATTATTAGCATTTTAATGCATGAGTGTTTAACTAGACAGAACAACAGTCTTTTAGGTACGACATGAGACTTCTTAAAAGAAAATGAATTAATTGGTGCTGTTGTTTATACTGTGGCTCATTACTAAAATACGACAACTAAAATTCAAGAATTTTTGAGTCAGATTTTGTCACCCACCAAATTAACATATTTGGTGGCCTTTTCACTACATTTCAGCTTTAATGAAAATATTTGTCTTTATGGGAATAAAAACTCTTTTGTGTTTTGTGTCTTAAAAAATAGTTGTGGTGAACTGGGCAAAGCCAATTTCTTCAGCTCGGTCCCTGTCTCAGAAACTGGTTTTGCTCTAAGTTGATTTCTCCCCAAGTTATCTCTGCTTAAGAACTGTTCATGAAGCTACAGTGTCAGCTATGAGACAGGTTACTAAGTAAAGTAAATAAGTAGTCTGAAAATTAAAAAGCTACGTGTATTTGAAAAGCCCAATATTTTACAAATAATAGATTTTTTTCATTAAAATGTTTTCATCAGTCCATTTTTCATTTTTTGGAAAGGGTATGATGAAAATTTTTTCCTCTACAATTTAAAATAATTCTTTAGGTTGTTTTACATTTTCTAGACTACACTCCTGACTTAATCTTTGTAGGAGCACTTTTTTTTCCCCCCTTTTTTTTATGGATTGTTGGAAATAACAGTTGTGTGGGAGCTAGAGGTCTGAAAGCAGATCTTTGGGAACAGGTTGGATTGCTTGGGAGATCAAAGGAAGAGAATTAAAAAAATGCAGATGCTTATCAGAACAGCACTTCCGGACAGTTAAAGAATCTCATTTCTAACTGTGGACCAAAGGAAAACATGTGAACGTGGGTTATCTTCATTATCTTGGCATGGCAGGTTAATGGTGCTGGCAGAATATGTACTAAGAAATCCTACAGTGTTGTGTCATCCCATGGTGATGCTGCCACCAAACACTGTCCCTGAGACACTCTTTTTACAGTTTTTATGTCCTTATACATTGAGGGATAATTTCTATTAGTCCTTTTCAACATCTGCTGCACTGTGACCAACAAATAAGGTATGACACAGGTCCCTCCTTTCATCCAACCTTGTTCTGCTTTCCCTGTGATCCTTCCTTCCTCCTTCCCCTCCCTCCCCATCCCTCCCTCTCCCCTCTGCAGCATGATGTCCTTCATGGATTAAAGCAAGGCATGGACTAAAAACCTTGCGGATCATTGGTTTATAAAATTTTGATGGGGAAGAGGGGAGTGTACAGATAGATTGGCTGATTTATTTTTTTTTAAATCCTGGAGCACCAAACTGGTTTAGATTAGTGGTCCTACACTTGCACATACCATGACTTGGCCCCTGGTGCTTCTGCCCATGTCTTACCCCGAGGGAAGTGACTGGCTTCTGCAAATTATGGGGTGCCCTGGTAAATTAGGGCATTTCAGGAGCTGACCCCTCAGTTATTTACTGCTCCATAATCTGACAGGTGATGGTGCATGGCAAGAAAACTTCTGTAGAATCTTAATGGAGCTGTGGGGCTATGCTACCGGCAAATCATTTTTTTTAAGATTTCCTGATAAACTCCCTGTCTCTCTGTGGCATTCCTGTGCTTTGTGGATGATGAAATGTGTTGCAACAAGACTTAAGGATCATTTAAAAACTGTCCCTTCTTACACTTTATTGCAGACAGAAGTGTTACATCATTTTTACAATGTTAAATTAGAAGCTCTAGGTTTTATGGAAGGAAGAAATACCTATTCAGTTCTAGCATATAAGGATGCCTATCCAGTTTCACTGACATTTTATTAGTACTCATTAATTTTAGCAGGATATTTATAATCAGAAATAAACATTTGCTGTGGAAATGACTTTTCCTCAACATTTCCAGACACAATGTGTCTTTAGTCAGACAAAGGGTTTTTATTTTCAAGGAATGGTATTTCAGAGCTGGAAATGCCAGCTCCCTGGTGCTGAGATGTAGTTTCTGGAAGTCTCTTCCAGATGTGAAGCTTTAAGGAATTAAGTTATATTGGGAAAATGGATTATCCGTAGTGGAGAGCATTTTATCACCTCGTTAGGTTCAGGGAGCCCAGGTGATAGAGAAGAGTGGGAGAAAGATGTTAGTACAAAATGCTTCAAACCACAAAACAACAGGGAAAGACTGTCACTGATAATATACTGATACCACTGTAAAGTCTATCTCTACGTTACTGTATGATTAATATGTTATCATTTAATCAAGTGATCGTATGAAGAAGAACAAAAAGACAGAGCAAGTCTGGATTGTCTGTATACAGTGTGCTAAGAGAGTTGCTAAGCAAATGGTAATGTTTTGATGGCAGAGTGACTCCATATAACCAGCCAGCTTCCTGACAAAGGAATGCCACCTGATCTCTTGGACGTGCATTTTTTACACTATTTCTGCAGTGTTTTTTCTTGATTTCTGCTTCCACTGTCTGTCTTAATATGCTTTGCCTCTCTCTCTCTCTCTCTCTGAGAGAGGGGAGAGTGTGTGTTTTGTACATATCATCAGATTCGAGCTTGCCCTCTGAGGATATCGATGCCCTAATTAGCACATCAGTATTATGCAAAAGGTAGAAGCATTTCTGGTTCCCTTTAGACACAGAGGGCTTGCTTATCCTACACAGTCTTGTCTCAGAACAAGGGAAGTTTGTTCCTGGTGTAGCTGGTCGGTGTCCCCTCCCTGTGAACGGGACACTCATGCCTCTTGGGAATTCCTCTTGAGTTTTAAATGAAGTGGCAGCCTGGTTTTCTATAACCCTATTTACGTCTGTGTCATCGTTTGCTTGCTGCTGGAGTCAAGGCTACAGGTAACACAGGAAAACAGACCCTGGCACACAAAGATTTGTAAAATACACTGCTTGTCCGTAGTTTTTACCTGTATGCAAGAGAGAGCTGAGGGTGTCTGGCTCTGTGCTGAAGCTCCAGATGTTAAAGCATGGTTAAAATCTTGTTAGGGTTGTAAAGGAGAGCACTCAGAAATCACAAAATGTCAAAGCTAAGGCTCATTTATAAATTCATCCCTCTTTAAAATATGAGTAACAGTGTAGGCAGCTTTTAACTACGTAGCTATGTTCTGTTTTTCCTAGATGTATGCGTGAGTGAGAGTAACTCTGTGTGCACATATACAGAGCTATGCAGTCTGGGAGAGCATATATTAAGCCCCTTTTTTTTTTTACCCATAAATAGAGATGATTCCAAACCAAAGCCCTAGCTTCAAGCTAGCTACAGACCTTAGGGAATTCAAAATCAGAATCTGGATTTGGATCTGAATTTAGCAGCTTAGGCCCATCTGCAATAAATACATACAGGATGAAATGTAGATAACTGAGATATAAGGCTATATAGACTTCAAAGTGGCTCTGATAAAATCATGATAACCACAAGAAAGAAGTGGTGTGTGATCTCAGATGAGATATCCCCAAGATGTCTATACAGCTTAATTTTCCCACATTGTGTCCTTTTATCTTCAATGGATAAAAGGTGAATTATTATTATTATAGGCAGTGGAGTAGTAACGCCTGTTATTCAGGTTGTCTAACACTTTCCATTGTTCCCCCTCTAGTCACTCGTTTATAACTTTTGCAGACTTTAACCTTTCGAGCTGAAGTTTCCCATACTTGGTGTTTGCCTCAGGTTGAATTTGATCAAGAATAGGTATTCCGCCTGCAAGACTGTAGCAATAGTGCCGGCAATAAATCATGTCAACATTTGCTTCTACATTTGTAAACTGTCATTTTAAGGTAGGTGGAGAGAGGACAAGAGAGCGAGCAAACAGACAACTTTAAAAGCCTGCACCGTCATACTCACCTTATCGAAAAAATGATCATGTTAAATCTCGAACGACAGAAAGTCAGACAGCAGGTGGGTGTGAGATGAAGGAGAAAATGGCATTTCTCACATGATGGCACCTGTGCTTTCCTTCTCATAGGAGCAGCCCCTGCCTCAATAGAGTAATCCACCTGCTTTAATATCTGTAGTTTTCACATAGCAATGCAAAAAAATGAAAGAGCTCTAAGTCTGAGAAATCTGCACAGCCTGAGAGCTGTCCCACATTCCCCACCCAATCAGCAGATAGGAGCTCTGCTCAGCCAACCTGCCATGGTAGCTGATAATTATTGTTGTATTAATTGGTGCTGTCCAGACTAGACAGAATGTAAAAGATCCCACTGTGTCCAATAATTAATGTTTTTCCCTCACTGCAATGTCATTAATAAGGGGTTCCTCCAAGAAACAAGTAATTGGATGGTTCAGCTTCATTAGGGTATTTTTAGATAAGGCTTGGTCTAGAGACATATAGGAAAGCTTATTATGTTTATTTAGACTGTATTATCTATCGCTAATGTGTTATACTGATTTTGTATCTTCCGCATTCTCAGGGATTGTAATGATAAAAGGAATGCACAAATTAGGATTTAAATGAATGGAAATACTGCTTTCAATTTAGTTATATTAAAAAGATGAAAAAAATGACATCTCAAAATAAATATCACCAGTATCCTATAAATCTCCCCTTTTCTCAGAGACACACAAAGCTATTGTCACAGGAAGACAAAAGTCAGATTTTACTAATTAGAGATGAGGGTAGTGGAGCGCTCTTGTATTGGCAATTATCTGAGCAGCTTTTGCAACTGGAATGTGTAAATCTGGTTTTGGAAATAACTTTGAAAAGAAGACTAAGGGGGTTTTTTCAGGGGTATCGTTTACATGGTCATGTATGACTTTATTATTCTGCAAAGATGCCTTGGGAATCTGACTCACATGAAAACTTGATATGCAAGTGAGCTACAGACCAGGATGTGGCGGATTTACACAGGAAACATATATGGCTAGTCAAAACAGCTCTGTTTTACCACAAAGGAGCTTTGCACATGCTTTGCAAGGATTTTATGTGGGAGCTCATTCTTGAATGTAGCACATAGTCAGTTTTCTACAACCCAAAGTTACTCTAGTTAAATTTTTAGGGCATCTCAGCCAACCTGGTCCCATTCACAGCTGCATCCTTCTTAATCTCATCACAAGACACAGATCTCCCACTAGGAAATGATAATCCACAGTTTAGTGGCTGTATTATACTTAGTGCAAACACAAGAGACCACATTCATTGCAAAGTAATACTCTAAATATGAGAGATCTTGTTACAACAGGGATGCACTTGGCCCACAGGGTGTCAAATAGTGAAATGGACTCATCACGCAGTGCTAAATAAAAGCAAAGAAAAATATCATCAGGGAAAGTACTCAGAGACTTAGATGGGTTTAGCTGATCCTTAAGTTATTCTGTTGGTCAGCATTTTCAGTACGCTCTAGCTGTAGAAGAGATACTGAGCCAGAATCTGATCTCAGGTGTTTGCAAATATAGAGTAATTCCATTAACTTCTCACCAGGGCAAATGAAAAAAAAATTTGCCTCCTCCCCCC
>JANZLQ010000100.1:35075925-35175456 GCA_026212715.1 Elanus axillaris | reverse complement strand
GGGTAATTCTTTGCCAAGAATCCTGAATGTTGACAGCTCTATGCAAACTGTTACCATTGGTACTGTTTTAAAAACAAGAATTCTTGTAAACAATATGCAGGATACATCCAGACAAATGTCTAGACCTACCACGCTAAGTTCACCTCACGCAGAAGTAAATACAGTGCCAGGAACGTACCCTATCATAGTTTTCTTTTGTAATACAATGTGATTTTAACAAACTTATTTCATTTAGTATAAATGATTTTTTAAAGGCACAGAATTTTGTTTCCTGTCCATGTCCTACCCCAATGTCTCTGGACCCCTGTCTACTTTAGGATAGTATAGAGAAAATCACATGTAATTCTGCTGAAGTCAGGGTGTTACACCAGCGCAAATCATAGCACAATAATATCCTTGGTGTCCCGGGTTCCTCAATAAGATTCACAAAAGTAAATTCCATTAGTATGTGTAGAAATACCTCTTTCTCATAATGATATGACTATAAACTTTTGTACTTGAGAACGGTAGCAGAGAGACCCCTCGAAAGCCAGATATTGATAGCTTGCTTTATGTTTAAAGATGTCAACAGAATACAATGGTTCTCAGCATCCCTATTAGTTATCTTTAGTAAGAGAGAAGAAGATTTAAAGTAAGGGAATGAGGTTTGCAGTGTAACAAGATAAAGTCATCTCCTGCAGCCTAGAGGATTTCTTTAATCTTATTTTTAGAAAAGAGCTGAGGAGCTTTTGCAAAACCGGCTTGTTTGGATTCAGTTTCTATTTTATCTCATCCATGAAAGTTTAGAGTTGAAGGGGGAAACAGATAAAAGTTTTGAGCCAACGGGGTCGTTTTACATTGCTCTCATCAACCTTCTTAATCTGGGTTTGGTTTTGTAAAACCGGTCTTAATCTAGATGTCTTCTTATCCAGCCCACAAAAACCAGGAGGAATTCTTAGAGAAGTTTGAAATTAAGAGACCTATTTTTTAAAAGTCATATTTTCTTCTAGTTTACATCTAGAAAATTGTCAATTTTTTTCCATTGACAGTACTGTGTGTCCACAACAAGGGTTTGATAGTCATAAGTAGAAATATTTCAAGAGATTTGTTCAGGACGAAATTTCTCCCCAAATTAACTTTGCCTAAGGAAAATTTGAGCATTAGACAAGGCCCTCTTTTTCGTTTCTGTTTAGTATTTCAACCAATCTGAATACTTCCAATTCAAATAAGAAGGTCATTTTCAAGATTCAGGAGTGCATCTGCATTTTGTTCTTCAGGCCCATGATTTTAATAGACAGATAATAGTCTCTGTACCTGGAGGGAGCTTATGTATCACTAGGAACAACAGGGAGGATTGGGGATCAGAAATAAAATATCTTCCTTTTAATCATACAGGATACAATGAGGACATGTTCTCTTGACTCTGTTTTTTCCTCTTCTGACATAATAAAATATTTATCATGGAAGACCTCTGCTAGGAACATCTTATTGCATGAGGGAATCCGCTATCTGCTCTAAAATGTGCAATCGTCCAAAGAGGGGAAAAAAAAACACTGGAGATAATTTTTTTCTAAATTGACAGTTCCTGGTTACCATTGCAATGGTTCCTTCTGAATGTGACTCCAAGGTCCCGGAGCTGTCGAAGAACCACCAAACCTCTACATTTCTCATCAGTCATCACAGCAGCTACACAAAACATGAAAGTTGATACCTTTTACTGCAGTAATTCTCCATGGCCTTTGATCAAAAAAACCAACATCTAATTTCCCTTGTGTGTCCCCTCTTTCTCTTCAAGGAGTAACAGGTAAATCAACACTCATCTTTCTGGATTGCTTTGCAGTATCTGACTCATTCAATACTGCCAAATATTTTTGTCTTGTCTCCAAAAAGCTTCAGGGATAAACATTAAAGTCCTGAAGGACCTCAGGCCTTTCCCTAAAGCCTGAGCATTCTTAGCATTTGCTCCTACATCTCTAAAGTTTCTGTAGGCAAAGGTTTACAAGCTCTGTCCTTTGCTTAATATTGCTCAATAAGGAGGCTGCTGGAAGAACAAGAAAGACAGAGTGGTTTGTAATGCCAGGAATGAGAAGATTATACCTACTTGTGCATCTCCTTACTATCAAATACAGCATTTTACAGATTTGTCAATGCTTAGCTGCAACGAACGTGTGGATTTGCATCTACTGGAACGCACTGGCTGGCAGTCAGAAGAGGGTGTGCTTGGTAAGGCTTGGCTCCTTTATGTTGAAGGGACCTTGAACTGCAAAGCCAGTCTTCGCATACGTTCAATGAACTTGCATAGACACACACTCAGCTTGTAGGGCCAAACATAGCAGTGATGATCAAAATCAACTGCATCTGTCTGCACCAGCTCCAAAGGGTATGAGCCACTCTAGTAGACTTGGATCTAGGCATAGTGATTCAGAAGCTGATGAGCTCCAGCCAATATTGCTATAATTTGTAAAGAGGAATAAAGCCACAAATGCTGGTAAGAACCACAATTCAACATCCTGTTTGCTTAACAGGACAGGTAAGGTCTCCATACTAGATGCATAGAGCAATCCAGTTTAAGGTTCTGTCTTGCTTTTCAAAATTACCTGCCCTTAGTTTTTCACAAAGCCATTAGCTTCCATGATACCTGACTCACCAGAAAGTAGCCACCAAGCAAAAATCTAAAAAATCAAAATGATGAAGGGATTTCTCACACAAAGATTTTGTTTCTGTTCTTCTCCTTACATACTTGGGATGCTCTCTAGCACTACCCACAGGGCTGGGTGCCTGGAGCAGCAGTAATTCTATAGCATCACTCATTAAGTGCTCTAAAACCAGAAAGCTTGTGTAAACAGATTCTTTCCTCTCTGCATCTTGAGCTGCTGTGTTACCAGAAGGAAAATGCATTTTGATTATCAACAGAATATATGGATGTCCAGCACTTTTTTGTTTGTTTGTTTCTTGCCGCTTAAATGGAAAGAGGGAAAGACATCCCTTTTATGGCTATCACACAACCAGATTGACTGCTTTGACAATTTCTTTAAAAACAAATCCTCAGTGCCTTGGGCGATCTGGACAACGACACCAACAGTTAGGAGAAAAGAAAGAAACTTAGGAGGGAACATCTCCTTGTGTTCACTGCCAGCCCTTGAATTACTGGGAAGACATTCCTAGAAAAAGGGCCTCCAGTCAAGTTGGTAAATGGAAGAGTGCCTCCAGAAAAATCAATTCTGTGTGGTGAGAACCCAGTGCCTCTGTTCTGGAGGCTTTCCTTCTTTGAAGCCATAAAATCAAATGAAGCTTCAAAACTTCATCTCAGCTCTAAATTGTCGTAAATCTTATTTGTGCTATGAAAGGAGACAAAGTAGACTGAATGGGTAATCAATTGGCTGATGTGCCCTGGAAGTCCTGCAGCTTCCGAGTACAAGGAAAATCCCTTCCCTTGTCTCCACAAGGTATTTTATTTTTCACATTGCTCGGGGTGCTCCCACTTTCATACAAAGAGGGGAATATCACATGCTGACACTTGTGGAATTGTTTTCATTCACACATGACTTGATTGGAAAATGAGCCAGTTTTATTTCAAGGGGATAGGCAACACCAGGAAGAAAAAGAAAGCAGGAGTAAAACCCACACTGATTGCGAATACAATAAATGATACACATGCACACACACAAAAAGGAAATTGAAGAATGGAATCTGACCCTCCTTGAAATGTAAACTGTGTACAGATTTACTTTTAAAAATGAACAGATGTTTCTGAGATTAGGGGAAACTACTGTATAAAACCTCTGCTGGGTGCCTAATATTTTGGATTCCACAGCCCACCATTTCTTAAAGCCAAGGTTTCAGAACTCTCTACTTTCTAGTAAGCTATGAAATGGTCCAAAAAAGATGCATAACTTCTGCATCTCTCCAGTTCCTGATTTTATATTTAGTTCTCAGCATTATCAGAGATCAGTTACTGGCATGAAACCTAGCGATCTGTCATCTTGTTCTGTAACGTTTTATAACATTATTGTTGGCAGTCCTGGAAAGGAGACAAGCATATTTGATAAATAACACACATTTTTCCTCCAGCAAAATATGCACAGTTGAATCCTTCATGAGACATCAAACACGGTTGCAGTGCATGCATGTTGCTAGACTGATTTTTTTTTTTTTTGTTATCTGCAGTGGATTAAGAAGCTACAGAAGGAAACATGTAAGATTTTACCTTGCCACCTACCTTTTGAATGGCAGGAGGCTGGAAGACACAGCCTTAAATCCCTTACTGACTCACTGGTAAAGAGGGCTTATAATACATTTTACCCATTTCATACATGTCCAGTGCCTGAGAGAGGCACTTCAGGGTAAATTTTACATTTACTGCTCAGATCTCAAGTACCCACTCAGGGACATGAAAGTACTTGATGAATTTGGGGTTTTAAAGGGATACTTCCAAACAGAGCATTATTATAGTACCTTTCAGCGACAATGTCTGTGTGGAAAGGTTTCAATTAGTAAAATATATGTTAGATTGCTGTGTCAAGGGACTTGGGAGATAGCTGGTGGCATGCCTGCACCTTTGTGTTTATTCACTGCTATATTCCTGTTTCTAGCTATCAGAAAGGTCTTAGCCTCATGGGTACACACATATTGTGTGCATTACAAAAATACTATATTTTGGCATAATTGGAGACATAAAACATGTATTCTGTCTTATGCTGTGATGCGAAACAATTGTTTTCAAAAGTATCAGAGGTAGCAGAACGTACTTACTGGTCCTGCCTTCGCAATGGCCCTATCTTCAGAGAACTGCAAAATTCAGTTAGCCTTTTACAGTTTCCACACTGAGCATCTTTCAGAGCAATATGGAACACATGCTCATGCAGATGTGTGTGTATATATATACAAATACATACATATATATATTTATACACACATGCACACAAAAGAGGAGTCATACTTTTTGGTGAATTGGCTGACTCTTAAAATGGCTTTTTTAATTAAATGAAACAAGGCAATTTGGGAGCTATCAAATGCAATTTAGAATTTTTCATACACCTCAGATGTGTAGTACTGACTCCAAAGAATATCAGCTATGCCTGGGAAATGTGTTTGTAATATTTATGCGACAACACTGGCCTCTGTTGTGGTGGCTAATGAAGAGATAAGCCATGAAACACAATGCTCCATGGAGCCCTGCAAAAATTAAACTGTGAATCTGTGATGAGTCCAGAGTAGGCAAAAGAGATGCTTCTCCACGCTTATAGTGAACTTTTTAAATATTGCTTTTTTCTTTTTAGACTAGCTGATTTCTGAAGGGTAATGGAGTTTTGCATCATACTTACAACACTATTGAATGCAACTTATTTTTCTCAACACTGTTTGACAAGTTGATTCTGTGATTAAAGGATACAGTTTTGTGGCTAATAGAGGCATTTACTGATTTATATAGCTAAATAATTTCACTTCCCTATATATTTGTAGCTGAAAAAGATCTTTAACTAAAATGATTACACTGAAGCTGACACACCAGCTGAAGACTGGGTGGTCCATAATATGTAGAACTAATAGAGCTATGTGTGTGAGCCAAAGACCACAAAAGCGTCTTCAAAACTCTTAAACTACTTCAAGGGGGCTTGGA
Organism: Elanus axillaris; assembly: GCA_026212715.1. NCBI lineage: Eukaryota > Metazoa > Chordata > Aves > Accipitriformes > Accipitridae > Elanus > Elanus axillaris. The sequence goes on along the minus strand of JANZLQ010000100.1, from coordinate 35,169,857 downwards.
TCAGGCCAGGAATGGATAGATAGAACTTCATCTCAAATTATTTTACAGACTCTTTCTTATTCCCCCTCCTCTTTCTTGCCTAGGACTCTTTGAAATCAGTAGGTAGTTAAAAAATAGAGCCAGAAGATGAAAATGATGAAGAAAAGGGTGTTTGGGGTATTTAGAAATCAAAACATTGGTCTAAAACATATATAAGAACAAAGAGCACCTGTCTGCATCAGTGCTACGAGGCAGGTACCTACTGAAAATTATATTGTGTTGCTAATTTACTCTGACACTTCTTGTCTATTTATAGCCTTCAAAGTACTTCCATTACGAAGATGTGAGGCACCACAGCTTGATTACCTTTTTATGTGCATTACATATGCAGTGCAAAATGATGTAATTGCTTAATTGTTCTTATTAGACTTTTACAATATGTACATACATATATGGTATTATACATAAATCTAACAGGCAAAACATTAGAACCTTTATTTTAATTCACAAATGAATCCAATGCAAAGGTGGTGCCAATACCGGTTATTGTCTCACAATTTGATTTACATTCTCCTTGCTGTGCCCGGTACATACAAGTAGGGGCAAAATGGCTGATGTTTGCAAATGCCCGAAAGGCTAATAAAGATCACCCTGCTCCCAGCATGCTCTCTGCTGTCAGAAACCAGCAATTAACTTAATAGGGTTCCTGGAATCAGGTAGATCCATGAGATGTGGCATGTGTTGACATTCTCTGGCTGATCTAAACAACCTCCCATCACTGAGTAGCAGGATATGTTTGCTATTTGAATTATTTAGGAGCCTGTTATGTGAATTATAAAGCAGCACTTTGCAGTATTAAGTCTAATATTTTATGATCTTCAATTGATTAGGTAGGCTTTCGGGATTACCTATAAAGGTTAGGCTGAAACAATACAGGTTCTGGCAGTTTGTGTGCAGAGCCGGAGTTTCAAGCTACATGCAGCAAAAGGTGGGAAAAAGAAGTTCTCCTCTCTTAGCTTTTCTTCTGAAAAGACTAGACTGCTTTACTTTTTACACATAAACTAGCAAAAGAGGTTTGTCTTGAGATGTCCAAAGGCAACAGGGGAAGTGACTCATTCAGTGAACTTGAGCAGCATCAATATTTTTAGGAGTTTTAGCAGGTATTTGTGCAGTGAGATGTTTATGTGAGGAAGAGAATGGCAAAGTCTTGCATGTGGCAGGGACTAAACAAGAGGAAAAACTGAAGCACATTAGATTTGCACAGGAGGAAACCATCAGGCCTGAGATAGAGTCAAAGAAAGGTAGTGGATGATAAATAAGATGATGTGGAAAAAAGCATAAAAGCAAGAGGGAAAGAAATGCAGAGGGAGAAGAGACAAATCTAAGCAAATCTAAGACAAGGTGCAGAGGGAGGTTGAAAGAGAAAATATAAGCTAAAGGAAAAACAAAGCAAGATTTTCAAAGGAACTGAGAATAACCCAGAAGGCCTCACAAAGCTTTTGTTTGGTCCTACTTATTTCTTCTTTCTCACTGCTTTGCTAGTTCTGTGCTACTGGCCCTTGCTTCTAACAAAAGATGTAGGCATATTGGCTCACTAGAAACATAATTAGCAGATTTAATGCTTTAGCCACTGCAGGGAAGAAAAAGAAATCTCTGATCTTTTCTGACTGGCCTTTTAGTGAAGCACAGGAATGAAATCTATCAGGCCTTCAGAAGGTGTGTAGCTCCCATTAAAAGCCACACTTGCATTTATTTCAAGAGATGAGGCCCAATCAAGTATCACTTTCTTGGACCTTGTGATGGTCACCATTTTGAGATCATCACACAGTATGTATCTCAAGATTGCATGAAACTATATGTCCCTCTGGGACCGTGGCTTCCATGTGATGAGCTGCTGGGTCCCAGCAGAGTCTAATGAGCAGAGGTTGAGTGATAAAAACGTATTACCTGGCACAACCAGATACATTTATTTGTGATTGATTTTTGTCTGTCAGGCCAAACATTGAGTAACTATGGCGAAGGAACAAAACTCCTCAACATTGCTGAGCGGATCTGTACAGGGCTGCGGAAATCAGTACCCTGGCCACAGCATGAGCGCCCGCATTCCTCGGAGTTAAGCAGACCACTTTCTGTCAGACCAATGCAAACCCTGTAAATCCTGCCGGCAAATCTGGCTTCTTTACCCCAAGCCAGATTCAGCATCATTGCTGCACCTACAAGCCTCTAAAGTCAACCTTCAAACAAATTCTCCTTTTAAACCCGGAAAGAGCCTGACGTCGTGCTCCACTATCACCACAGGGTGAGCGATCCAACCAAGCAGTCATACGGCTTTTAACCTCACCCCAAAACCCCGTAGTCTGCATTTACGGGAGCCGTGCGGTGTGCCAGGCGAGGCACTGGGACCCGGTCCCGTGGTTCCTTCCCCACGGCCCGCGGGCGGCAGCTGCTCCCCTCCCGCCCACTCGCTGGATCCCCTTTCAACCAGAGGCGTCGAGACTTTCCCGTTATTACTTCACAGGGTGAAAAGGAGAAGGGTGGCGGGGACACCCCTTGCCCACGCCGGAGCGTTGTGGCCGTGTAGGAGGCCAGCGCCCACCTCTCCCTCAGCAGTCCCCTGCCAGCACTGGCTGCGGCTGGAGACCACACGCGCCTCACCTGGCCACGGCAAGAGGGAAGGACCAGAGCCTCTTCCTGCTCTTGTTTTTCCTTCGCACACCAAAACGTATCCGTCTTATAATTTCCGAAGAACGGCATTGTAAATGTCAGCGTCTTATCTTTGCTCAGCAAACAGTTTACTAAACGCAGCTCGTCATGTTTATGGAGCGCACTAATCTTGTTGCCAGCAATGGGGATCGAGGCACGTTGAGTCTGGGAGCGGTGGCATTATAAAGGGGAGAATAAAATAAGGCAGAATAGTACGGAACTACATTAATTTATAACACTCACTGTATTACAACCAGCAGCCTTAGATTAACGTGATGTAAATTATTGCGCGCTACTCCTTTCACGTACACGTGGGGTTTTCCGAGCAATTATTTATTTTTCACTACTCCCCGCTGTTCTGAATGCAGTTATTGACAAGTAACAAGGTATGGATTGTTATTGCTTTTCTTGTCATAAATCCCTGTAGACATTTACTTAGCATGAATTAAATCACAATCATGTGCCATTTATTTTGCATAAAATGAGACGTAAGTAGTCTTAATCATATAGCTGTAGAAAGAACAACCACGCCATTGTTTTCTATATTTGAACAATAATTCTATATTTAAACTTAAATATTATAATTAGCAGCTTTGTTTGCCTTGCTTAGAAGTAAGATAGGTAAGATTGACACCTCACTTTTGACACCAGACATTAGATTTAATAAGCATAATTTTCATTTATTTGAGTCTAGACTGATTTTTTATCAATGTATTTATTGTAGAAAGCAAATGTACATAAAGAAAGTTGGCATATTTATGAAGAAAGCTGAAATGACTTTTATGTGTTGCTTTGTCCAACTGATAAAATACCTACTGGCATGAAAATACCTATAACAAGAGCTGAAATCACACCAAACTGTAATTGACATGTGATTTTAAAAAAATGCTCAAAGTAATAATATACTATCTCCTAAGTAAAGATTCTTCTGTTCACTCTTTATCCATTTCCAAGAATCTTTTTGTCATGTAAATTTGCATTGATTAGTTTTTAATTTGAGTTTCTAAAAATGTGCTCTGAATACTTAATTCCAGCAAAAGTACATCTTTTTTTGCTAGTATTAATAACAATAATTGCAGTCCACAAATGGGGAGCCTTGATGTGCATTTTTTTAATACACATAAACTTTAGCTGCCTGAATGATCTTCAGTTTCACTGAAAGCCTTATATTAGTTACCTATGCTGGTAAACTTAAATTTCAAAGAAGAAAGGAACAAAGCTATTTAGGTCCCAACCGTGCTCTGCTTATGCAAGCAAACCTGCCCAGTTGCAAGGCCAAAAATTGCAGTGTGACACATGAGTAAATGAGAATTTTGTCAAAAGTAGAGTCTGTGAGTAGGAATTCACTGCAGACCTGACAGGATTGAAAGCCCTTTGCTGGCACAGGGAACCTGCTCTGACCGAGGAAGAATCAGGCCCTCCATAGGGAAGAGCATTTCCTAAGAGTCAGGGGCCAAAAATTGATGGGGAGGGGCTCTTCCCCCAGCAAAAGTGAACCTGAAAGCAAGGTGAGCTTTGCTGCTGCGTCCTTGCAGTACGACAGAGGCTTCGCTGCAAGGAAGTGCCTCGCCGAAGCCTAAAACTGCCCCATCAATTGCAATGAGAGAAATGCAAACCCAGGGCACGGCTGGGCAAAAGGAAGTTGCTCAGCTGCAAACAGAACCACTGACAGCAGAGTGCGTTTCCAAAAGTAACAATACGTCTGAGGAGAGAAACTCTGTCATCAAACAGGAGAGGCGAGGGACAATAAAATAAATAAAAAGCAGTAAGCTTTAAGACTTAGCAAGGAAGAAAAAAGAGGTAAAATTAATTAATATTTTAGCTAAGTATAGAAATATAGGCATTTATGCAAAGTTTGGCATTTTCTCCAACAATACCTTAAAAATACAGAAAATTTTATTATTATTATTTCTCTTTAAGATTTCAGAAGATGCTTCACAAGGAATATTAGTTTTTGATGTATTTTTTTTTTAAATCAGAGTAGATAATCAATTTCCTCTTTCTGGACATCCAAAACAATATGTATTTTTATAAAATTACATTCATAGCCATATTTTTTATTGTTCATACACTACTTTTGAAGCGAGCTTTTTATTACTTTCCTCCTTTAAAGCAAAAATGTATCAAATATTACAGTATAAGCATAAAACCAAATCATGTTTGAAATAATCTAAAGATTAAACTTTATTTTTCTTAGCTGATTGTATTATTTGAACAATAATATTTTCAAAAAAAATTATTCATCTGCCTGATGAAAGAAAGTACCTGATACATATTTTTATTCAAATATTACTCCCATGGAATATTGGCAACATTTTATGTTTCAGCCTAAGCTACAAATTCCTTCAGAACAAATCAAATGTCTTTAAAGAATATTTCTGTTTGAAAAGGAATTAAGCTTTCCTGAAAGAATTTTAAAGGTTGTGATATTCACAGTCTGATAAAGCAGCACCTTTAATGAAATTCTAATTAGCAATTTCATGCACTTTGCTATTAGTCATATCAGATTAGTGCACATTTTCACAGCCTTCCTTTAATTAAGTGCACTTATTCCAAGTTTCAAACACTTTCCTTATAAGATGAAAACTGTGCTGAAATGTTATTTAGTAAACAGCAGACGTGTGAAAGTAAAGGTGCGTATCCATGTGCTGATGGACATCTTTAAACTGTCCACAGACGTATACGTTGCTGGTTGCTGCCAGCTGCTTTACGTGCTTTGTTTTCTGCCATTTGTTTGTATGCGTTTTGCACGTGCCTTTAAATAATGCAGACAGATGAAGTCCGGTTCTTCAAATGGCTCTAAATGTGTTCAAAAAAGTTTTTAGTGGCTGACTCACGCACACATTTCAGATTCAGACCATAAAAGTAAAATTTCTATTAAAAAAAATTCGGCCAGTCCAGCCCGAAGTACCCATGTTTGCTTTCCTGGACGTCACCTTCCACCACATCATCGTGCACCGCTGCAGCAGAGGCCCTCGGTGCAAATGCTGCATGTGGACCCGCTATTTTACCCCCTCAAATCATCAGCAAAATTCCCATACACTTTACTGGGAATAGGTTAGGCCTTATCTCTCGTATAAGGATATTGCATTGCAAAAGCAAATACTTCTAAAATGCTGTACGTAACACTCATCTCTCTGCAAGCTGATTAACTTATGGTCAGCATTGTAAAAGGTGAGAGATTACCAACACTGCATTAATTCACAGTACACCTTGTTTTGCATGATAGGAGCAACACAGGGAGTGATTTAACATACATAATGATAAGCAAGCCTATTATGCACGGGTAGATAAAGGATATAACGCAGTTCTTCCTCTTTCCACGATGCACAGCTATAAGAACACGATTGGTTTTCACATTTCCCATATTTTAAAATATATATATGAATGTTTTCTCATTCTCTGGAGCAGAATACTTTGTTTTCTTTTTAAATGCTCCTTCCCAGGTACTGCTCCTCGGGTCTGTCGTGTTCCAGGATTTGCATTTTATTGTATTAGCTAATTGCACATGTTTTTAAACACATGTTCTCTTGCTGATGTCATTCATTTAGACTGTAACATTTCTGACATTTTTAGGTAGTCCCCCAGGCCTCATAGCCCTCTTAGCAGGGTCCTTTCAGTGAGGGGTGTTTGCTTTATGATTACTGACTGACATCTCAATAACTTGGAACATATTGAGCAGTGCATGTCTAGTGAGCAGCTTTTTTAAATGCATGGTCCACTTTGTCAAGTCATGTGCGAGCCATAATTTAGGCTAATAATTACCAGACATGAATGCTATGAAACATTGATGTCTACACTTTTTTCCCCCTCTAAGTACTGAATTTTAATACATTCAGAAAAGGTTTTCCTAAGGCCAAGATAAGCCCCCCAAAAAGCTCATATGGAAGCACTTTAAAAGTGATAAATGATTTGGAATCTACACTGTCTACTGATGTACGTCTCAGGAAAGAAAATTAGAGCTAACAGGTGTTAGATAGGGAATGGTGAAGCATTTTAATAGAATTGTCAAAATGTTGGTCCCAGATGCTGACATTAATGCATGCAACAAGGAATGTAATGCCGTACTGCCATTAAATGATTATTTGTTTAAATTTCAAGTCGATGGCAGGAAATCCTAACTTTGTCCACTACTTCTCTGCACAGGCCATCCCTCCTGTGCTTTCCTTTATGATTTGCATCAAAGTGTAATGGTTATATGGCTCACATCTGCATGCTTTAAATAATCCATGCCTGTCAAATTTCATTTTTTCCTCTCAGATCAGAACCATCATAACCCCTTCTCTGCCAGCCTTGGAGTCGCTACAGATATATTTGTACATTTAAGGGAAAATAATTTAAATACTGTGAGTTAAGGGATAATTAATCTTTGAACTCTTTTCTTACTTCAAATGTATTTACTAAGTAATCTGCATGAACTTGTAATTATTATGTATTTGTAAGGTATTTTCCATGTAACCACAAAGTAGTTACATGGTCATCTGAATCCTGTAAATTATAATGATAGTGAGGGAAGGGGTATGAGGAGGGGAGCTCTGCTGCCTATGTTAAAAAGCTTTTCCAGAAATCTTTGGAATTCTCTTCAGTGAGGTAGCCTGAGAAGGCAGAAAAAGCACGTCCTTTAGAGATTACTAGAATTTCTGCCAACAAAAGAGATCCAATATCCATGTACAGTTCAGCTGGGTGAAGGGGGAGAGGGGAGAGCAGATAGTGACATATTTTTTTTATCTCTTGTTTTAACAGTAAATCATTAATTTTAAAGTTGCTGTTGTTTTTCAGGGGAACTGTGGCAGTTTACAGACTGCTGAAAGCTCGGCATCCATTCATGCTTCAAAGACAAAAGGGAGATTTCTCTTTCTAATCTTTGCAGAAGCCTAAATAGGATGTAGCCTGTAGTCAGACCATCTCCGGCTGTAATCTTGTCAGAGCTCAGCACACATGCATAGGCGTGCTCACACACACACAGCATTACAGTCACAGCATTAATAAAGCCATTTCTCCAGCATGGTTGAAAGCAAGCAAGCAAGCTGTGTGATTATTGCCATTTTAAAAGACTCGGGAGACAATAAACAGCATTAGGACAAATGAACTGATGAGAAGTGAGCACTACGGTGGGTCAGATCAGAAATGTGGATAGAAGAGCCTTGGATATGCAGTCACAGGGGGAAACCTCCTGTGCTAGAAGAGCAGCGTTGGTTTGTCCGTAACTGGCATCTTATCTCTCTGTAGGGCCCGCGGTTAAAAGCCAATGCCTTTTTGGAAGCTTTTCCTTACTGATGAGATACAAAAGCAACGCCTGCTGAACCACTTATATAGATTAATGATCCCACGGTGCTTTCCAAAAGAGGAAAATATTAACCCAGGCACCACAATAATATTCTGCTTACTTGTAACCCCTGTACAATTTAAATTCAATCTGGTGTTATGTTATTTTTGACTTCCTGACCCAAACTGGTGTGTGTGTAGCTCTGAGCTCTTAAGCAGACGATCGCTCCAGTCCGGCAGTAGATCCGTCTCTGTGGTGCCTTGGAAGAGATTTCTGAGGCTGTGTTTCAGTGAGCCTCTCCTGGAAAATGTGCCGTATGTAAAACCATTGGCTGAACACGACACAGCATCCACAGGGCCATTTTTACTATACATACACATCCTTCGTTTCCTCTGGCTGCATCTTTGCCAGAGACTGCAGATGGAGAAAGGCTCTCAAATCCCTCTGTTGGTAAAAAGACGAAAATGCTCCAGAAAGGTTTTCCTCTCCTTTTCTGTCTACCCACAGCTCCCTTAGGCAGTGCCCAGCTTCTGTGCAATAGCGAAGTGCATTATTCCTGAGTGCCACAGCCGGGCAAAACGCTCTCATTTCGCAACCGAACACTTGGGAGCTGAAGGGACAGACGCTCTCTTGGTTCCCGTCCTGTCTGGATTTTCCTGGGAGAGGGGGACCATCACCCCCTGGAGCTGCACCCTTGCGGAGGGGGGTCCCCTCGGCCCCTGCCTGCTCTGCGAATTAGCAGAGCCAAAGCAGATGCTGAAAATGGGCTGTGAAACAAAGCAGAGAGCTCGCCGGTGGCTGCGAAACCATCGCCCCGGACTCACCGGGGTGGCGAGTGGGGCTCAGTGGTCACAGATGATGTGGTGGGGGCATTGCTGGGGCAGCTGCTCTGGGGCAGCCAGAAAAAAAGGCACTGGAAGGTAAAGTTACTGGAAGAGCAGACTATCTGACTTGCTTTCTGCACCTCTTTCTATTGTGGTCCCCCCTGAGCGTGTCGTTGCCTTCCCTTGCTTGTGGATAATCTTGAGTGCTTGCAAACAGGCAAGTTCAGCCTGAGAAGGCCACCTGAGGATGGGGGACTCGGTGTACCCAGATTTCAGGGGAAAGGCTGGAACCAATTCAGTTACTAGTCAAGTAAAACTCGTGCCACTCTTGAACCAGCCCTCCTTGCTCTCACCAACTACCTGGCATAGGGCTGCTCGTACAATCGCACGCAAACACGCCACGTACCAGTTCTGTACTTGCCCTTGTGATGGACCGGTGCTGTGTAGAGGGCTGAAGAAAACAGAAGGTATGTGTGAGACACTCCGTGTATCTGCTAGGACATGAAAGAGACACCTGTTTGTCATGTCCTCATCAGCATTTGTTGTCATGTCCTCATCAGCATTTGCAATAGTCACTTCAGTGGGGCGTTCTGCTAAAAACAAATGGCATGAAATATCTTGTCATCGTTCCTTTGGAAAGCAGCATGGTTCTCCCCAGCTTGTGGTCCCAAGCAGGTATAGGAATCTGCTTGCTGTCACATGATTGTGTGAAATTAAATCAGCTCCAATTTCTATTTATGAGCTTTTACAATCAACGGTATGGTGAAAGATTGCTTGAAAACCGTACCCGCAAAATTTCTGTTTCTGACTGTCCTAACAAGCAACCATGAGATGTTTTTAATTGCACATATTTTACAATACAATGCTGGGCTTGTACATTTTATTTCAGCATCATTAGTGCAGGTGGCTGCTATCATTTTAGAAACCTTTTTTTTTGTGGTATTTGCAGCCAATTATTTTTTCCATGTTATTTTTTCCTTCCTCTTTATCATGAAAGGGTAGCTCTTGGTACAATTCATGTTAACTAGAAATGATCCCAGACAGAGATCAGATTTCGGATCCCTCAAGCAAATTGATGTGAAGTTTCACAGTCGGCCCATTGTCGAGAGAAATTTGGAGTCTGTATTCTCTCCTCTTAAAGCCTCTGGGGTTTTGTTCAGCTCCATTGCTAAACTTAACTCAAATGGGTAGTATTTTCGGTGGCCTACTCACCTCTGCTGGCACAGCCAGCCCAGACTTATTCCTATCTTAACAACAAATAGTAGGTAATGAATGGTCAAATCTCAAAGATGGGTCCAATTGGGCACCTTGTGTAAGAAACACTAATTCAAGCTAGAATGGGTCAGAGCAGGGTTACTAAGATGATTCCCTGGTATGAAGCATGTCTTCTGATAGACGATGAAAATTTTCTTACTTGCCCAGCTTTGGAAAAAATGAGGTTGTGGGTATATGTCTGCTGTCTGAAGCGCTGCAGGATGAGCTAGATAACAATGTTTAAAGATGAAGAAATTAGTAGAAAAATAGTCATGAATAAATAAGAGGAGGCTTAGAACTGGAAGGTACTTAGCTCCAAAAGGAGCAAGGCTCTGTAGCAGTCTTCCAATTAGTGGTTGCAAAGAAATGCAATCACTTTCAACATTGAGCTTTAATGCACTGGAAGGCAATGAAACACTTGATCCCCAGTATACAGGATGTGTTTTTCTGTAGGGATTGATTTACAAAGGCCATATATAAGTAAAGAGCTGAAAAATTGGTTTGATGAGTACCCTGATGTCCCGTGTGACCAGGACTAGAGGCAGACATCGCGGTTTGCACGCTCTCCCCTGAGCTGGCATGCAGCACACGTTGTGATTTATTTCCCCATTCTTCCAGCAAGGCAGAATCCTCCTCTGAGCCCTTTCTGGTAGGGACAACCAGTAGGACGATAGAGTGCAAAACTGTCATGTCTCTGAAAGAACTGTCTCGCTGGGACTGGGCAGGATAATCATGCCGAAGAACCACAAGATTATACTGCTAAAGAAGCAGAGGAAGCCTTGTTTTCATTTCTGCTCCAGAACCAATTCAAAACATTGGAAATTTTCCACAAATGTAACGGGATAGGGAGGGATGAGTACACAGGGAGTAGAAGATTCAAGCATTTTGATTAGTTCATCACATTTGTTAGAATTTTGACCTTTTTTTTTTTTTTATTTGAATGCATAATACACAGTGGTTGAAATAAAATGTCTTTTATAAAATCAAAAATACTTCTGAGCCCAAAAGACTTTCTAGGAATGCTCCAATCTGATATTTCACAGCGGCTGTATAAATCACTTCTGTGAAGCTTTTACATTTGAAGGAAACAGCCTACTGTGACAGAAAAATGTTACCTCAGACCTTCTCCCCCTCTCAGTGTGCTCTACCAGGAGTATGTTTCTACATGAGGTTGGCCTTGCCCCTGGGTACTGGCATGGGTGATGCTGGCTGGGTCCTGGTCACACCCTGCACCTTCCAGACCATGCTGTATCAAGGAAATACAATTATTTGGTGCCCTTTCAAACTGTACTGGGGACCATGTTGAATTTCCCTGGTGAAGTAAAAAAAAAATGACAGGGAAAGACCAGCTCCCCACACTCCATATTGCACTGACCATCCCCTGAGCATCATCCTCCAGGTGAAAACTCCCCAACTACCCACGATTAACCCTGTAGCTCTGATGTTCATACTAAAGCTTATAGGGACAGCCTTCAGCGGGACCAGGAGCAGAAGGAGAAGCAGCGGGAGCTAAGCTCCGCTACCTCCCGTGGGAGCGGGGAGCGGGCAGACCAGCCCCCTTTTTCCGAGGGACCCCCCCGGTAACACCCCCATAGCCTGTCTGTTGCAGGCAGCTTGCCCCTCCGTTAGCAGGCAGCAATGACATGAGCTCAGCTTCAAAGGGGGGGGTTACCACTGACAACAGCCTCGGTAGGGAATTTCTTGTTAAGGAGAACCCGCCTGATACAGTAACCCCTATAGCTGTTGATGGGGTCAGCTGGGAACTTTTCTGAGGGGCTGTCCTTCCCCGTGAACTGCTGAGGTATGGGGGATTTATTCACAGGGAGAACTAAACACTGCTGGGTGAGTGAAAGAAAAGGTGATTAAGTGCAGTACGACATCCTTCTACAGAGAGGCAGATCATCGGGGGAAACTCGGTGACCTCAGGGGCCATGAGAATATATCAGAAGTGTCTCCGCTTGTGTAGGAGAAGACACGGACCTGGGGCAGACCTTCAGCTGATGCAAAAGGAGCTCTGGCAGCTTACATCGGCCAAGGAACACTCCCCTCTTCCCCCTCGTGTAGCAGCAGTGCTGCTCCCTGCGTGGAGCTGAATAATCGTTCTCACAGCAACTCTCTTTTCTGCCAATATTGGAGCCTGCCCTGACCCCAAGATCATGCCTGCACCGGCAGCGTAACCTCCCTCCGCTCAGCCAAGGAACGTGCACATGAGCCATACATAAAAGAAGTATTTCACCCAGACAATATTTCTTGCTTAAAGTAGTCGTTCTCCCCACAGCATTGCCACTTACCCAGTATGCGAATGCTTTTCATTAAACACAAATAACATATTTTCTATCAACTTGAGCCTACGCTCTTTGTGCCATTCATCATTATGTATACCTAATATATTTTGCAAACCCCCAATTCTCCTGCTTTCTGTCTTTCGAGGCATTTCTGAAATAAAGTAAAACTATTACACCCCTGTTTACTTTTAGACATGTATTTTTTCAAAGCAAATGCATTCTGTGTTTTAACTAAGATACCACCATGTATTTATGGGAGTTTAATAAGTTCTTCCATTAATAACATAGACAAACTAATTTACCAGAACGTGTCTGTTTTAAACTTTGGGAACAAAGAGTGGGAGTATGAAAATCAATCTTTCCTTTGTACTTGAGCCACTGACCCATTAAAGCTTTGAAGATCATTTCTTTAAGAAATTGTGAGGAGTTATTTAACTACAAACAGCAGCTACCTTCCCATTCCAGCTGCGTAATCAAGCGTAATAAATTAGAGGAAAAAAATAAAGGTTCACTCTATTTTTTTTTTATAACTGAAAATTCTTAATAGCAGTTTGACAAATCGGCCCACAGCAGAAAGAAAGCGGCATTCTTCCTAAGACTGCTGTTTAGCACAAGTTAAAACACTGCTTTAAAGGTATTTTTTTTGTCTTTAATGATGGTTCAAAAATGTTCTTAGTTGCTCAGGCTTAATTATTTAACTCAAATTAATTGTAAAAGTTACCCATCACTGGAATAAGTTAGCAAACCTGGGAACTACAACATTGTTAATGGCTGCATGCATGAAAATGTACAGCAATTCCTGTTTGCTTGAAAAATGAACTCTTGATGGCATTACTTATTGTTAGTTATCATTAATAACTATTTCACAGTTTAACGCTGATAATATACTCAGTTATGTAAGAATGGAAATTTAAAATAATCTCCATCTTAAACTGCTTAAGCAATCTACATGCTAAACAATTATAATGATGTTCTAGTTATTAGAAACTCAAATGGAGAAACTCTATATGGGATGTCACTAAAACCTGTCAGTAAAAGGCAGAAAAGAGACAGACTTTTAAAAAGATCTAACATATGGATAGCGTAAAGATGCTTTTTAAAGAACATATCCGTTGATTCAATGTTGACGGGCTCTACTTATGATGAATACACAACTGTTTCCAAAGGCTTCAGATAACCTGAAATAGCATTAGTATCTTGCTGAAAGCAAGCTGGTGAGGAACAGAGAACGGTGCTTTGTGACAGAGTATGGAAGGTTAACCCTGAAGCATTTCCCTTTCCCGAGGCTGGAAGGACCACACGAAAGGGATAGAAGTCAGATTATTTTTTTTTTTCCTCTGCTTTTCTAAAGTGCCTTTGCCGAATCTACTGGGGTTGATACCTTTTCCTAACAAGGACATCAGAATTCCCTTCCCCTGCCCACACAAGACGTGCAGGAAAGGCTGTGAGAGAAGAGCTTAATAAATACTTTGCCATTTTATAACGTAGGACAAACTGCAATTCACATTTTCAGAGAAGTACACACGAGGCTTTGGCACAAAACATAAGTGCAGTTTATACCTGGGACTTCAGCCACTGTGCCAGACACAGTCACTGCCCACAGAGTACCTGGGCTGGTACCTCGCTGCTGATTCATCTGCACAAGATTACAGGTGGTTCTAGGCAAACTTGCAGTCATTTGCTGCCTTTTTTTGCCCTCAAAGTGCCCAAACATTAAAAATATTTTGCACTTAGATACTTCAGTCAGTTTTATTTCAATTAGAATTGCCACTTGATTTCTATTTTTATATATATATATATATATATAAATGTCAGGACTTTTGTATTTGCTCATCAAACAGGTCTGTTTATTGGTCTAAGAGATTCTCAGTCCAGCTGCAACTGTTTGCAAGTCCTTAGAAGATTATTCTTTATAGAAGTATCCAAAAAAGCATATCCTGAGCAGGTGTTAACACATCATGTGGATCAAGGTCCAGGTTCCAAGGTCCAGTTCCTCAGGGATATTTAGAGAAGTATATTTTATTGATTGAAGGATTAAGTTGCTTTGAGGATCTGAGCTGAAATCCTTAGCTTCACAGACTTCAGAGAAATTATGCCATTTATTACTGCTATGGGTCAAGTTCTTGCCTCCAGGGCCAGTTTTGACCAGCTCAGTCTTCCTCTTCTAGGTTGCTTTAAAACTCCACCAATTATGCAAACCTTTTCATTAAGGCCAACCACACCTGGAATTCTCACGAGAACAGATTCTCCCAAAGCATTTCACTGATTTCTCCTATTGGAGCTGGTTGAACATATCTGCTTGAATCTCATTAATTATTAATTTTTTACTGCTTTTGGCTAAATGAGCGTCTTGAATTTGGTAAAAGAGTCTGGGCGCATAATATTCAGACAGCGGGTTGCCTATGAACTCTTCACTTTCAACTATTTGCTAATCATTATGCATGATATATACGTTAGTCACCCTGGAGCACGTGTCTGTCCCATGGGGAGCAAGCGCCGTTTTCGACAGGATCTCAGTGGAATTCAATGGAATTCATCTTGCAAGTAAGCAAATCCCCAGTAGACTCAATAACCCCACAGAGTGTCAGCTGGGAAGAGTGTACATGAGAACTTGAGCACCAAAGGTCAGTCGGTGACCACTGCATGCACTGAAGGTAATACCAGCGGTGGGGAGAAAGGTGCCACACGAGGAGCATTGCCTGAGCGGGTGCTACAGCCTCTGCCTCTTGACCAAAACCCCAGATCACCATTCAGTAATATGTTTAAGCACATGCCTGAGTCCTTCTCACAGCAAAGAGCATGTCTGTGGGCTGATTATCTTTTTGACAGTTAACAGCAGACAAAGACAAATCCACTTTCAGTAGTCCAACAAAATAATAATTTTTTTTATGATTGGTGAAAATTGGGGATTCCCAGTGTTGCCAAAAACAAGTGTCCTGATTACCTAGTCCTTAGACACAGCTCATTCTAGTTCTTTTTATCTCAAAAATGTGCACAAATCTATATTTTTTACCTATTTTGTTCTGGTTTCTCAAAGACAAGAATGGGGAGGAGGGAATCCCTGATGGGGAAATTTTATTTTAGGCAGATGCTGAAAATGGGGAAAGATTCATTAAGTGACGTTCAGGACTTCAAAATTACACCTGGAGTATTTCCTCCCTCCGTTACTACCAGAGATGAGAAAGTGCCAGGAACAGCATAAAATATGGTGGATAGGAGTTTGAAGAGCATCTGAGTCACGGAAGAGCTTGTACCCCCTGGACATACAAACCTGAACGCCTAAGATGGTTCTGAATAAAGGTCCATGGTAGAAATACCTTTGTTCTTCTTTCCATTATGGATAAATTAATCACATGCTAAACATTACATTTAGAGTTCCTTTTTTTCAAATCAGTGTCATTTCTCTTAAAGTACCCTTCTGATTTAGCTGGGATTCAGTTCATAACGTCGTTGGAACAACACGCTTTTGTGTCAATTATTAATGTACTACGAGGTCTGCCCTAGCAACTATGTCAACATATTCTTCACCAATGGAGATCATGAAATACAGACGGCAATAGTGTTAAAAAACAAGCTTTTAGATCCATTTTACTTTGTTGCAACACTGCTTTGCAGATACTGAATTAGAGCCCATTTAAACCATTCAAGCATATAATCAAATTTCAGTAATGAGTTATTAATTAAGCAGGGGCATCCAATTCTGTGCTAACTGCCTCATAAACAATCGACAGGAGATTTGTGAATTTTGACTTCCTGACACTATTAAACAAATCAATATTAGGTTTCAGACACAGCAATTCAGACAGTTTTCCCTGTTATTTGGCAATCGTCTGCCTGGAATACTAATGAAAGAATTAAGAGCTGTAGATTTTGCATGTGTTCCATCAAAAAGATCCTTATCTGTGGGGAATTGGGGCCTGATTTGCATGGCAGAAGACTTTGCTTTTGTAGGTACAATTTTTCTCAATATGTCACTCATTAGTATTTATAAACTACAGAGCAGTGAAGCCTTCAGCCCCTATTCATAATGAACAGTCATATCCCTGCTGGAGATACAACTGAACAAAGCCATTTATTTATTTATTTAGTGGTCCTTTTCATTTATAGCTAACCTAACCTGCAAAAAACTTGCATCTAAGGAGATCTCTGAGCAACACACATTTCATTTCTTTTTTGGAAGGGAATATATAAATGTGTATACATATATAATATGTATATATATATATATATGCACATATGGGCAATTCGTTGATTAGCAATTAGCTGTATGAGCAATACATTTATTTACACGCAGCAATTCAGTGCCTAACAATTCTGAAAAATTTCAATGTCTTACATAGATTTATTTTTTCTTTCACTCTCCCTCCTCTCAAAATGAATTCAGGCCCCAGTTCAGCCAAGCTGTGGAGTTAAACAGGGGCTTTGGTGTTTTGCTGATTTAGGGATTAGTGCTGTGAAAAGTGCTGGGTTAACAGTACTGCAGGATGAAGTCCGGAGAGCAAGTACAATAGTGATGCCTCCTCCGCCGGCCGCCCTTTGCCATTGTAACCGAGTTGAACTTCACCTAGGGATAAGTGAGTGTTTAGTTTTCATAATCACATAGTCTTTGGCCCCTTAATGAAGAAGACGGCAGGGGCTACCAGCACCTGTTGAGGTAGCGGCTTTTGTAAGGAGGTTTATCTGGCTGCTGAGAACTGGGCTGAGGCGACACAGGTCCAGTTCTCGGGACGCTCAGGATATGCTTATCCCAGTGTTTTGGATGGTTTTACTGGAAATTTCTGGCTGCTGTCTCCAGAACTGACTGAAGCAAGACTATGACGCAAAACCCTGCCCTAAAACTTCTCCTCCGCTTGTATCTGTGATGATTGAATATTTTGCT
This sequence comes from Elanus axillaris, assembly GCA_026212715.1. Lineage (NCBI taxonomy): Eukaryota > Metazoa > Chordata > Aves > Accipitriformes > Accipitridae > Elanus > Elanus axillaris. The sequence continues at coordinate 35,152,667 of JANZLQ010000100.1, read as the reverse complement.
CGAACTGTGGCTTAGAGACTCTACAGGAGGTTGTTTTCTCATGTCAGTTTGCTATTTCCCAGGCTGTAGATACATTTTTCCTTAGTTTCAGTATCTCCATCTCAGTCCCAGCTGCAAGAAAAATGCAGAAATGTATATTAGACTTAAAATGAAGTTCATGTTTCTATTACACACACCTCAGTTTCTAACACAAAAACAGTCTCTTGCCAACAAAAACGCTGAATCTTGTTTGGTTAGCAAAATTTGTGCTGTATTTACATAAACAAGTGTCCAACAATTTAAAGGATAAAAGACTCACTAGCACAGAAATCAGTGTGAAAATAGGTCAGAGACCAAGTCTTTTAAAAACAACCTTGGCAAGGAAGGATAAAAGTACTGTAGAGTGATCAGTTCCAAAGTGGGTCAGGGTTTCATCTGCAGGAACAAGTCTCCGGCATTATTTCTCCTGTAGAGTACTAATGTGCAAGCTCTACCCCAGGACTCCTTGGTTCTGCACACAGAGGAAAAAACGTTGTCTCTGCCCCAAATAGCTCTTAGTCCAAAGTACAAGTAAGTGACAATGGATGCACATAGTCAGGAGACATTGTCAAAGGACAGTACAAGGAAATTAAGCTGCCTACTAAATGGCAGGGGGAATGTGGAACTGAATGCATCTTAGGTCTGAGTTTTGTTGTATTTAGCTTTTCTACCAGCCTCTCTCTCTCTTTATTTCCTTCTCTCTCGGATCTTAAGACATCTAACTCATTAAAAATCTTCTTTTTAATTATCTGCCAGGAGAAAAAATTAGCATAATTAAGGACATTTAAATTTAGATTAACAACCAACCTAATACACGGCACTGCTTTCAAGAAGAGACCATCTCTTTTAAATGGCCATAGACTACACAAAGATGTTATTTTAGTTTCTGTCTAGATTTCTGTTCAATATAGCACTCAGAACATATTTCACTGCATTGAACATATCACTTGATCTGTTCAGCAGCATGCTCTCATTTTCATGTTGTGTTCAGCCTCTTTTTAAAACACTTGCCTAAACACTGTTCACCATGCTGGGACCCATTTTTAAAAGGACGACTTCAGCATGAAATGCAAGCAGGTCAGCAGTTTGTAAAACTGGTGGATGTTATGTTCCCTTAATATTAACCTTCAAATCTACAAAATACATTCAGTTTCCAAAATAGCTTTAAAAGTAGGTTCAGGCATGACAGTTTGCCTTTCTTGGTGTTTGCACTTTGGAGGACAGCAGGATTGTTTGGTTTTGCTTTTTTTCCTCCCCTGTTACAAGCATGAGAAAGAACCTGAGCAGATAGAGCTCCAAGTTTCATCTGAGACATGGTCAGAGACCTCCACCTCTTCAGGTCCTCACTACAGTGGCTCGTGGTGAATAACACTGAACATCAGCATGGCTATTCATGATGATTCCCCATAAAATTCAAAAGGACTAGCATCCCACCTAATGCCTGCAAGAATCGGGTCTCGCTGACCTGAGGTAAAGGGGAGGGTTCACCCCCTTAACGAAGGACACTAAATCCCAGCGCAGCTGGTAGGAGACTGGACTTCAGAGGCTCCCAGTGCTGAAATGACTGGGTTTCAGGTGTTTGACTGTAGGCAATCTGGGTACCTCAAAATGTTATTGAACGTACAAAATAAACCTGGCATAAATAAGATAGGAAAACATGTTTCCTTATCTCAGTTGTAAAACCAAAGTGGTGTGTTCTTAGTTTGGCTTACATATACAAAAAAAGGTGATTTCCTGAGCCCTGTGTGTTTCCTTCTTGCCTCTCTTTCAATGAGCCGTTGGAAATTTTGAAGTCACTACCCAGTTCAAGCTCACCTGTCAGCAGAGTAGAAGTGACATGGAAAGTATGTCCTGCTAACTGGGGGATCCAGAGGATGCAGACTGTACAGGGTGAGACGCACTCCAGTCTGCACACCAGGGTTGTGCTTGGTGGAGGAATGGGCTGGTAGGGCTCCCCTCTTGCTACGTGGGAAATACCAGAAAAAATCATGGGATAAGCACCACCAGCCACTGGCTGGGGGTTCTTGTGCTGCATTTGTGTCCAGTAAAATAGACATGTTCTGCTGCAACATGCTTCTGCCAGTGGCAGTGTGTTAAGTGCCCCAAAAATCCAGTATGTCCCTACATCCAGAGCAGGCCAGACCTTCTGTACATCTTGTATCTGATCTGCACCCATTCAGCAAGGTCTGGCAATTCTAGGTGTCCTGAAACCCTCGACAAACACAATTCCCCAAGCAGCAGAGCCAAAACACCCTTAGCACTGTCTCAGTAAATCCCCACTCCGCTGTCAGTGCCCCACACCAGGGAAGGCTGCAGCAGGTTTACCTTCCCCACAGATGCTCTGCAATCCGCAGGACTGAGCTGAGCCCACGGTCACAAATCTTAGAAGAAACCAGGTTTCAGCAGCTCTGCCGCTCACAGAGCTGCTTTGCTCTTAAGGTGAGAATATCCCCTCAGTATGGAAAAATATGAAGCCTGAATAAATTAAAAACGGGAGCTATGTTACACGTTACTGTCATTTAATTAACATCTCATAATGTGTTGCTTAAGGAATCAAGACTCTATCAGGATGAAGCCTATAAGCATTTTCCCTGTTTAATCAAAAATGTAGATCACATCACATTTTATTTCTTTTAAAAAATTACACACTTATTGAAAAAGCTATGATTAAATTTTTTATTAAGAGCCATTTCTCTGAATTAATTCTCCTCCTAAAAATTCAGTGTCAAAGAGGAACATGGAAATTAGTGCATAAAATTTGGAAATCTGCAAGTATAGATGGATGAGTTCATTTGACTTTATTAAATTTTATTCACTGTACACTGATAATGGCTTGACAGTATTTATACCTATAACACTATATATGTGCATATTCTGACATTGTAGTTTGGGCTAGCCACCTCTTTTTTACACAACCTGGCAACTCCTAATGTAAGAAACTCCTTTTTTACATTTGCTACCTTGGATTTGGGTTTTTTTTCACTTTGGTGGATTTAAACTATTTTGACTGAAATTGTGTGTGCTGTGTGGCAGCTTCTAGATAATAACCTATTTATTTCAGCCACCACCATTCAGATCACAGGGAGGGCAAGGATGCTCTCATATGATTTGGAGCAGAGCATGAAATTTAGATAAAGTGAGGGGAAGGAAGCAAAGCATCTTTTACTGTCCTTGAGAAAAGACATGCCTGTTTGGGACAAGTTTCAAGCCTTAAAAAAACCACAAACACTTACTGCAGATTTAGATTTTAACAGCCACATGTTTCACCTGTGCAAGGTGTCTTCTGTCCCACCACTGAGCAGAACATCCCCTTACCTGTCAGCTCTGAGTGCCAAAATATGTGCTGGGACCAGGGCTGGAGACCAGAACACAGACCTGGTTCTTCTGCATGCTTCCCCATTGAGTGCTTGGCCCAGGCACATTGAAATTCAAGATATAATGTTTAGAGCCACAAAGGAAAGGAGAAAGAGGTGGGAGGTGCAGATGCAGGGAGAGACAACTTGGGAAAGCTGTACAAGGATGAGAGAATAGGCACTAAAATAGAGGTGACTGAGGAAGAGACATGGATTTGACAATTTTTTGATTTTTTTTTCTCTTTTAACTTTAATAGAAAATAAGAAAATGCATGCCAAGAAGCTGCGTTGGAATATGAAGTAAATGTAAGCTTTCTAATGTTGAGAAATGTTAGGATTAAAGTTGCCTGGGAGGTGTAATATCAAGTGCATAGACAGAACAATACAATCTTTAACTAAGTGATGTTATTTTTTCCTCAAGACCCCTACCTTACCCAGAGGCTGACTCAGAGGACAAACTGGGACTGTTTACTGAAGGGAGGAGGAATGTGCCTCGTTGCAGGGCAAGGAATGAGGCAAGAAGAGGAGCAATGATCTTAGATTTAACACAGATGAGGTACTGAGGAGAACAGCATGCTGTCCTTGCTGTCCTCCACAGCATCCCCATCAGACACTAGACAACCGAGCTTTAGTTGTCAAAAGTGGTCACTGTGCATGATTCATCATTTTCTGGGTGCCCAGCGTGAGACACAGACCAACCTGCAAAACTTCAGAGAACACTTATTTGGAGCTGGCATAAAGAGGAGTTGTGCTTCGAGCACCAAAGGTGTCATGTAATTCTGGTGCCTTCTGAAAATTCAGACCTTTTGGACTAGTAACCCAAATTAGTGGACTTTGGCACTTCAGTTCGTATTTGTGAAACACCCTCTCCTCTCACAGGGGCACTCTGCAGCTAAATTCATTGACGTTTGTGAAGCAATTACTCACCAGAGCGAGCGTGAATGCCACAGACTCAATTCCAAGGACATTCATGAGTCACTTCTTAGAGGCTAATTTGAACAGGGTACATTAAGTATGGAACCCACATTCAATAAGAAAAATATGGTACTTAATAACTACTTAATAGGTGCCCTGAATAAGGCCAGAAGCTTATGAAAAAGAATAGTGTGTGACCATGTCATTACAGGGTGTACCACCACGGGGATGCACAAGGGTTGAAATACACTTATGAGCACTTGACTGCAACCCTACTATCAGTCTTTCACATGTAGAAGGAGTTGGTGTGTATTCTCATTCAGGGTGGGTAATGGCCTTCCTACTGTTGTAAAGCAGATCTTGAAGGGTCGGGACAACACACCAGTGATGCCGGGTCTCGCAGTTTCCACTGCTGTCTTTTCTCTGGATGGCACCAATGGCAAAATTGTGTGCTGCACAGCTTCACCTGGGAAAGTAATGCAAGTAGCTTTTATTACCTTATTCACTGAAAGGAAAGGACAAGCTGGCCTGAAACACATAGTAGAAGGCTAGGCTGATCATTTTATAAGGGCTTCATTAAGTTACACTGTTCTGAATTTGCATGGAGTTGTGACTGACCTTATTAAATCATCACATGTAATGAAACTGCATTAAACCTTTGTCCTCTACCTGGCCAGACAGTGCAGAACAACATGAATTATCTCACAATAGCTCTATGTATGTACTGTTGATTACAGATGTCTAATGTATAATAGAAGTAATAAGAAGAATAAAGAATGGCCTCCACTCTAAAGAAAAAAAAAAAAACAAAAAAAAACCCCCTTGCTTTAGCTGTTTTATTGTATAAAAATAAATTTGTTGGTTGGACAGGGCTTGATTTTGAGCATCATGTAAGTTTGTTTTGAAACTCAGTCCAGGCAGAAATAACAGGCTTGAAACCTAAATTATAGGGAAACAGAAGTTCTTTGGGGTAGAAAATAATCAATCTTCTCAATGTTAACACCTCCTTTCAAGGCTCACTGGCATTCCTTCTGAACTGTGTGGCGTGTCTGTTTGCCGAAGAGAAGGTATGGTTGTAGGTAGGTATTGTGCCTGGAGCTAGAGAAACAGGCATCTCATTTGTGAGCTCTCTCAGAAGCAGACTGTGAGGGGCCTGGTGGCTACACTGGTCCTTGCCTGGACTCTGATGCTGGAGAGGCTCAACAAGCTGCCTGAGACTTCCCCTTGTAGCTCTTGGCAGGTCCCTCAAATCTACCCGTGCCTCTGGCCACTGCCTGTGATGTAGGAATATTGATGTTTGCCCATCTGGGGTTCATCTTGCACAGATGTGTTCATGCGTGTCTGAAGTGGACTCAGACATCCCAGCGTTCAAATAAAGAGACCAAATAGGCGTTAACTGATGCATGTAATGCCATTGATATGATTGTCATTTTGTGCATACGATTAAGAAAAATTACCTTTCTGTATTTCAGCACAGTTGTTTTACTCGAGACGATGCTCTTCAGTAGCTGCCAGCTCAGTCTTTGGTAGGACACCTTAGGGTCCACCAACAGACTCTCAAGGCAACTGCTGGCCTATGCTCTTGTCGTGATTCCAGCCAACACCCGTGTGTGCGGTCCACCCCACAGTCCTGGAGACATTCTGCTGAGCAGGACCAGCAGGTTTCTCTGAAGGTTCAGCAGAGCTCTAGGAACTCAGCAGAATTATGACAGGGCTGAGGCTAAAGGTGAACAATTCTGAGCTCAGAAGTCAGAAGCCAGAGAAATTTAAATAAAATATACAGCATTGACTCGCTGCAAAGGTACCAAAGTTCATAATGGATAAATATCTGGTTAGATTCAGTCAAATGAGAAAAAATAGAGAAAACCTCCCATGAACTGCCTTAGCCTGCACAGTGCCTTTACTGTTGTGTGTCTCATATTCGGTTTTAGGTGCCTGTGGACTGAGGTCTAGGAAAAAAAGAGAGAAGAATCCTGCATTCAGTGGGGCTAAGGCAAAAAAGTTTATAAGCAATGATTCTAGCTATGTGCAATGCATGTACACCTAGAAAGCTTGCAAAGATCTCATTTCATAATTACTGTATGACATATCAGAGCCCAATGGGAACTGTTATAATGAAAAGTTTTCAAGCCCCTCTTAAATCATTATCTGTTATTGTATTCAGGAAAAAGAATTGGAGACAAGGTCCCAGTAACAATAATTTTATTTTAGAAGTTACTGTCTAGATCAGGTGAAGGAAATTAATCAATTTGGTGATTGCATCTGACAGAGTGATAAAGGTCGCTTAATACCTTTTGAGCTTTTTATGTTTTTGATATCATATCTCATTTTCAGCATGAATGGAAAACTCAGTTGATTTAAAGAAATCTGTGCTTTAATTTACAGCAGATGAAGCTTAGATCATCAGATATCCATGTTTCCAGCAATCATTAAAATTGTATAGTTGGTGGCCGCCCTTCTAGACATTGGCAGGCTCAGCATGTAAACACACAGAGAGTGCAGATTTCTGAGTGCTTTAGCCATTAATTTAATTCTAAACTGTGGGCTTGGCTGCCTGCATGGAGAGGGACAGTGTTCAGGTGGAGCAGGAGATAAACTTCAGATTTATGTTCCAATCTGCGCACGCCCACCCACATACATCTCAGTAGAAGTCATATAGGGCCAAGCCCTATGGATGAAATGAGTAACGCTACACAGCTTTTGGTAAGATGTTCCATTTCAGAACTGCTCCGTTTCCCTATAAAAGAGAGGTTGTTGCTTTTCAGCATATAATATGCAATTTAGTAGCAACTTGCGTATACCTGTGGGTGCTCATAGCCATTTTGGACAGCTGGGAACCATAATGATTTCTATTTAAATATCACAAAACATGGAATGACAAATCCCAGCGAGTCGAGCTGCCACACTTCAGACAAGATCTGAACATCAGGATGACCCCTAAAAGCAATTTCTCATTGTTCCAACAGTGACAAACCTTCTCCTGGGTGAATCAGAGCTCTGTTTGTCCTGAGTTCTACCATTTACCTTTCAAAATGCTTCCCATGCCTTTTTCATTCATTCCAATGCCCTTCTTCTGCATGCAGCTGCCCCTCATCCAGTTTTACTCCTCAAGCTTTTCTTCATCATAACAGAGCACCTCATGCTCACATGGTGCCTCACTCTATCCCTATGCCAGTTCATGATTTACAGCTGAGGAACTAAGAAACTGCAAAGTGACTCCCTGGAAAGCCACTGGAAAGGCACTTAGCACTGCCCTGAGCTGAGACACTTCTAGAGCAAACTGCTGTCCCAGCTCTGAGGCATGATCTGAAGCCATCTCTGTGGCTATTACTTCCACCAAACATTAATGTTGGTAACAATATTCTGGGTCAGCATATCACAGAACTGGGAGAACCATAGAATCCTGGACACGAGCATTTTTGAAGGGGAAGGTTAGTAGTTAGTGGTGGGACAGGCATCAGCATGTCATGTCACAAAATCCCAACATAAATTACATAAACAGTTTAAATTACATATGCACTACTGTAGTTTTACGTGGTTGCAAGTCATTTCCTCTTGCATTCACTTACTAACAGAAAGAACTGATGTCCTGTGTGAAACCTCTTAATCACACCCCCAAAAAAACAACACTAAAATTGTCCTATGCCCTAAAGGCCATGCAAAGCCCAAGGATACCTGAAAAATGGGCACCTGAAAATGGAAAGAAGTCCTGAAGTTCTCTAAGTTCCTCATATATTCTACGCTGGTCTTCATTTTTCTTATTATTATAGGGGAAGAAATAGATAGCTCCGTGCAGCTGATCTTTGCTTACTGTGCTGACTGAGTAGGTGTCAGTACTACACAAGCAAGTATCATGCAATCAAGAAGTAGCCTAGGTCATAACTGGATGTTTTGCACAGCAGCAGCCTAAGTTCAGTGCAGAATTTGTCCTAACTGCATATACATCTGTTTCAAAGTCTCACATTGCATGTATTTCTTACCTTCTGATTTTCTCTTCTTCTTGGTCATAAGACTCTCTGAATCATATAAAATACTTGGTTATTAAGGGAAGAACTGTTAAAATCTGTTTTCAGAAAACAAAATAATATCTAAGTGAAAAGATTTGTAATATGGTCTCTAGAGTAGTCACATTCTGGATTTGTATAATCCCCTTTTGAACTTTGGACCAACGCTGGGCCATAGGACCTCCTTTGTTCATGACTTTGTTTTCCTGTGTTCTGTAAATTCTGCTCATAAAATGTCTTTGAAAGCTGAGAAAGAGAGAGATTCTAGAGGCAGTCAGGTATCTCAAGAGGTTAGTCCTAAAATTTAAGCTGTTCTGTATCTCCTGGTAACTGATTCTTTGATTTAAGCCCCAGACTTCAGTTCCAGGGATATGCTTGTTATAGTGTTATTTACATAGCAATACAAATGTGGGCAAGATTTTGCAGATGACTAAAGTTCTATTCCTTAGGGAGGAGGTGGTTTAAATATAAGCAAAAAGCAATATAAATCTAACCTTTCTATAGCTAATGACAGTTTTTAAATGAATACCTCATTTGCAAAAAGGATGACAGTAAACCACACTAGCTATTGAATTTTGTCGATAGCATTCTCCTTGGCTAATAAACATACGTCTCATACTGGAGGAGTGTGCACATGCATGAAAATGTTGGGAATATTCTGGCTTACCCAGTTCTGACACAGCCTTCAACTCGCAAGGAATGTTATGCTTTGCATGAGAAAGGCGCATCTTTTGTGGAGCTTCAGATATTGCCTTGTTTTAACAACATTTGCAGAAACAAATCATGATAACGATCACACCTTATTGTGCATGAATAACTGCACTTTTCACGCTTTCATGGGAGTCTGGGAAAGGAAGAGGACGATCATAGCTGAATGAGAGAGGCATCCGCCCATGTGTTCTGCAGGAATTATGAGCATCAGCCCCACAGCTTACGTGTTCACAGCAGGACCTAGGTACAGCAGAGACAACAAAGTCCAAAGCTGTGATTAGAAGGATGACTTATCCTGTGCCTGCGTAATCCTGGAAGTACCTGAACTCTCGAGGTGCCTTGCAATTGAACTCAGCCCTCACACACGTTTGGGTTGTAGCTGTGTGCCCTCCCAGAACTGCCCCACAGCCCCTAGAGCCCAGGCTGAACCCAGATACGGCTGCAAAATAGCATTGTGGCCCCTTGTATTTACACTAGCTGTGTCTGCTGCCTCCTCACACCAGCTTTTTGTACAGTAGCCTGGTGGTTAGAGAGGACAGGAGTGGGGGAAACTCCTAGGTCCTGCTCCCAGGATTTTTGTATAAATTGTTTTCAGTAAGACCTTACCATAAACCACAGGGGCTGAGGGCAGAACCAAAGTGTCTGTCCCTCCCAGGAGAGATATTCTCAGCACTAGTCCAGCTAATCATACTCTCTCTGCCTCATCCCGATGAAATTAATTTTGCACATCTTTCTGCACGGTTCTGCCCTGGCAGACCCAGCTCAGCCTGCAGTCGGACCGGGATAGCACTTTGGGGGCTGGATGGATGTTAAGTCCAACACCTGAGGAGATCTGTATTGAATTGCACTTATCTGTGCAGCCATCGCCTAACCTCTGTTTACGCCACTCCACAAAAAATAAAAGTCCTTTCACTTCTGCTAAAGTCTCCTTGAGAATTGAGACCTATTAGGCTATGGTAATATAGCTGATTTTATGCCTCAAGATACAACTTTAGGAGGAGATTTTCAAAGGCAGAGGGGAGTTAGCCTCCCGGCAGCATTTAACTTTTCATAGGATATGAGGGTTAGCTTCTAACGCGCCTTGGAATCGCATCCTCTTTGGTATTGTTTATTTGACTCATGCCCCTTTCAGGAAGAAGAAAAACAATTCTGATCATTTAGAAAAACATAATTCTAAATGGATTCTGAAGTTTTGCTAAGCATCAAACTTTAAGAGAAAATCATATTACTTTACAGTATTTTTCAAGACTATATCAATTCCAGACTCCTTACCATTTTGCCATAGCTCTGGAAAACAATTCACAAATGTTAAAACAATCTAACAGAAATAAGTGAAATAAGGATGAAAAGGCATAGTGTTGGGCTGGAGGGGAGGGTGTCTGCCACAACTCCCATCTCCCTCTTGCTGTCGTATGTGGCTCATGATTAGCATTTGGCTGTGCGTTTTGTTAGTATTTTCAGCACAGCAGTGGAGTGAGCATTAATTGGGCTAATTATCGTGAGCTATAATTTAACTCAGTAATCAAACTCATAAACCAAGCATTATCAAATTTATAAACTCAGCATGCTTGAGTGCCCTTAGTGATAATGAACTTGCTGAGTCAGATTATTCCCTTGCAATTGTTGATAATGTCAGAAATAGATTTGGACTGTCTTACATTTAGCATTTCCCCCTGCTGTATTAAATGGACAAGAAAAAATTGCAATACTTGAGAACAGAATCCTCAATGTCCTTAATTTTTTTAATGTAAAGCAGAAACGACTTCAATCTTTGTTTGTTTTAACTCTGCAAGACGGGGTTGTTTTAATTTTTCCTCCAATGGCAGTGAAACCTTTCACTGCTTTGTGTACCTCAGTCCCTTCCTCGTAATCATCTCTGGGTAAGACAAACAAGTATCTGGTATCTACAAAACTTCATTTCTACAGATTCAGAAAATTTTGGCCTCTTTACATAGGTCAAATGTTGTGCCAACAGAAGCAGGGCTGACTTCCTAACATTGTTGTATTAACATACCTCAATTTTAGCCTGGGGGAGAGGGAAATGATGTTGTTTGGAATGAGATGGTAATTTACTTTCCATGCTTTCTCAGTCCTAAGGCATCTTTTCAGGATGAGACAGCCAGCTGTGTAAATTGAAATTGGTGAACAATTGTCCACTGGAGGCTCTAACATCTGAAAAGCAGAGTTGTATGCTCTTCTCTGTCCATGTAGAATATGGTATTTTCATTTTACAGGGATAAGGGATTTACTGTTAAATTAATGGACATTTCAAACTGCAGTGGCAACACATGTTACCGCCTGTGTTACTGGGAAATAACTTGCATCTGTGCAAGTTATCACTTGGAAAGAAAAGCTTCCGGTTACTGTGTGATGGCACGAGAAAATAACACTTTCTACCCGTGTGCCAGGGGAAATGAGGTCACAGGCTCTCGCCGTATGCCTTGCAAGTGGATATCTCATGTACAAGTTCGGACAGGCATTAAATTGGTTATGCTTCAACTTCTGATTTTTGTTTTCATTAACATTTGTACTCTTACGTGGCCTGGAGCGTTTTGTCCCTTTTATAGCCTTCCTCAGTAAAGCCGCAGAAAGCTGATCTCAAATTCACATTAATGGCCTTGGATTTTCAGGTCATTCCTTACAGCAAAGACTCCATTCTGCTGCTTTTCTCATGGCGTGACACCTATACCCCAGTGGATATCCTTGCCTTCACAGCCTATCTTCACATCAGTGTTTTTAATTGTACTTGGCTAAGTCATGAGATCCGTCTCCAGAGTAACTTAGACCTAAGTGCTTCTGGACCAAAAAGATCAGAAAGCTACCAAACTGCAAGGCATACGGCTCTACAGATTAATGGGAGTTTACCCTACACACCCAAAAAGCTGAAGCCTACAAGCAGTCTTCAAGGTTTACGTGTGATCATACACTCTGATCCCTGAACTTATTCCCCGTCTTCCTGAGCTGAGGACAGGATAAATGATAGGTCTTGTTCTTTTGCAGCAAGACAGTGTAATTTGCAGAGAGTAATCATAGTGGTTATATATATAGCTAAGGCAAAGTTTCCCCCCGCAAAAAAAAGCCTTGCTTCAAGTGTCTTAACCTGTGTGGCAAGACAACCTGTTAGAAATCACAGTGGTGCTACCACCAATGCAGCTGTATAATTGCAAGTTGTTGGTGTAAGGACAAAAGTGTATTGAATGCAGATGAAAAATAAGGGAAAATAATTGTGAGGCCAAATAACTCAGGCTTTTCATTCATTATTAGAAATAGCACAGGTGTGGCAGCGAGGCCGCTCCTCTTTCCCTTCAGAGAAGTAGTGGTGTCTTCTTTCCTGCATGTAGCAAAGCCGAAGGGTGTAGTCCTGCAGTCCAGGCTAGGAGCAACTTGCCCTGAGAAAAGAGAAATGCTGTTATGAACCAAGCTTTCCTATAAAAGGATTTCTTTTAAAGTACATTGATATCACTGAAGCAATTCAGAACTTCTGCTCCAGCTCAGGGTAAGCAAACACTGCTCTAGAAGCATGTTCACTACAACTCATTTTAACCTCAGAAGAAATGTTTATTTTTCCCTCCTCTTTCTTTTTTTGTCTTTCTGGGTTTAAGAAAAGACCATGTGGTAACACTGATACCTTGTCAATCAGATGACAGGCTGTCTTTTTCTATTTAGACATGGTAGTAGGTCATTCTGAGGAGTAAAAGATAGGTTATGTCCCTGAAACCTGGCAAAGCATTGAAAAATAGGACCCATACATTGGAAAATTCTTCTAAGTATCACTAAAAATGACAAATCCTAATTTTCTCAGGCCCAGTCCTGGAATAGATTTTGTACACAAAACCACCAAGGTCAAAGGAAGATAAGAGACCTGGAAAACACCCTAAGTCCATCACATACACCGTTGTTTATTGCTTCTTTAACAAAGGAGTTTCAAGAAGCAAAAACATATCATTATGACTTAACTGATGCTCCTATAATAACTGCTTTTGATCTAGGAGATAAAATTAAATTAGCAGATAAGCTCTTTTATTTCTGCTCAGCCACTAGTGTATTCAAACAGGGTATAACTTGTCACTTTAAAAGGCACAGTAACAAAAACAAACTGGAAGGCAGCCACTTATTAATCTATGTTTTTGTACAGCTATCTGGAAACTCTGCTTTGCTGTCAGTATTTAAAGCTCATAAACAAGATGCACTGTCAGTGATTCGTGAGACTGGAATTTATGGGAATTGTCTAAACAAAACGTATTCACTCCTCTCGTGTGTAACCAAACGCATAAATGTTGTTGTCTTTTTATTCTTTACAGATGGTTTGTATCTCCAGAGATTTATAGAAGAATTCATAAATTGGCATCACTGGTATGTAAGAAATGTGAAGCAGCCTCTGCTCCCATTGTTCCCTGACTGTGAACCTGCCACTGCCTGAAAGAGTTTGCTCAAAGAATCAAACTCTCAGCCCAGCTCCAGTGTGATTACGAAGCCGACCCTCCCCTGTTTGGGGGACTCCTCAGAACTAAATATACAGCTTGATAAATATGAATTGTCATCTCTTTCAGTCATCTATTTCTATATCCTTTCATTCTCCTGCCCTCGCGCTGCAGCCTAAGTAGACAGGAGATACCGATTAACTGAAAGGAAATGATTGTAACCAAATGCTCTGCTGAGCGCACCCTCCAAGAGCTCCAAAATCATAAGTGAGCTGGTGCACTTGTCGTCAGGAGCAGCATATTCATCCAACAGCAACCTGTCAAATTGACTTCTTAGCATGGCTGATAATACTCCCGCATTTTCACTGCTAGAGAAGAGCAGGGAACATCACATATGCTTTTGAACGTCTTACGAAGAGCATCAGGGGAAAAAAAAAGCATTATTCGTACTTTCTCCAAAGATTTGTGGAAAGGCTGGGAATTGAATCCAGATTGCCTGATTGCTTATGCAGGGCCTTATGCACAAGACCAGCCTCTCTTTTGAAGCTTGACGTTCTGGTCTTTCTCTATTTGACAGTCCTTTCCCTTGTTCTCATTCGTCTTTCGGATGCACTGTGTTCCTCATGTGAAGATTGCTAAAATCACAGCACACGAGACTTTGCCAGATATGATTTTTTAAAACCTGTGTTACATATATGTCGTATCACACAGGTGCGATGTAAATACACACTCTACTTTAGGTAGATTCATATGAGACCGCCCATAGGAAACTCGCTCATGGAAGAAGAGTAGCCCACTCAGAATATATCCAAGCAAGACCAGAAGAAAGGTAGTTCTGAGAAATTCCCAAGACATGTATTATACACCACTGTGGTATCATAGTGCTTTCCCTGCAGAATTAATAACTACATCATTTGCACATTTCCTCCTCCTTGAACAAATACAGCAGCAATGTGGAGAAAGGGAGGTAAACTGTCTTTTTTTGAAGAATTAGACGGAGATTCAGTACTGTGCCAACCCTTTACAATAAAAATATCTTCTGAAAAAAGAAAGTCCTGAAATATTTTCCAAAAATGTTTAAAATTTTGATTTACCTGATTTTTTTAGTTAATTTGCCTCATAAATTTGACTTCTTAGAAAGCACTGTCCCCAGATGTCAGGTGCTTCATGATTTATTTTGTCTCCAAAGGGGTACGTTTGTCAAAACAATTCCTCCATGTATATTCACCTTACACTCTACATGATTGTGGGATGATTTGCTAAGACCTTAAGAGATTAGGACCACAGTCTTAAGCTGGAATCCACTAGATAGTGACCTTGTATTTGTGAAGGTGCATAGGGATCATAGCCCAGAGCAGGATAAATACCCATTTCATGCACAGTCAAAGACCATAATCCGGCCTGGATGCAACAAATACCTGGATTTCTGTGGCCAGGTAGATGGGACATCATTTTCTCATAGTCTGATGGTGAAACAGCACTTGTCTTGAGAAGTGAGGATATCTGACCATCCAAGTTTAGAGAGAAGTCAAGGCAGGTCCAAAGACTTCACTCTACTTGGACCTTACACATGTCCAAAAGGAGACAGAAGCAGCCCTTCATTTTTCCCATTTTGTTCTGCACTACTGGGGCTTGCTTAAAGACCTTTTTTTTCTGAATTCACTGATTCCCCATAGACACTCTGATATTTTAGTTATGGCTACACTTGCAACAGTCAAGAAGCCACTTTAACTGAGCATCTCCAAGAATTAAGAGGAATCTGAGCAGCTGTGACCAGGAAAGAGCCAAATCCTGGTTTCATCTATGAGATTCCAGGGAGCAGGGATGTAGCTTGATTTACGGGGAGGCGCAAACTCTCCACAGGAGAATGCAGAAGGAAGAGCCTCAGGGGGAATCTTTGATGAGACAAAACAATCTAGACATAAATAAAGACTTCAACGGATTTGTCCCTTCATTATTTTGGAGCCTGATCCAAAGCCCCGTTAAGTCAATAGAAGAACTCCAGCTGGGGTTTAGGTGAAGAGCTGAGGGTGCAATTTACACACAACTCCTGTCACTCGGGAACATTTCTGTATTGTAGGGAAACACGCTTGTTAAAGTACTGAGCTGACACTGAGACGCATTCAGCTATTACAGGATATTTTTTCATTGAGTTACTTGTTGCTGTCCAATAAAATAAAATATAGGAAACCCTTTAGTGTTTCATCAAATTCTTGCTCATTTCAAAGAGTACCAATATTTCTGTGTCTGGCTCACATATTAAAAAGTTTGCCTGCATATTAAGTTTCATTTTTTTTGTCATAGGCTTAGCTTCAGATCTTTCCATGACTTTTACTAGGGGCTATTTTTGAAGGATTCAAGTCTGTTTTGCCAGTATAACCTTCAATTTCTAATGAGTGTTATTTCAAAAGAGACTTTTCCATTGGTAGGTAACAGAAAATAAAGTTACCTTGAAATTTAATAAGTGTTATTTACTCTGTATCTACTAATAAATCCCATCATACATCCTGCTTTCTAAAATGCTAGAGGTTATGATCTCTTCCTATTTGGCATCCAGAAATTAAAGAAACATTTTATTATTTCAATTGGGTGAATCTTAGACTTTTCTTTTTCTACCTTTTGATTTTTCATTTGTACAGCCTGGTAACATTGGTACTATCACCAATTTTAAGGAAGTTTTTTAAAAGATACTGTATTTTTTCTTCCTTTTCAGTCAAACATTCCCCTTCCAATATTATGGTGATATAATCATATTTTAATCACAACATACAGATGTTTAATTCACTCTTCACTTCCATTTCTTCAAGGCCCACTACAAACCCAATTAGAGTTATTGCAAAGGCTTTCCTTGGACATTAGTAGATTTTAGATAAGGACTAAAGCATGACATAAATTCACAAATATATGCATTGTGTGTGTATGTGTGTCTGTATAAATCACTTGTAAGCAATGTTAGGTTTCTTAGTAAATGTACACTACTATAACACTATGTTCCTTTTCACAATATATGTATGTACGTATGCATATATGCTGCAATAGCTCATTCGGACCAATAGGCTTTTTTAATTCAATAGCAGATATAAATCTGTATCTGTAGTTGACCCAAATACATTGCTATCATCCATACTGGGGTGTTTTGTTGAATTATTTAAAACAGACCTTCCGGGTTGTATTTTTTTGCATTCAAATAGGTTATAATAATTGCCCTGCAATACCTGGGAGACAATTGAAATAAAATGAGCACATGGAGTTCTGTGGTATGAAATATTTCTCCCCTTGAACTGCAGGGATCCTTTTAGTACTGTTTTACTGTTAATAAATACATAAGAAGCTTTGTCAGTTTAAGGATTTACTTTTATATTTATTTTAAATCATGCAAATTGTTTATCTTTGGGGAGGTTCTGAAAATGTGTTTGAAGAACTAATTAAAAGGCTGTTACAAACAATAATAACCAGTATTTGCCAAATTATTTTCCATTCATGAATGCAACTTGAACCATTTTTATTTGCTTAAAAACAGAAAAAATATGTTTCAGCCCAAAGTTTCTTCTTCCCCCTTACATCACTGTTTAGATATTAAATACATTATGCACATAAAAATGTAAAAGTCAACACACTGAACCTTTCTCTTTTAATCCTTTTAAATTTTGCTATTAATTCTTTAATTTTCCTCACTCTGTGTGTGTGTGTGTGTGTATGCGTATGAGTGCATGCATGTGCCTCTGATCTGGCTTATACACTGTACTAAATTGTTCAGTAAATACACTGCAGCAGGATAAGGTCTAACTGGAAGAAAATTGTTGTGAGTTACAGGAAATTAAAAAATTCCTGCAATACCAACCCACTACTCAAAGTCAATCTGTGGTATCCCACAATCCACTCGGCTCTGAAGTCAAGCCAGAATGATTTTTGAAGAGTAATTTCAAGCCTTATAAAGGGTCACATCATGTATTAAAGCCATATTTGCTTCTGTGTTTTGTAAATTTTGAACTCATTACTAAACCTTTGTCTCTTATACTGTACGTCTGGCTCTGAACTCTCCTTCATCAATCTGATCCTTAAAAATCCAACAAAAAACATGCAACACATTTTGCACATGAAAAAGTGGTAAAACATAAATAGTTACAATCTCAAGGTGCCAGCATTTAAGAAAGGCTCTAAGAAGCTTATCTTTTTTTTTTCTTTTTTTTTTTTTAATTTAGATAGGAAAATCTTGAGCAAGAGGTTGCCCAAAACTGATATTTTCTGACCACCTTTGGGAAGTGCTGAGTGCCCTCAACTCCTGTTGACTTCACAAGAGATTAAGAGAGCTCAGCACCTCCCAGTATCAGTCCCATGGATATATATCTATATCTATTCACATACACATACATATATATATAATGAACTGCTAACAAATAGTGGATCATCTACTCTTTTCCTTGGCCAAATTCTTTGTGAAAGGATCAGACCCAAGGTTAGAGGTAAAACCATATGCAATTTACAATAAGCAAAACGTGTCTATAAACAAAATACAATTGGAAATCTGGGAATCATTTATATAGAGAGTGCTGGCAAAGTGCAGGCATATGTGTACAAAACAGAGCAGCACCTCTACAGATTTCAACAGTTCCATTTCTGAAGTTGCTCAACTAAGCCTTTATCATAACTTGGGACTGAGAAACAACACGCTGTTTGTTAAAGACAAGGATTTTACCCCACAGCACATTCAGAACTGGGGTGGGACTGCACATCTTAAAACCCAACAAAGCTGTGTGCACAGCTTGGGCTTTGATTCATCTAAGCTCTCTTCTCCTGAAGGATACTGTCATAGTGCTCTCACTCAAGGATACCCACAGTATTTCATTATGTGCCTACATCACATATTTACACTGACTGGTCTAAATTCCTGCTGTTTTCCCTGAATACTTACTTTTTTTTTTTTTCATGATCAGAGTCCTGGAGTCAATCAGCTGGAAAACTCTGGAACAATCTAAACAGGCATTCAAGGAAGGTACCCAGGCAAGTGGTTGCAAAATTAGGATGAGATGCAGCACGGGCAGGGACTGCAGCCCGCAGAAGCACGCTTAATGAACTGCATGGGAAAACACCCCATACTGTGGCTTTCCCTCTCTCTATCACACGGATGGCCCAGCCAGGTCTGATGTGGGTGGGAAGCAAGAAGAACGTGGTTTGGCCCTGCTTTCTGCCTTGTGGAGCACATTGATATGGTCAGAGCTGGCCAGGTAGTCAGCAAAGGAATACTCCCTCCTGGTCTGCAAGCCATGTAGATATTCTTGAGCTGCCAAGATGTGCTAGGATAGCTACACAGACACCAGGCTGGGTCTGGATGAAGCTCCAAGCTCTACTGACATTCCAACATGTCTGCGTGCACTAGGCCAGCAGATACCCACATGGATTCCCAATGCCTGTACTGTCTTTTCTCTAGGGCTGCAAGATCCAAGAGACTCTGGAGGCTTGGTCCAGTGGAAACATGCTAGCAAGGGCAAGAAGGTAAAGACAAACAGACCAGCAGAACAAGAGGAGAGGATTCTTTTCATGTCCAACAAGTCACTGAGATGGAGGGAAGAAGAATCAACCGCTGTATTTCAGCACCGGGAAGCAGTTTCACTGTGAGAAGAGCTGGTGCAGCAGCTATGACAGCACCCTGAGACTTGTGGGTCCTTGAATCAATTCCTTTTTCTGCCATGGATGCCTTGTGAGGCCCTGGACAGCTCATTTTAGCTACATCTTCACTGAAGAGATGCCTCTACTTGTGGGAGAATGGCTTGGCTGCTCGGTGGCACCCAAGCTGCCATGGATGATAGAAGTAAGGACTGAGCAATGCTGTCTCAAAGCTTCTGGCATGCTGGACAACTGAAGTTAGAACTCCCACTGCCTTTGAGTGTTTGGGCTTTCAGTGTTTAGTGTGAAGACAAACGTTTCATCTCTGTGACCCCCTATTCAGCCTGCAGCAGACTTAGGCATCTATCTTTGTTCAAGAGAGTAATGAGTTGTTTAGAATACACGGTCTCCAATACTGCTGAACTCTGGTTCTCTCTACGATCAATGGAAAGCAGCCTTGATGCTTATTTTAGCAATTTGAATAGGAAGCTTAAATACAACTTTAGTTTCCCACCTGTAAAACTGGGACAATAGTACTCATTAGAGCAAGCGGTATTCGACAGGTTGGAGAGGAGAAATATTTTGAGAAAGAATACGGGATTATCTCATGCTATTATGATGTGGCACATTTTTGTGACAGAAATCAAAAGAACTAAGACTAAACCAGAACTGGACAAAATGAAAGGGTTATGGAGGCTGCAGAGGAATTCTGCTGCAACTTGTGTGATACTAACTTTGCTCTGAGACAAATGAGACACAAATTCTTGTGTCTGATAATACAAGACAGGTGAGTGATGTATGTGTTCTCCATGAATCATTGGCCATCTGAGGCAGGGAAATGGTACAATATTAACAAGTTTTCTATCTGAAGAGAGAAATGAAAACAAGGCATTAGAGGTGAAAGAAAAACTGGCAAAAGACATATATTAAATATATTTCCATGAACTTCAGGATAGTGATATAACATCTGGTCAAATATGGGGGGTGGGGAACTCTAGGAAAGGAAAAGAAAAGTGAAAGCTTATTTTATTTTTATTACAAAGAACTTATATCGTGTAGAGAATAACATGTTACTGTTATAGTACTTAAAGGATTTAAACAAATTAATTGCTGATCTACATTTCTTAACATAGACATACACTCAAAGGATATTACATACTATCCATCTCTACCTGTACTTATCAGAATAGTTCTGCTTCTAATGGAACAGAGAATCCTCTAAGTCCAATAAGATGTAGGCTAAATGACATCAAACAGTTAACACAACTCTGCCTATGCCGTGATTATACATGTGGTTGTTATAAAATGATGTTGATAAATTTCTCTAAAACTGTACAACTCGCATTTGGGGGTTTGGTTTGAGGTAATGTGCATCAGAACCACAAAACGAAGGAAGAGGCATGCTTGGAAGTTCTATGTGTCTAATTTAGGCATGTATTCAGCCAAAAGACGTCTCCTTGGAGGCTGATAGAGAGAGGTTCTGCAAATTTCCTCTGCAGGAGCATATACATATGTTGGGAAAGGCATCGTTCCAGTATGATCATTACAGCCCCTTGAGCACTCCATGTAAATTTGATGGCAGACCAGGTGACTCCACCCACATACAGGAATCAGGTTCTTTAGAGTAACTTTAAAATCCCACTTTTAACAAACACAACATCCTAGTGAAGCTGGTTCTTTCAGAAATCAAATGGCTGGGAGGATTCTAAAGATGTCTTGAAGAAGGAAATGTAGTCAGTTTGGATTAAAAATCAGACCTCAACCTGCTATGCATAGGAAAATAAGGGTCTCCAAATCTTCCAGAAATCACACATATGTTGCTGTACACATCCCCTTCTCCCCCACCTTTCCCCCCAAAAAACAGGGAAACCAAATGCAATAGAATATAATTATTGTACTCTCCTTGTACCTTATGTAACATCTGTTCAGGGGACAGTAAGAGCTAACCCACAGGAGCAGTTTTAGGATATTTTGTAGTGGTACCCACTGCTTACATGTTATGGAGATGGGCACTGCAGGAAACCCAAAATAAATTGATGGAAAGAAACTTAGCTTATTGAAATATTTGCACAACCAATGCAGATAGGAATATAGAGTGCAAAAAGAAAAGCAAAAATTAACATGGAAAAAAATGGCAGTTTGTAATGGGACAGTGGCAGCTCTGCCATAACTGTGGTTAGGATTGTTTCCATTATAAATCCAGGCTTCCACTCCAACTGCTGCAAATCACAATAAAATATTTTCAGCTTCAAATATTGCATACAATGGCCCCTGGCCAGGAAATTGTTTGGGCAAATTTTAGGTCATATGTCAGACATCAAATATTTTTTTGAGAGTGAGTCATAGTTCATACATTTCTATTCTCACTATTTAGTCACACCTTAAATAGCTGCTGTACCACATGGCTCATCCAGAAAACATAAAACAAGGCTAATTAAAAATATATTCCTGCACCTAAGGTCAAGTCTGAGATGTGAAAAGTATCTCAGTATATTTTAAAATTCCTCTTATGACAAATTCAGAAATACAAGATTGGTTAATGTATAAATCTTTGAGATTTTCAGCAAACGGGAAATTCACCATGCTGATACGATATATGAAAATCAGTTTTATCAGAAATGTCAGTCTATAGATCAGAGATATCACTACAATATGTGTCTGTCTCAGGACTGAATGAGTAGGGACTGTCTTTGGGTAACTGTTGAAAGAGCATGAGAAAATGAGAGTCACATCCTTAAAACAGTAGTTCTCTGTACGTAAACTACTGTATGTACTAGTATTGGCAAAAAGACAGTTTAGTTCTCTTTTGGAAAGTGTATATAGAAACATTTGTCCTTCTCGGCCAGATATCTAGTGGCAGAATATTGAATTATATTAATGAACAGCCTTAGGCAAAATGATCAAATGGCCTTGGAGGCTGGGTCTGTTGTGGTAGTTTTAAAATAAGAGCACCTAGTTCAAGAAAAGCAATTCTTGGACAAAATCCTGGCCTCCGTTGAAGTTGATGAGAACATGACCAGTGAATCCATTCAGAACAGCATTTACTACCCACCAGTTTGGTTGTGCCTACACTACATGGCTGTGCCCACACTCTGCAGCCTGGACCCACTGTTGTGCACTGTGTCCATCTGCTCACTGCGTGGCAAAGAAATCTTGGGTTGCGCCATTTATTTTGGAGAAATTCATCCACAGGGACAGAGGGAGCTTCAGCAAACTTCAGTGGATTGTCTGGACCAAGACAACTGGGAGGCCGGCACTGGACACAGCTCTGAAAAGCATGTCCAGGATAGACGGTCCTAGATGACATTTAAGGTTTCCAGTTTTCCATTCTACATTGAGTGTATTTCTTCTTTCTTATGAAACCAAACTGTAGAGAGAGCTAGATTTATAGAAATCCTCCCTCTGCCACATTTTAAGAACCTGTGTATTATAGCTTTTTCTTTGAAAGAATTCCTCTTTTTAACATGCCTGTGGGTCAATGTGTAATTCAATGTGCTTTAAGCATGACCATGAAGAAGTATTCATGACCAAAGTTAAATTTTTCTTCACAATGGAACATATGCGTATCATCATGTGGAATTTGGGCATCCCTATAGTGACTAACATACTTGTGGTACTGCTCCTCCAGGAATTTGATTCCTAGCAATATAAGATCAGGTTCATTTGATGTTTATATTGAATCTTGCCATTGGTTTTGCCATAATTGAGCTGCTTTTGATAATCCGTTAAACAGTTTCTGGAAAGTATTCAAGTGCTAAAATATCTTTTTATTAAGCTAATGAAAATCACTAGCCTGATATAAAGAGATGCAATTATGAAATCCACCCTGGAATAGCTTAACATCTTGCATTTCATCCTGGTAAAATGACAATGCAGCCATACCATACTTTTAAATAGGAGCCATCCTTTTAAAGGGTTATGACTGAATGTTTTAGGTTAGCTGCAAATTTTGGTAATAACTTCGGGAAGACCCAAATGCAAACTGATACTTGATACAAAAGTACCAAGCCTCCAACGAATCATTAAAAGTTCCTTCAGAAAATAGCAACCAAATTAATATATAACAAAATTATCATATTTCTATATGAAATGCGAAGACACATAAATGGTCAATCTCCATTTCTCAAAAGCTATTAGAAAAAAATCTCTGGTTTTATCTTACCGGAGATAATATAATTCTGGTCTAGCCTGGAAGTCTGTACTCTGAGGCAAGTTTGACAACCAACAAAGATGTATTCTTTTTCACTTGTCTTTTTAAATAGCTATTTATAGTAACTTTATACTCAGCTTCATTGAAATCATGGGCTACAGGTTTTGATGCCAAACCCTGCAAATTAGTTCAGCTAAAGACGAGTTTGATCAAAATTCCCATTGACTTCAGGGAGCCAGGAATTTAGTCCCAGGCTCAAGTACCACGAGAATGAAAGGTGTTAGGAACATATGCTGAGATCCAAATGCCAAAAGCAGTCCATATTTGACTTTTAATGATACAGAATTTACACTGTTGACCCACCAATCAAAGCATAACCTAAACTCCTGTCATCCGATTCCTTCATTCTTTCATATTTCGGGTACGCAGAACTGACATAATCCAAGATTTGAAGCCAAATAAACTCACATACTCAAGCAACACATCACACTAACTGTGATATTAATTAAGTGGGGTAGCCATCTCCTTCTGCTTTCTAATGGCTATTTATTTACCTAATTACCTGCTCTTAGGGAAATTAGAGACTTTTCAGGAGCCTGAAAGGATAGAGGATAGAAACCTGAATTAACCTCCTACAGAATAGGTGTCTTCATCACAAAGTTGATATTAGGTATGTCCTTGAGGTGCACTTTTATGGCCACTTTCTCTACAGCTCAACTGTGAATCTTGAACACACTCATGGGGCAAAGCTGGACCTCCAGGTGAGAGCTACAATCTATACAGCGCTGTGCTTATTTGCTTATTAATTGCAAAATTTCCTTCACTTTTATTGAAAAATAAGTGTTGAAATTCAGTATGAAAAACCACATGTGGATCCAGAATAATTGTGTTCCATCTGGCCAAGTGAAATACTTTTATCCATAAAGAGTTTGTTTTTTCAATCTCTCAGAATTTCAGAAACAAAACTCAGAATATCCTTTTATTTACACAGTTTTTAAACAATGATTTTGGCTTGTTTGTTTTGGAGTTGCCAGCAAGCCAAGAAATCAGTCTTGTTCTTGGTGATCTCCCCACTGCTAGAAGGCAGCATGAGAGGGAAACTGCCGTTGTGCCATGTAAGAGATGAGAAAACAGGGAGCCAGAGCGGGAAATAAAAGGCAAGGGGTCAGAAGCTGGAGAGAGGAAAGAGTGAAGGTAGAGGCAAGAAAAAGGGAGAGCAAGATTATTTTCTTTCTTGCCCTGGACTTCTGCTTCTTGCTGACCTGGTAGGGTGCATCCAAGGAGTCCCCCAGTGTGGAGGATAATGAAACTAGCTAGAAGCCCAGAGCCAAAGAGTAAACGGTAGTACAAAGCCCCCAGCAACAATTATAACTGACAGCACATCATTTTTAAACAGGTTTCGGATCTGGAGAGTGGAGGGATGTTCAATTTTTCAACAAGGTAAAATTCCACGGAAAGCAGGTATTGCTGGAGGCAGAGAGGGTGGAGAAGTTAAAGGGATATCATTCAACCAAATCCAGCTTTCTGTCAAAAAAAAAACCTTGCTGGAAAATATTCAATCAATCTTGTTTGGGGCATATTCTTAGACTTGAGACCATGCACATTTGTTAAATCTTTGCATTCCCTTCTCCCTGTTTAATGTCAGTCTTGAAGCTCAGTTAAACCTGTATTCCTCTGAATTATAAGTGTGCTCTTAGAGTAGGAAGAGGTGTTTTTAACACAGAAGTTAGAGCTGGGGTTTTATATGAAAGGAGGTAGAGTCTGTAAATAGGTTACATCAGTCAAAATGGGCAACATCAAGTATATTGACAGACTACGTACATGCCTATATTTGAATATGATCACAGAATAAAATTATCGTTGAATACATCACATATAAATACATAAATACTATTTCCTGTCTTACATAGCTTTTTAGCCTGTAAGCAATGGTTTTACTTGTGCAGAAATATCTTGCACCTGTACATTTAAAGAGAATTAAGCAGCCAGACAATGCCTCTTCTGTTCCTGAATTTTAGATGCAAGTTCACAGTGCAATAACTTAGCACAGGCTAATTGCGGGGTGGGGGGAAAATCTCTATTTCACAGCTGGTGTGGTCACCTTCCAATTGACACTTCGTAAAGCTTCACCTCCCAACAGAACCAAGTGGTGTCCTTATGTGTGCATTGTCTAGGACCTTACCAGCTGGATTGTTGCCACTTTTTCTGAAAGCTGGGAAGCAGACAAGGTCAGGCCATTTTTAACTGCAAACTCTAGAAGAAAGCCTCCTTGTCCAATAGCTTTACAACATTAAAGACATACATTATTCAGCTACTCAGATCTCTGCACTGGATTTGGACCTCCTTGCTGTGTGAGTGCAGGTAGAGGATCTCAGAGGTGCTCATCAAGAGCTGTTGGCCATAACCAAACCACTCAGCAAAACCACATCCTTCCATACCATGAGAATCAGGATTGGGCTTTGACTTCTAGCACGAGTTCCAAGTCAGGTTTTGCTGAGGAGGGTATAGAGAGCATTAAAGATGTTACTAATCTCAGTATCAATGACTCCGAGAGGGAGGAGACATCTCTTGGAAGCCATGATCTCTTCTCAGCGCAAATAAGAGACACAAGCTGCAGAAATACCAGGCAGGGATTTATAGCCTCACGGCTGTGGGGATCTGAGCTGTTATTTGTGTCCGTATTGCAAGTGGGGCAAACTGCTACAAGACACAGGAAGGTTTTTATTTGGAACTGACTGGTTCAGTCATCTTAGGTAGAAGTAAATTGGTAGTTGTTCCGAGTTCTCCACAGTCCACCTCTGCAGATTCATGACACATCACAGAAATGCCCAAGTTTAAATTCTGTGCCTGCCTTCTCTTCCTCACAGCCCGTTATATCCAGACCAACTCTTCCTCACGAGGATCTCCCTTCAGTAGTGTAGGCTCAGTTGCTAAAATGTTATGTGGAATCTAGGTATCACCCAAATGCATTTGCCTTGCAGTTTGAGCAGAGCCCTCTCTGAGCACGTAGGTTGCAGGACGGGTAGTGAAGAACATTTCACAGCCTGGTGTCTCCGCTCTGTAGCCGGTATATTGTTTCACGGAGTTTCATCACAGCACTACAACAGGTGCATTTCATAGCTTTCTGTCAAGGAATTTCATCTGGTGCAAAGCATAGCATCTTGGCAATAGGCAAAACTCTTTCTGGGGACTATTTTATACCATGCACATGGAAAAGCATCAAGAGAGTAAACACCAATTAGGGAAAAGGCTAAGAACACTGTTAACCCCTAAGGTTCCAAGTAATCATCGCCAAAGTCTATTTATTCAACCGTGGAATTTGTATACAACCACAGGGGATAGAAAATGGAATTGAAATCCGAGAAAGGGCTTGACTATGACACCAACATAACAAGGCAGAGCTACTTTGTTCATTCCAGCAAAGGTATCGGTGCCCCGTGGATCACACGGCATAGCAGCACTTCGGTGCGTGACCCTACCGAGTGTCTTGCTAGATTTCTCTTTGCCTTTTTAAATTAACTCACAGTAAACTCGGTGTGCTGAACCCGCTCACAGAAAAATGGCACATCTTCAGAAATAAGGGCTGTCCGAAGAGGAGAAATGTGGAGCTTGTAACCTGGCCCTGCAAACACGGGCAACTGAGAAGCCACAGTAAATCTCTAATCCTTCACCATCAGTGAGAAAGCCCTGGGAGGGAGCACAGACAGATGCACTGAACAAGGGCAAAATGAGAAAGCGTACAGCCTCCACTCTGCGCAGTGCCAGCTACGGTGAGGGCATCTCACGCTCCAGGAGAGAAAACGTCTTGTCTTTTAAGCAAAGAAAGGTGAGCCAAGACCGTCAGTCTCTTGCTAGTGACCTCCTAGAGCCTGTGTGCCTCAGCTGATAAGACTTCAGAGCTGGGATCCACACCAGCCTCCCCCGGCCTGGCAAACGGGAGAGGGAACAGGGGATGCATAGGACCGAGTCTGCCCTCCAGGTCCTCACCCTGGCACTAGCCACGCAGAGCCCAGCAGAATCCTAAAGACATCTAAAGCGAGCAAGGCAACTTCGGGGAAGGAGAATGAAGATACAGTGAGCTTCTGACGTCCACCTTACAACAGCACCAAGTTTTTTCTTGCTCTACCGTCACAAAAAGCATAGACACTGAGAGCAGGGCTCCCACCACAGCAGACTGCAGCTCCTTCCCCACGTAACAGCCTCAGACATGTCAAACGGCAGCTTCTGCAGGAGCCGGGCTTATCCCTTCCCCAGCCAGCGCCAAGGCTGTGCTCAGGCTGCGGAAGGAGGCGAGACGTGCCGGGGCTGGTAAAGCCCAGAGCTGTGGTCTAGCAGCTGCGCAGCAGATTACCCACGCGTTGTTTCCCCTGCCTCACCCATCAGGGCTGGTAGGAAAGGGCAGACGCTCTCCCTTTGGGGCCAGCATCGCTGCTCATCTCTCGGGTCAGGTATCTGCCAGCTCTGAGCTCTGGCAGAGGACGCCGGCTGTCTGTAAGCAGCCCAGAGCTGTAACAGGCGTGAGCGTTCGAACCGCATCAAGATGCCGACACGCTTGACTTGTGTTGGTTTTGCTTTTACACCGTTGCACTACTCATTTTAAGCTTTTGAATTTTTTAATGGCTACTGTCGATTCAAAAGTTTGCCTGTCTTCTGTATCTGTTACAAGTGTTGATGTTTACATTTTCCAAGTCTCTATTCACTTCTATTATATTCTATTAGAATAAAGTTTTTAATGAAAATTTGAGAACAAAAAACCCATGAAAGCACACTCCCTAACTATGGAAACACATTCCTCAACCACAAAGGTGTACATGACATAGCATAAGCATATGCATGGAAACTTTAAAGCGATATTGCCTGGAAGTCTTGGGGTCTGGACTTACTTATGCAATATTATAAAACATTAAATATCACAAGTTCAATCTGAATACAATTTTTTTCCAAAGTCACTAACCTTCATCTCTATCCATAAGATATTTCCTCATGCAACGATTTATGACCTATTTCTTGAAAATACATTGGGATACCAAGATGTATTCCATTAATTATTTATCCATGAAGGTTCTTCTATTTTCAAGAAATATTTCTAGTTTATTTTTCTCTGCAAAATCAGTAACATGAACGGAAGTTTAAGTCAATCCTATTGAAAACAATCCATTTATTTTACATGTATATATATATAATGAGCCACAAACACATCTCTAAGTTCATTAACTTCTGCAGAGGCCTACCAGCATTTCCTTCGATCCGGAGAGAGACGGAGACAAAATGAACCAGTCCGGCAGCTTGCGGGCTGTGAAGTGTTAACCAGTGACATCACTGCTAACAGCTGAGGACTGCTGTTAACAGAATCAGCTGCTTCAAAATTGGTGTACTTAAAAAGCCAGTTTACAGGCTGCCCTGTAGCTTTTGGGGAAGGTGGAGGGGGGAAGAAATAAGAAGGTTTATAGTGCTTCAGCTGCCTTTGATCCTGTGGTTTAGGGTGTGTTTGCTAAAGAAATCAATTCCTTTTGATTTAAAACAAAAAGTAGGGTTAAACTCATGCCTGATGTAACTCTTATGGAGTTACACTAGTGATTAATATTTTAGGGCAGTGGTGCAAGCTATTTTAGGTGCTGTGCTTTCTTTCAAGCACCTTTGAACGTATATATGAAATTCAAGGGTACCATAAACTAAACAATATTAGGAGTTGTAAATACAGTCTGTGAAAACAGCGTAAGAATCTAGTAACACAAAAAAGGTGTTTTAGTCAGGAACGAATCTCACAGAGTTCAGGATAGAAAGATGTCACCATCACTGAGAAGGTCTTTTTCATAAGGATAACAGGAACAAAATTAGAAAAGGCACAGATGATGGGATGCCATTTTTATGACCCTGGAAAACATCCAGAACCTAAGTTGAGGAATATATTGAGCTTTCTTTTCTACATAGATGCATCCCTGTGAAGTGTAACCTATACCCCTGGTGCTTTGTGTGCAATGGATTTCCAAGGGGACTCTTTGGAAAGAGCACAAGATTATTTTCTGGACTCAAAGCAGATTCCCAGTTCCAGAGGTGTCTAAATGAAACATGGGGGAAGCACTCTTAAACTGGATGCTCTCCTGGTATAAAGGAAATACCTTTTAAACAGTTCACCTTTCCTCCAGTACTAATCCTTTACCCTTCCAATACTAATCTTTTACTCAGAGAAGCATACCTTAGAGACCACTGCTATTTTTACAAAGCATTTTATTGTATTTTCTTGAGGTTTAGTAGGTGAAGCTGCTATAGGTTGTGTGATGCAGTGCACCTGAAGGATATTGTAAAGCCAAATCACATCTTTTCTTATCTTCTTACTGTATCAAATTAGACAACCGAAAAGATTCTTCTTTCCATGGGTATTAAAAATGGGATGTTTGGTGTTC
This sequence comes from Elanus axillaris, assembly GCA_026212715.1. Lineage (NCBI taxonomy): Eukaryota > Metazoa > Chordata > Aves > Accipitriformes > Accipitridae > Elanus > Elanus axillaris. The sequence goes on along the minus strand of JANZLQ010000100.1, from coordinate 35,123,087 downwards.
TGATGGTATAACTTTTTGGAAATGCAATTTTGTAAAATACATATAATTAGAACCAGTAGTATTCTTTTGGAAGAGAAATAGGTCTGGGCACAGTTCTTTAGAAAAATCAATCTGCATTCACCAGCAATTCCAAAGAATTTTTTCAATCTCACAACTTTTTCAAGCAATAAATCGTCATTACTTTATATTACTTTACATAGAGAGATAACTTATACTCTGGCTGATCGACAACTTTCTTATTCAGCCTTTGACATCAATTATCTATTATCTATTCTTCTGTCAATATCTGCTGTCTAAATCTCATGCAAAAGAATTATACCTTTAGAGAGGAAAAAGTGCCTTTACTAACTATCCAACATTTGAATGACTACATTTATTCAGTGTTCAATAGGACTGGGCAAATAATTTAATCAGCACAAAGCCACCCCAAATTTGTTGGAGTTAATGAGTTTTTTCAAGTCAAAACTTGAACATCTTTACTATTCCCTGGGGAAGCAGGATCCCTGGGCAGGAATGTCTCCGACAAGCATCTCCCCCCAGGCTGCTTTGCAGGGGGAGGAAATCACTGGGATATGCTCCTGCGCCTTGCAAATGCCCAGCTGCCCTTACAGCCCCTTGGAAACACGGCCAGCTGAATAAGCAGGCTTGAGGCTACTGTAATTTAGGCCAATAGCTTGCATGGTGATGTGTTTGAGAAGAATCGCGTACTTTGGCCCAAAGTCTTTTCAGAGAAGAAAAGGCACCAAAGCCTTCAAGCCCTGGTGGACAGCGGATGGCTTGGGCAAAGGGGGAGAGGAGCACGCCCAGCCCACTGCCGTGGCTCTGCACCGCTCACCCCACGCACAGCCTGAGCTCCTGGGGCCTGAGCAGCAGCAGGGACCTGCTGGGACACCCCGAGCCTCCCCGGGTTTAGGCCAACTCTCAGATGGTCCCCTTGTCCCACTTACCCTGGGCTGGACCAGAGAGGTTGGGTCTGTTTGCTCGGGGCTTGCACGGATCCTTAGAACTGGCACTAGGACAGCCCAAGCTGAGTTACCATATAGTGGGACTGCAGCTTTTTATACACAGTTCCTGATTTCTAGAAGCCGGTATGGTTCAACAAAATAATCAAGGAAAACCACTTCACTCATAGAGAAGCACATGCATTTATAAGGCAATTGTGGGATGGGCTGAAGTGACACTGTGGGAGCAGTTCAGGTCTATTGAGCATATAATAAGCATTTAAGAGGACCAACTAATCACATCTCTTCCTAATCTTCCAAAGAGCTTTCCAGTCTTTGGAACAATTAATAATGTCGCACAGAGAAAGAGGACATACATTTAAGGTGGAGCTGAGGGTTGTACTCAACTTGAGGTTTCTAACTTTTTTTTTTCTGAAAGACTTTTCCTTCAAAAATTAATGGCTTTTTATTGTTGTTGAAAAACTGAAGTAGTAGCAATGTCTCTATTCCACATTTCTTAAACATCCCCGGACCTGGCTGAGGTGCTCTGGGTGCTCAGCATCAGGTTTCCTTTTGTCAGGGAAACAAAAAACTGCCAGCAAATTCTCAGTTAAAGCAGCCACCACTCCTCATGGCTTTTTCGTTAGGCTGATGCTAGCTCAGGTCGGAGTGTCCCAGCTTTGTCATTGTGTGTTTTAAAGCATAATTCATTCATAATTTTCTGTAGTGTCATTGTTTCCACTTTATTTTCCAGCATTGTTATTTGAACACAGTGACGTGCTTCCATAAATCTGGAAGGACAGAAAGCGGCAACTTGGATTTTGCACAAATGTCTTCTAAAATAACAAAGGAAAAGGTGAAAGTAATCAAAAGCCCAGGCACACACACCACAGCAGATGTTGAAGTAGGATACATTAGGACTTCTTGGCAGCCTTTTAAGAAGGACCATGGTGATTTGTAGCAAGACAAGTCCACCTTTTAGAGTTATTTCAGTTCTCAGCAGGAGTGTCCAAACGGCTGTCCTGCAGACTGGGAGCTCCATTCTGCACTCTGGTGACGTCGTCCTTCATGCAGCAGAGGGGGAAAGGTGCTTCTGAGCTACTTTTCCACTGTGTCCAACCGTGACCAATGAGTCCAACCAAAAAGCTGCCAAGGTGGAAAATGGCAGTAACAAGTTCGCCTGAGTGCTGAGGCACTTGTTACATACCCCACCTGCAGTGGCCGGGGGCACCAAGCACCACCGTGCTGTGCATCCTCCTGCCCTGCGTCCTGCCGCTCCAGGCAAATCCTGGTCTGCCCCCAGTTTTGGATGTCTTTCTAAGGCAGCCTCTGCCAGAAGGTAGAGTTTTCCCTGGTTATGCATGAATCTGATGTAATTTTCGCATTTCTTAAGGTGCTAGTGAAGATGGCATTAATGTTAATAAAGGTCCATTGGGAATTCTTTCACCATAGTACGGATACGCATCTACTGTCAACTCCTGTTTTGCAAGGGCCACAGCAAGTTTTCACTGCTGACCGGCCTCACGCTCGGACCCTATATTAACCAACATCTGAAACTGGTCTGCTCTTTGTGTATTATACATATTTATATGAAAAGAAAGTACAGAGTTCTCTAGCAGAGAGCTTTTTCTTCTTCGTCTACAGTATCTATGAGCTGGTGCCTTGGTCTTCACTGAGTCCTTATTTGTGGCAACTCCTTTCACAACACTTTTGGAAGGACACGCCCCCCCCTCCAGCCTTTACAATGTCTTGACTTTGAGAGAGGAATCCCCATTAACTGCTGTGCTAACACCCACGTTCATGTTCTGGCTCCTGTATCTCCCGTGGCAGGTTAGATCTAAATTTTGTGTTGCTGTCAAACATTCTGCAGTTTTCTGGAGACACTTGTTCTGCAGCTTTGGAAAATTTTTAATATAGATTTTTACTAAATCTAATACAGAATATTTGCTAATAAGACAGTATCATAACCTCTGTACTATTTTGTTTGATAGTATGTTCGGTTTAGTACGCACAATCCGAGCATTTTCAAGCCACAAAATGTTAGTTTGTTGTCTTCGGTCATCACAGCTCAAAATGATCCGAAGAGCCAAAGCTGGACTGGTTTCTACTCCTTGTGTGTTACTCAGTTAAAAGCTGAGATTCTGAGTGGAATTAGCAGAAGAGTGAATTTCATTGCAAATGCTGCAATCACAGAATACAGACACAGACTTATGCATCTCTCCTGCGGATCTTGGTGGTTGGCTTCTTGAAAACTCCTGGTAACCACGAACAGAAGAGCCCATCCTTGAGACTAGACTCTGTCCTGTTTTCACCAAAGCAGCCAGATCCTGAGATGAATAGCTGGGACATAAAGCTCTTTCAGAAAATGAAAAATCCTGTCAATTCTAATATTTGCTACCAGCTCAGAAGTAGCATTCTCCAATATTTTTTCAGCGCTTTTAGCTCCCAGTCCTTCAAGGAAGGTTTGTGTTTCACAAAGACAAAGACACTCTCGAAAAGGGAAAGGGTTCTCCGCAAAGCAAGCCGGTTTGTGGTTTGATGGGCGATGGCTTCATTTCTTTCATGTTTTTTTCTTCTAAATATTGGCCTGATCATAATATCCAAGTCAAGAAAAGGCAAAAATAATCTCAGCCCCTGGGAATAAGATTAATGGTTGTTTACCTGTGAGTTTTCTTCTAAAGCCTCATTGTTCAAAGGCAGACAAATAAAACCCCATATGCTGTAGACATTGAGAGAGTATATGTATCTATACACTATACAGAACTCTGCCATTAGCTAATAATAGCATTAACAGTTCAGAAGTAAAAAAAAAAAAAAGTCCCTAATACTTAGTCTTAGCAGCTGATAATGTAAAATAGGGTGGCATTTGGAAGCATAGGATGATGCCAGTCCCTGGGGAGAGAAAGGTGTTAACTTCTAATAGCTTTTCAGTAATAGCCAAGCATCTGCAGTCCCCCATAAAAAAGGGTTTTTAAAAATTAATAGAGCTGAATGTGCTTCACACTGAGGAGAATGCCAGATTAATAAGCGCATTAAGGACCGCTTTGGATTGGAAATAATTATGGAAGATGACAAGGAGCAGAGGTGGCATTGGTGGTGCTTTCAGGAATGCATTTTAAAAAGCAGTTTAAAGAGCCTTCAGATGTTGGTATTATCCTGCGTGACCAAATTAAGAGCAAATGAGAAAAGTTTATCTGGCATTTTGGAGTATTGAAAGGGCTTAGTGTTATAAATTATACAGTATGAGGATAGGCAGTGGTGAGTAAATTCATGTTAAACATTATTGGCAGTTTAAATAGCAACTGCTTTATAAAGCACTAAATATTTTAATTTGGAAGTAAAAGTATATTCAGTCCCCTTCCAAAAAAGCATGTTTGACTTATTTATTTGCCAGCACAATCATTAGACATTTTCTCGGTGATGAATTGGTGTATATTGTTCCCAATAGGCTGTTGTAAATGTAGAATAATAGAGATGGGTTATAGGTTTAGAATTGATTTAGAGCTTTACTGATGAAAAAGTTGAAAGCCACAATGACATCTTAATCTTTAGCTGCAGTCTAGGCCGTACACATTCAAGGCTATTTCCAAATGGGTCTAGTGTTTATCAATATTTAATCGCCTTGTTTCAGCTCCTTTTTTACTACTTGCTCTTTCAGCCCTTACAGGACAGATATCTTCACATCGTGTTTCTTGATGTTATTGATACAAACCAAATCAGGCTTGGTTTTCTTGATGATGTTAATACAAACCAAACTGAGTTTGGTTTCTTGATGTTATTAGTACAAACCAAGGCTTCCAAGTTTTAATGTCTATAAGATACAGTGGCACAGCAAGGAGTCTGTGCATACATCAGAGCTGTTGCAGTCCTACCTGACGGGTGGTTAGTACAAAGATGATATCCACAAACCACACTAGGCAGGCCACAGCACTTCCATAGCAAACAAAGCAACAACAAAATGCTATTTCATGTCTGTGTAATGATCGGTTTCCCTAAATACAAAAAGATTAATGAAAATAAATAAAGCTTTTACATGAAGACAAAAGTCTGTGCAGACTTCCAAATTGTTTTTAAGACTTTTTCCTCTTAGTCTAAATGTGTGTTGCTTTTTTCTTTTACCCGATTTAGTATTTGCATGAAGCTACAAAAAAGAATGCCATTAATATCCAATTTTCTAATAACTACTTTCAGAAAAAGCAAAGCTAATACTGAAATATCTTCTAGGTGAGTGATACTTGTAAAGAGGCAAACCCCACAATTATAGCAGCATCTTCCATTAAACAGTTCTAAGTACCATATATGCAACATGCTGGAGACTCATTATTTCAAATCCAACTTCTCAAAGATTTATTTTTCTTTTGAAACAATTTCTGACAGCTTTTGATCTTCTAAACTGAAAAAAAATCAAAGAAATCTGTTTCTCTGGCATATTAATAGCAAAGGAATTTCTGGATGCTGCAAAGTAGGAACTGAATATAATAGCATCTCAGTTTTATTCATCTTCAAAGAAAACCAAATATATTTTTGAGACTAAAAAATAGGATACCCTACAGATTTTGAAGGGATGGGATAAACCTCTTTTCACAAGAAAAGATGACAAGAAATTCATCTTGAAGGACGTTCACTATGCCTCTGTCCATTTAATACATTTACAAGCCAGCTGCCATGAGTTAATCTGGCTTTTACATCTGAAGCAAAATTATTTTATAATTTGGGGCTCATATGCCTAAGAGATTTTTTTCTTTTCCCAAATTCTTTGGATATTGTAGATCAACCTGCCAGCAGATGTGGCATGAGTGTACGCTGTTGCCTAAAATTTATGCAAGGGGTTCATTAAAAATCCCTTTGCAAAAGTTATATATAGGAATCTTAACATCTTTCGTTCATGGCTTCATCACTCCAACTCTTTGCAGGTGTAAAAAGGAAGTAATTAATAACAATTTATTAGGCCGTTAGCAGGATGTGTGTGTTGTATGTGTATCTATATTACTATAATAAAACTAATATACATTCAAACCCTTAAGAAAGAAGTACTTTAAAGCCCACTTTTTACAAAGATTCATAAATTTTGGTCATCTTGTAGAGTTTTTCTTGTACAGCTGACTGGTCAAAATATTATCTTTCCTTAATACTGTTTTGCTAGCTGAGTAGGTCCAAAACATTCATCAGACAGTCATGAGCTTAGCCATGGCTGCCATAGGAAGTTGCAGTCCTGTGAGTATTGTGTACTTTTACAGTGCCAAGCTTGTCAAGAGGAGGTCAAAGTGATATCTCAAAGAAGCGGCTGGCCATTAAAAATCAGTACGGTATGCTAATTTCCAGAGACAAATTATACAAAAAAAGAGAATTTAGGCTGTAGACAATGAAGGGAAGTTAGACAATGCAAAGAAACTACCAACTGTGATAGGGCTGCAGAAATCTTGCTATGGAAACTGCTTGATTACACATCCTAGGCAATGTAATGAAAATCGTAACACACGCATGTCATTAGCATCCAAAAAAGAACAAAAAAAGGAATTATGCACATTAATGTACATGAAGCAAATTCTAAAACCTGCAGCCACTCTGATAGTCCAGAGGTTTTTATGTATGTTAACCAACTGAATGGCCTATCTTCCCATGTTTAGTAGAGGCAATTCATGGATGGCATAAATACTGCTTTTCAAAACACCTTGTCTTCATATGTATAAAGAAAAGACTGATAGCTTTGATTTTATCTTAAATAACAGAAAGAAACAAACCTTGATAGAAATGTTTAGCTAGCATAAATTGCCATCGTTTAGTTATCTGTGGCAAATTATGCCAGGTGAGGTTCAAAGGATTCCAAAGATGCCACTGCTCTCTGCATGATTAGGCTTGAAGTCACAGCAGAGGTTGTCACAGTAAAATGATGACATTTGAAAAGCCATGTTTTAAGAAAAAATAAAGGAAAACAGACATTTGGGGGGGAACTGGGACACCAACAAACATTTGACTGCATTAAATAGATTCCAAATTTGCACAAATGACTACCAGTTACATTTTCTTATGTCTTATTTTTCCCCAGAAAGTCTCTTTTGAAACATCGGTTTTACAAAAAAAAAAAAACAGTATCTTAGGGCAGCCACCCATATTGCACTATAACCATTAAATCAGTCACCTCTACATGAATAGTTCTAACACTTGTTTGCTGGGTTTCATTATAGAAAGAAATATTACTTCTTATAAACTATGAAGCACATAAACATGGGATGGTATGAGTATTGCTGCCTTCAAACCAAAGATCTGAGGAGCTGAAATTTATATTGGAAATTAAAGAAAGGCTGTAGAAATTCATGTGAGAATATATATTAGCAACGGTTGTTGTAGAACAACTAAATTTCCATGAATCATCCAGCATGATTAACATAAGGAGGAACTAGAGTGTCAAATGTTGACCTAGATGCAGATGTTTTGAAATATTCCAAGGTTACAGTTTCACAGTTTTTGTCAGGCAGCCGCAGAAGTTGGATTTAAATTTTTCTCTGAGTTTAGAGTTGGGATTTCTGTTTGGAGCTTCTTCTGACTGCACCACAAATTATGTCTCTGTGTAGGATGGGTAACAAGGATTGCCAAATAAATTAGTTCCTCAAAAGTTCACACAGTTCTAAAGCTATAAAATGCCTCCCGAACCTTGGCTTAAAAAGAAGAGATACAGAAAAATGAGATCTAGTCTACCAAGAGTTTGAATATGTTCTTCAAGAAGATTTTTGGTAGATTCCTCAGCAACAAGCTATTCACTCAATGGTCATCATTTTGTAATTCATCTGGAAGTACTATTCTCTGTACTGACACAATCTATTAACCAGAATTCTATGATTAGACGAATGTGACAAAGAAGAACCCCTACAAATCAGCAAGGCTTTACAAATGCAGCAACTGTTCACGAAGTCTAGAAAGCCACTACATGATGTTTGCTCTTCATAAAAAGCCAGGAAAGTTGGAGATTTATGGGCTATTATACCTCACCTCATATTGGGAAAAAATGGTAAATAACCTGCTTTGAAATGGAATAAATCAGCAGCTGCATACATGCAATCTGACGGTGAACCAGCAAAATTTTACAAAATATAGAACCTCTGTCAACATAATTTCATACAATTATTTGTAAATGTTAATACAGAGAATGTAGTTTTCTTGACTCTGCCTTGAAGTTAATTTATTTGTAAATTTTTTGGTGCAGGACTGCCTGCTCCTCTGTCTTTGAATAAGGCCTAACATGTGATTTTTATTTGCTTTGCAGTCATAACCACAGTGTTAACAAGAATAAAAAATTTCAAAGCTTCTATAATAATATTTTATAAAAGTATTAGCAGAGGTGGCATCAAGATATATGTCCCAATCAAAAATAAGCATCTCCACATTTCCAGTGTGTTTGAATATAAGGTGTAGATTAAAGCCCATTCTTGACCTAAAGGAAAATAAGGAGGTAGTAATAGTTTTTGTTAAATTTTCAATAACTGGCCAAAAATGCAACTGTTGTAGTCCAGACCTATTGTTCAGAATCGGAGGTTAAAAATGAGTGTCCCAACCTTTGAAGTTACAACAGGCTTAGACACTTGCTTCAAAAGAAGATAGTTGTTCTTTGCATATAATATTTCAGATGATGAACTCTCTGCTATAAAGAAATTCCAGGGGGTTTTAATTCTACTTGTGGAAGCAAAGGTTCTTGTAAAGTCATTGTTCATAACTCTGAAAACCTCTACACCACCTAAAATATGTTGAGACACATAACTGAATGTATTCTCTTTAACAATCATATAGAAGGAACTAGGCAAAAACGAGGGAGAAAGATAATGAAGTTATGCTTGTGACTATTTAATCTCTTCCGTTTTGGAGCTGTACTTCACAAATACTTGTGTGTAGGGCATGAAGAAGTTCATGCACTGAATAAACTTCAGCTTAGCTTCAAAATCTATAGTACTAGAAGTTTTGTCTTAATATTCCACGTAAGTACTCTGCGGGTTTGCTTTATATAGGAGTATACAATAGTACTCATAGTATTTTTTAAATGACACTGAAAAAAATAAGTAGCTTTTCTCCCTCTTTTTTTGCAACAGAGTAATTTCCACAAGGAATGTGCATAACTGCCCAAAGGGAGGTATAGAAGAGTTTGAGAATCATGTCTGTTTCCTTTACTTTTCAACCAGCTTCTGCCTACAGTAAAATTGACAGCTGCATCTGAAGGACCTACCCTGAACTGGAAAATTATCTGGTTTTAATACAGTTCTTTTGAATTTTATGAAATTACTGTCGGGTAAATAGCTGCCACTTAAAAAACCTCTTATGGGATCTTGCTAACATGAACTAAAGTGGGATTGTTTCTGGCAAAGTTAAATCTCTCCCACCTTTGGGCCAACATTCCTGTCCAAACCGGATACACGAGTGTGTTAAATGAATGCAAAAGTTCATTGACAGATGGACTGAAATAAGGGGAAACTTTACTGTATCTTTAGGTATGGGAACAATGTTACAAGTTGGCCAAGAAGTAATTAGGGGTAGGACCACGCTTCTGACAGCAGCAAAGAAAATGAACAGCAGTTGTGTGTGTGCGCGCGCGTGCGCGTGTGTGCACGTGTTCTGGACCTGGAGTCTGAGTTAAAAATACCCAGAAAGGGGGGGATGCCAGAGATAATCACAACTTCTGCTGGCTCTGAATCCCCCACACCCTGAGCCTTCTTTAGCTCCCCAACAGGCTGACACAGCACTGAGATCCCAAAACTTCTCTCAGGCCCAAATCCAAAGTTTTTCAATTCTCCTGTCCCCAAGCCCTAAAGCACTCCACATCAGAAGAGTTACCTTTCTCCTCACTAATGCACCCTTTTACCCCAATCTCCCTAAATGTATAAACCCTTAGCTTCTTTCCAAACTGACACTACCCTGACCAGAAATGTATTAGGCAAAGCTCTGGAGGTAAGAAAGGAAAACAGCCAGGAACAGGCAGGTGATTCTAGGCAAAGGACAGGAAAAATTGTCAAGTAGCTAAATCCAGTCCGTGTCTTCTCTCTGCTCTGATTCTTGCCAATACCATGAGCCATGTCAGTAATACCAGTAATACCAGTCAACGGAAATGAAATCTCTGGGCGAGCACCTTGCCCACAGAAAGCCCAGAAGCAGATTTAATACTATGTGAATGCTGTAAGGGAAGCAACCACACAGGATGCACGTAAGTATTCCCGTGCTCACCAGCGGGATAATCATCAGTCCCTGCTCCACCAGCTCCCTGTGAATGGAGGAGCTGTCAGGAAATCGCAGGGAGGAAAGAACCATGGTCTAGAGACGGAGGCATGGGAGGGATTGGTGGGTCGGTAGCAGCAGAGGTGTCCTCTACTGTTTTTCCATTCTTCACAACACCAGCTCCTTCAGCCCAGCTAAGCAAGAAAGCTTCACAATTAGATCCAAAGGGGTGTATCTAAAAACACATGCATAACAAGGACCTGCGCTCCACGGCTTTTCATCTGTGGTCCTGAGAGTCAAAGGGACTACTGACGAGGGGGTTGAGAAAGGTGACTAAGAAGTATGCTCTCCATAGAGAGCTCAGTATGGAATAGTCTAAAAGACTCCATATCTAAAGAAATCCTATGGCACTGGCAAGCTCCTAAACTACTCACAAGTCTTTGCCTGAAAGCTCCCAAATATTTCCAAAAGCTGCATCAAATTCTCAGCTGGGTGGGGAGCCAAGCAAAGCAAGGCCAGATGTGAGCGCGTTAGCAGCTTCCTGCTTCTGTCGCTGTCCTCTCGTTTCCAGGCTCAGATGCACGTGGAGCATCTGGGTGCTTATAACACTTAAATTCTATTAATTCTGGCCATTCGCACTGTTTTCAGGCTGGCACCCGTGTGGCGTGGGGAAGAACAGGATATTCCCTCTGCGCTGTTGTATTGGCCATTGCATAATAATATTTTACAGTACTGTTACCAGTTTTCCACCAGTCACGTTTCCTCTTTCAGACTGGCTGCTGTTTCAGGCATGGCAGTGGGTCTGGAACTTTAGATGGAAAGTGTGAAGCCTGAGCTCAAACACTACTGCAAGGCAAAAAACTGCTTTAGTGTCATTCAACAATGAAAACTTGCCACCACATACTGACTATAGATAGGCAGGTGATGGCTGTACAAGTTGCTTTCCCAGAAGGACACTAAAAGCAAACCTGTAGCAGACCTGGAAAAGAGACAGGGTAGATACAGCCCAAGTTCAGGTGAAATTAATTCAGATTAAGCTGTTAAAGATTTTGTGTGTCGTGTTACAAAGTCTTCCTATAATCTGATGATCATCTTTACTATCTTGAATCCTTTCAATGAGAAAAGAGCATTAAGTCAGCACACTGACAATGAAAAAGGAAGGTATCTATTTGGCCACCTAAGTGAACGCTGTAATCTTTAAAGTGTCTTCTCATTTGTGTTACCGTATTGCTGAAGCCAGAAAACTTTGCTTTGTCACAGAAGACTTGTTTGTACCTGCAAGGAAAAACAGACTGTCAGCAAAACTGAATAGAAAGTCAGACAAGAAACCTGATGTACTATCTCGCTCAGACAATGCCACTCTCACTGGATTCAGAAAATAGAACAAGGTGTTCAAAATAAGCCTCTACCTTGCAGTGAGACAAGTCTACTCTCACCGTTGCTGTCACCAACTCGCCTGTATGTGTGATAAGCATTTCAAAGTGAGGTGCTGGAGAATGTTTTGATTTGTCCCTGCTTACCAAGCTGGCAGTGGTCAGAGCACATGTCAATGCGCTTGAAATTGCGTGAAGTGTGGAAAGGACGTCGAGGTTTACATAGTTGGTGCACATGCAATGACAGGAAGTTTGTTTACTTGATAGGATGCATCTCCAAAGCAGCTCATAATGACCACTGGAAACATCACAGTAGTCACTTGGAAGCTCTGGCAGCCAACATGAAAAGCATCCTGGATGATTTTATCAGAGCTTTACCAGTAGTCACACGTCTGTTTTCAGATCCATGCAATGAAACGATTGGCAAACGTGAGTAATGGTTGTCAAGAGCAAAATACTTGCTTAGTGCTTTGAACTCCAAAAATTTCTTTCATGATGATCCGTTTGAACATCATCTTGAAATCTAAGCATGGCTTTGCTGGATTGTTTTGTCTCTGGTTGTTTTCATGACTAAACTATTTCAGCTCACATTTGCAAGTGAAGAGACTAATGGCTTTGAATATGCATGCTAAAACTGAGATCTCATAAAAAAAATCTGGTTTTGAATGTAAAGAAGAGTTGCCCTTCACCATTTTTTGGCTGACAGTGGCAGAAGAAGCAAAGCAGAGGAGCACTTCTCAGTGTTCAAATGTCATTTTCTCTAATACTTCCTTGAAGTGAGCAAAGAGAGTGATTAGGTAAGAAATGGCCGTGCTGCTCTGGTTGCAACCTGGCTGCTATAGAGAGACAACAAACCACCTGAATTACCTAGCAAAGGTAACCTGGTGCTTGAATTCAAGCAAGACTCTCTTACCCGATTACAGTAAAAAAGAAAGAAAGAGAACCCTGACATGCAGAGAGTACATTATATTCTTAATGCCGTTCACAGCTGTAGACTTTTGTGAAGCTGGTTTTCAGTACAGCGTTAGTGAAAATATACTTTCATTATAAAATATATAAAAAGAGATCTCTATTTAAAACTGTCATACATCCTACCAAACCTTCACTTCCTCTCTGCCCAAAAGCAATCTCAGCCATCTCGAATTATAAGTAGACAGTTTCTCCTTTGTTTTAACAACCAGTTTAACCATTTCTAGCTAAAACAGTTCACTACAGGTACATTACAAACCAATTTACCTAAATAATACTTCTCCAGATTCCATATGTCTAAGGAATGACAAAACACTACAGGTTCAAAAATGCTTTTTTTCAGATGTAGAACTTATCCTGGAATAGGTCCACTAGTTTTGAAGGCTTTATTAAGAGAAGGACTTCTGATCAGCATCAAGGGTCACAAAGCTTCCGTGATAACACTGGTTTTTCTAGCTTTTGGAGATTTAGACATTGGCCTTAGTATATCCAAGAGAAAGATCTAGTTAGTCTCACCTCTACATATTGTTACATTTTATTCAGGTTTGAAAAGCACACCAACACCTTCATGTGTAAAGTGCCAGGGAAAGAGATGCTGCAAGAGGCAAGAGAAACAGGGAACTGAAACAAAAGTCCTAAACTTCGAGGATTTTCCAGCCTGGAGCAGGATCTCATGATTCTCATCCCTTCCATTTGGTATCCCAATTTTTGTTATTTGCAGACTCCCAACCAATGAAAATATGAAGAAATGCTTTCCAAAGCTTTAATTAAAAACTTCTACTCCGTAGTTACTTAGGCTGTCATTTAATTCATATTAACTGTAATTTTGAGGCAGAACATTTTTTCTTCATATTTGGAAGCTTAAAAAAAACAGGTAACAATGGAAATATTCTGTCTCCTGTTTAAAATAAATTTTTAAGGAACAATGTTATCCTGAAACCTGAACACTAACATTAAAAGGGAGAGCAAATTTCATTACATGATCCATCTATTTATTTTAATCTGCTCCTTCTTTGAAAAAAATGAATGAGAATTTAAACACATACAGCAGTTTTACAAGGAGCAACTTTTTTTCTAATTATGTATTCTTTACTTATTAATCAGTGCTACAATTTCCTGTGACATTTAACACAGACACAAGTTATTTTCATTCCAAAAGTTAGCAGTTCACTGTATCACTATACACATGGCACAAGCATTGCAAATGTAAATAAATGTAGGCGTCTGGGTTTTAACCACTGCTCTCAGAGAAATGTCTTTTTTAATGTGGTATAACTTGCAATCACACTGAATGTCATCACAGCTTTTGAGAGTGGGCAAGTCTTCATGCAAACTTAATTTTTCACAGAAAAAAAATCCTGGCATTTGTGCAAAAATAATGAAGCCCATAAAAGAGGAAAGAGAGGAATGTAGCTAATAATCCTATTTATGTTCTTACGCACTACATTTCGTTTACTAGAAATAGCATGACTAAATTCTAATAAATAAATATCCTAATTGGTCATTGGAAATGCAAATTTCAACAACAATCTTTAATGCAGTATAATAAAACCCATTACAAGCACCAGCTTTGTAGATGCTTTGATTGTAAATAAGAGATTAGTTTTAAATTCAGATGTGCTGAACAGGTTGGCATAATTTCAGGTAGCAGTGGATTTAGGCTGCTTGCCAATCTGTGGGAAGAGCAGATATATTAATACCTGCACTGTTTCTACTCTCATATATTCAGTCTGAGTATTTGCTATTTGCTACATTAAATTATATTGGGTGGCAGACATAAATATGGTTTTCATCTTCCAGTTTCTTGCAGATCACTTTTCTCAGTTTTAGTAGAGTCCATGGGGCCATATTGTCTCAGAGCTTGTTTCACTTTTCCATCGTGTCTAAATAACCTGTCTTAATGGCCACAGGATAAGATACCTTCTTTCTGAAAATTACAACCTAATGTGTCATTTCCCTTGCAGTTGAGATATTGCAAACATGTGCCTTCACCATCCTTCATCTTCTCTTTCTGTGGTATTATCCATCCCAATTCCCATGAAATCAATGAACAAATTTCTCCCTTGGCAAATCCACAGATGGTCTCAACTATCCTGCTCCATGCCAGTTTACATTGGCCAAAGGTCTATTCCTTGCCTGACGTGACTTAAATTACCACTGAGAAAGGATACATGCGTGACATCACTTGGGCAGGCAAAGATCTTGGTCCCACACCACGCAAGACAGTAGAAGTTTTGGCCCAGTGCCAAAGGGAGAAAATCAAATACTTCATTTTGCATAGGGCCACAACAATGTGATCTATAGGAACGTGCCTCGCTCAGTTTGCTGGTTTTAAGATTTTTATTCCCCTAGGCTGTATTTCCACAGCTCCAAAATTCTCCCCAAGCCTCCATAGGAAAAGAGGATCTTACAGAGCTTACAAATACAAAAAGTATCATCTTGACCTGAACAGTGCTGCCCTGCTGACAGCTTATCAGATGGACTAGAGCCCTTGGAGCTTTCCCAGTGCCAGGCACCTGCCTTCCTAAGATCGAGAATTCAGCTGACACTCAAGTAAACATAACCGATGAGTTTTGCAAGCCACCCTTTCAGATTGTTTAAAGCACGTGAAAGCCTAAGCTCTAAATCATGATTGTATCTATTCTATTTTTTTATGTCTCAGCATTAAAAAAACAATTGCAGCTGACTCTAAACCACTAGGCTGTGTGGAGCTAATCAATGCCACCACATGTTGCTACTACTGGTTTCCTTTCCAATCCCCTCACCTTAATTATTGTCTCACATAGCCACTTGCTGCATCCCGCCTTAAATCAATTGTAAATTCTTGGGTAGTGGGAGTGATTCTAGTTCTGCTTTAACACACTCCCAAGCAGAGCGGTCTGAGTAGGACCTGAGGGACATTTGTAGTAGGAATAATTAGTACTGAAATCAGGATGCTTTGGCCTGAAGGGGAAAAGTCACAGCAGGGAAATTGATTGAGGCATCTGAAATGAAGTCTGTTTTCCTAAAAAGAGGCCTGAGTGGCATCTCTGAGTGATGATATAACACAGTGACAGATCTTTTTGATATACTAAGTAAGCACAGTACCTGAGGTAGACAACTTTGACATGTGCTGCAAACACTTCGGGGCAAGCCATCCCTTCCTGTCTTCAACAGCAGACAGCTGCCTTCTTTACCTTGAACTTTCCCTCACATTCCTTGATGACATACAAGTTTCCCCAGGAATTTTCATGGCCAAGTCTCAGCAAAAGTCTAGGCCCCTTGAGAAAATCCCAGTCTGCACACCCAGGTATTTTTCCTCTCTGCCGTGAAAGGACAGTAGACTTTCCACAGCACTCTAGGTTGTGTAAGAAACACCCTTTTAGCAACATTTTGAGAATATCAAGGTTGGTTTTTTCATAGGAAGGAATGGTAAGTTTTAACTGGCTTGTGGTAAACTTTGGTACCCATGGGATCCAAAGGACAGGCTCCAGGTCTACAGACCTCGGACATTCGTGTTTAATGTTTTTATCGTAACCCATAGCAGACCAGTCGACACTCCTGCATTTTTTATAAACTGAATACTGTGTGAAGTAGTCGTATAGTTTGGTTAATCATCTAGATCTCCCTGTGGGGCATTTTTCATTCTGCAGCATTGTCTTTAGCAATCCAAAGATCTTTATACAAATTTATCAATTATTTATGAACAGAGTACTTAACGGTAGTACAACAGATCCAGAGACCAAAATTCCTCACTCATGAAAGTAAGCCAAGCTGTACGTACTTCAGTGAAGACCTGCCTCCTGCTACTACATTTGACTGCCAGCCTAGAATATGCTGAACTGTTATTAATAAATTATCTTAATGATTGTTTTTAGCTAAAACAATAATTTGCAAATTTCCTGAATACACACACACGCAAAATTGCCACGAGGTTTTACATTTTGATCTTTTATTCCTCATATCCTGTTGAATGCCCTACATAAATTATGCATTTCTAGCCTTGCTGTGTCCCTTTCTCTTAGCTATGAGCTGCTGCTGCCAAAGAATAAAATGCGATTCAGCCCTCCGGTGCATGAAGAGAGCCCGCTGGGGCTGGCTTTAGTCCACTCCCTGTCATTGCAACCTGCTGGGTTTGTGCAAATAATTTAGCTTTGGGGCTAAAACAGCTAGGCTAGGTATTTCCAAGCTAGTACGAAATTAATGATCATAAAACACACTTCACGACTCTGTCCCAAGAGACTTTTTCAAAGTTGTTTTATGATAGACTAGGGAGATCTATTAATGAGTGAAGTAATTGTTACCTGTGGGCACAGATTTAGAACAACTTCATGCTTCAGATTCCAAAAGCACAAATGTCTTTGTTACAACTATGTTGTGTGCAGCAAACAAAAGAGATGCTCGCAGAATCAGAGTTATGGATGTTAGGCTGCACAATACGTATTTTTTTTACATGCAGAAAAAAATCACTGAGATAAACAGAATATTTGGTATTATAAGCTCTTGTGACCAAAAAAGGAATCAAAACAATAAGTGGAGTAATTTTGCATAAAATGAGCAGGATGAAATCTACAACATATTGTTTATTTACGAGCATACGCAAAATTAAACTACATCTCCTGTTTAATTTACAGTATTAAACAAAGGCACAATATCAGAGCTTGATATCACTATGCTAATTCAGGATGTGTTCACTTTTGTTTTATTTCTAATATTTAGTTCTTAATATGCTCTTGTGTGCCAGTCTGGTATATTTATATAATCACACATGTATTCATGAGATGATATTATATAATCACAGTATAATCTATTTCAGTGTAGCCTTTTTGCACAAGGCCAGCAGCACACAAGAAACTCAAAACCTCTGTCTTGTGCAATGATCTTTTTAGTTCTTTGGGGTACCTTAAAGAGTTCGGTGGTGCCCCTGCTCCATCGCTGGGCAGACTAGAGGACAGGGAGGGGTATCAGGGTTGTGGGTAGCATGGCTTGTACTATTTTTCTTCTCTATTTTCCACAGTCCTCAGGGGGCAAATATAACTCCAAGGCAGTCTTGAAGCTGCTGTTACTCCAGGAGCCAGGTGATGCCCTGAATGTACTGAGAAGCTGTGAAGCACGGAGGTAGCTCAGAGGTATGTGAACCAGTATCTGGTCCTCAAAATCACATAAAGAGAGGAAAAAAAGAGATTGACAAGAATTCTTGCTCTTCTTTTTAGCTCCTCTCTGTGGTTAGGGGGCTTTGCTGAAACGATGTGACACTTATGAGAAGCATATGTATGCACATGCATGTGAAACTCCTCTTTCCAGATTCCTCCTTTGTGAGTGAGGAAATGAGACATCTCCCATTGTCTGTGAGAGGTGGCATCACCACCAAACTTCTCCACAGTCCCTCAGAGCTCCATGGTCCCATTTTCTCTGTCACTGCACTCACTCCTTTCCCCACAGTTCAGTTGAACTTCTCGCTCTCCAGCAACTACTTATTCCTGAAGGACCTCAGTGTCAAGCACCCCAACTGCCTATGATCTTTTGCTCAAAATCAGGCTGTTCCTTCGAATCATCTCTGACCCTAATTCACCAGCACTGCACTATAATGCCTAAAAGCTCTGGCCATCAGCAGCTATGCAGCACTGTGTAGGTGGGAACAGACTTGACATCTACAGGAAACTTGCTGTCTTCTCTACAAGCATGTATTGTTTGTGTCTCTAGGTTGTAAGCAGATACCATTTTATAACTTTTTTCATGCCATTGTGGGCTGACACAACAGTCAAACATGAGCGATTATGGCCAAGGCACTGGATCCACAGCAAAAGAGAAGATTCAGAGAGTGAATTTTTTCAAAGATGTAACAAGGGGTATGTTTTCTCCTCTGCCTCCACTTCCCTGAATCCCCCAACAGCCTTGACATGATGAAGGAATGGGAGGGAAGCACCTGGCTTCATGTAGCCCACTGTTGTCTCCCTCAGGAGGAGCTTTTAGGGGCCTCTGCTGTGATGCCTTAGAGGAGAAACTCAGGTATCAGCTTCTGTAGCAAGCGGAGACCCTTGCACAGGGGACAGGCAGGCTCGAGCAAACCGAGTGGGGAAAGGGGTATTTGCACAGCAGAAAAACATTTTTTTGCAAGGAATTTTCTCTATTCCCTTTTGGGTGCACTTCAGCTGCTTGTGGGTCTGTACTTGTCCCTCCTCAAGAGCTAGTTTTATCTGCTGGTGGTTTGAACAGTTTAATCATCTTTCAAAAGCCACTACGCTGGGTTTCATCACCTTCAGGCACACATGGCCATTACACTCCTTCTGGAGTATCCAGCCGGCAGAACACAAGGAGACGAGTCAGGATAGACAAGCTCTAATTTCAGACTAAATGCCTTCAGAAATTAGTGGCAATGGTCTAAAAGGGCTTAAAAAAGAACTGCAAGTGTCATGGCTTAAGGTTCATTATAGAATACATTTAAAGGTCTGAAGAGCTCTGGGTACCTGCTTGCAAGTACTCAGTGATTACAGTAGTCAAGACAGGTAGGAAGGTCATTTAAAGTGTAGCTTAATTCAATCAAAAAGACAAAAAAGATTTCTATTCACAAAGGGAAGATGACTAAAATAACACCCAGAAAACTGATATAATGGATATCAGAATCTCACCCAAAGCAGCAAGAAAGGTAATTACCAGATTCATGTCATACAGGAAACATGTGGTCTAAATTTTGCTTTTTGACTGAGCTCAACTGCTCTGTGAGATTCTACCCCAACAGTTGCATTTTGCTGTTTTGTGGATTTCTGATGAGTTAATATAAGATGGGGTCAGGGCTGGCGTATGGCCAGGCATGTGACAAATGCAAAAGATTTTCTGTGTTTTTGAATACAAAATACATGCTCCGTTAATATGTCCTTGGTGTAAAGCCACTGAAGTCAGGTATTGTGCAATAAATCAATTTGATTTTACAATCTACAGTTGTGCAACTGATATTCAATGGACCCAAACTGGATCTCATCTAACTAGCTATTTCACTTTCTGGAAGATTTTCCTTCCTCAAACAGTATTTCTTATTTTGTTGTGGTTTGCATTTTATACCAAAAAAAAGTCATGTAAAGATATACCCCAGACCCAGCTGTGTCCCATATATCTGTTTACTGAAAATGTGAAATTATGCAAGCCTTGATAAAACTGCTCCTGCGGTTGTGTTTTGGAGCCTTCAGAAATGCAGAACAGAGTAAGCACTTGGACAAGGCTTGCAATCCTTTTAGATTAGCTGTAAGGAAGAAGTTCTTCCCTGCGAGGAGGGTGTTGAGGCACTGGAAGAGGTTGCCCAGAGCAGCTGTGGCTGCCCCATCCCTGGCAGTGTCCAAGGCCAGGCTGGATGGGGCTTGGAGCAACCTGGTCTGGTGGAAGGTGTCCCTGCCCACAGCAGGGGGTTGGAACTACATGATCTTTAAGGTCCCTTCCGACCCCAACCATTCTATGCTTCTATGTTTAGAAGAGAATCACCATCTATACTATAAGACAATTTTTAAAGAATTTTTGTTCCTAAAGTCATAGATTACCACTTATGTGCTTTTGTAAACCATATGACAAATTTAGCCGCAGCCTGATTACCTAAATAGAATAAAAATATAACTTTGTGTCTTCCATCTTTTTATTTTATATTTCTTGGTTTGGATTTATATCACAACCACTTGTCTCAAATAGGAATGAAACTTTTTTTTTTTCTGCTGAAAGGTATGAATTCCTGAATGGCAATTTAGCATGTACACTTCAGGGAAACACTGCATGACTTTTCATATGATTTATATTAACCTTTCATTAAAAATGAGCGTGATTTGGATCCTACTGCATAAGAGCAGAAGAAAGTAAATGATAGTCTCCAGAAACTGAAGCCTTTTTTATCTAACTGGAGAGACTGAGAATTGCATTATTATTTGAAATTTTCTCCCTCCTTTTCATATGTTAAGAATACTAAGGTAGCAGTTGGGAGTAACAGGAAAAAGCTGGGGATCTTTATCAGTTTGGGAAGGTGGAGTCATAGGGAGTGAGCTGGTCAGGGGCCCTCTCTCCTCACATCTAATAAAATATCCAAGATTCTAGTGGGAGAACGGTTAAGTTTTAGAGCTGATCCATTTGAACCAGTTTGCCCGTTAGCCTGTGTACAGTCAGGAGTATGGGGCTAGAAGATCTATTCTTGCCTGTTGGACTCAACACCAGCATCACTGGCTAAAGCCTACAACATTCTCAAGCAGAAATCCAGAGTAAATAGGGATATTGGTCCCTGCTGGCCTTAAAAACAATGAATGTATGTCCAATATAGCCAGTTTCAAATGAAGATCATCTACCATGTAATTTTCAGAGAGATTGGAGCCATGGCAAGGGTGGGACAAGAATAGTATCAAATAAAGGCAAATATTCCTGAAATCTGCATGCTATTATTTCTGCCCAGAAAAAGGGTCTGCAGGTCCAGGATGGTGGTAGTGGGAAAGAACATCTGGCAGCTGGAAGGTAACCAGAAATAAGGAACATATGGAAAAGGGGCTGTGGAGAGGCGGGGATGGGGTTGTTTCCAATACCCTGTGTCATAATGCCTAACCCCAGATTTAGTAGAGGCCACTGAGCGGGTTTGTGTGGTTGCCAGTGCTTTGTGCAGCGTTATTGTTGCTTTGTTTTGTTTCTAAGGAGAATTACAATCTGTTGCTATATTAAATACGGGGTTTGTACGTGTGTCGAGATGCGTGTGTTTCTCTTTTGCTTTAAGGCATGGTTTTCAGCTTCAGAAATAATTTTCAGATTCAGAAAGGGTGGAAGAGCCAAGGAAATGTGAATTGTTTGTCTACATTATCTGGGAACTACATGACTTGCTGTTTCCTAGGGAAAGCTCTATAATTTGATTGCAGATCTATATTTAAATGTGGGAGAGAGTCTAAAGGGGACTTGACACCTCCACTGTGAAAACTCAGATAATACAGACTTCAGGAGTTTAGAGTTCAAGGTATTTACATATTGATGTTTTCCAGCACTGGTGCAAGCAATCTAACAGCGCAGGATGTGCTACCAAATGACTGTTTGGGTTGAGTTGGGGGGTTTTCAACTCTCGTTTAAGTGCGAATTCCTAGATATCTGAATTTACAAAGGCAGGTCCACTGGCTTTCCATTTGCATATTTTTGGCAGCAGTCCACCTCATTAATGCAGGAGAGAATCAGCCAATATTATAAGAAAAACACATATGACACTCAAGGGAATTAGAAATATATTGTTAATTTGACGGAGTGTTAATAGGCCCCCTAATGTCACCAGTTTTTCCTAGCAGTTGTCTGCAATGTTTATTTCTTGTTGGACCAACAAGATCCCCGTTCATATTATAGACGTGAGCTCCACGGTGATGGTGGCTCTTTAAGAGAGATGTGTTCTCCAGCAGGTTTTCAGCATTTAGTACTCCTCTTCACTTTAATCAAAGAAAAGTCTCTAAGTCAAAGGAGGGAGGAAATCAAACTCTAACTTAAATCTCTCATGTAAAAGTAGATATTATTTTTGAATGATGCCTCCTGAGAAACTTTTCATTGACCTCTAAAGCAGAAAGGCTGCAATGGAGCGCTTATCAGGTTTAACTTGTGTGACCCGCAGCTGAAATCATTGTAGACTAGTGGCTAGAGGGAGATTAAATTCAGAATGTCCTGTAAGCTGAAAGAAATATGAATCTAAGCAGCGCTCTTTAAGAAGCATTAAAGAGTGTGTATAGAAACTTAAAATTCCTCTGTGTTAAGTTACTTGGTATTCCTTTGCCGTTCCTCATAGCTTTATAAAGGACTACACCATTATTTTCGACCTTTTACTGCTAAGGGCCAGGAGGTTACAAGTTTTGCTCTAGTAATTACCTATCAGTCTAACAAAGTAACCTTAATTAGTGGGATTTTTTCATACCGTATATAGGAATGGGGCATGGTGTGAACACATGTTATTATGATTTAACACCTTGCTCAGATCTCATGTATATCCTTTGTCTTCTGCTGTCACCACTGTAATTAGGCAGCAGAGGTGCAATATATTCAGATTTTTTTGTCAATACCTGCCCAAAGCTCTAAATGTACGTGTGATGGAAATGAAGGCTAATATGCAAAGAAAAGCTATAATGACCATTGGAGACAACCGAGCTCCATTTAGCTCACTGTAGTGAGCTCGCTCTAGTGCACATGCTTCATTCATGTGATGACTCTGGTTTCATCAAGATGGATTATTGCTTAGAAACTTAAACCTTCTCCCACTACGGTCTCGGGTGTTTTATTAGCGGAGCAGAGAGGGCCCCTGGTTTTTTCCTCTTTCATGTTAGTGCAAATCTGTTTTATCTTCCCTCAACCTGACTTTTGATTAGAACAGGTTCAGGACTGCTGCAGACATCAGTAGTATGTCATAGTCTGTGGATTTTCAATTCATTTTGCACTGATTAATCAAGTTCATTTTGTAGAAAACCCAAGCAGGCAATCCCATGCATCACTGTACCATGCCTCCCTCCCTCCCTCTGTACCTCCAGCGCACCAGGACTTGAGAAAACATCTTCTTGCTGAACACTAGGGAGAATGTTTTCCATCTTTCCGTGTCCTTACACACCGGGATCACATACATCCAGTTATTTTGTGTAAAGGTCACAGGAAAAAATGAAATTAATCTGTGCAACTAAGTATTGCTAGAAATACTCATTAGATAAAAGATTGGTTGGCACAGTTTCCTAAAATGTTCCAGCTCCTTCTCATTTGTTTCCTGTCTAGCAATGAGATCTCAGTCCCCAGAGAGCTTCTCCTCCTGATCCCAAGAGCAAAATTTATTCACTCGGGGATTAAAAGCCATGCTGTATGATACAGGTAACTAATCACATAACTCAGGCATTGACTGCCAAATACTTTCAATGAAATCTTTTCACCAAAAAAGGAAAGCAGCACAAAAGCTCTTATGAAGGAAATGGGATTTTATTTTTTTTTAATTCTGCCAAGAGACAGAAAGCAGGATAAAGGCAAATTTCACTAAATAAGTTATTTGTTGTAGATAACATGAAGATGTCACCTGCTTTATTCATCAAACATATATTGTTCAGCAGATAGCAAAAACAGTACCCTTATTATATGAGTGACCTGCTTTTATTATCATTTGTACTATTCCCTCAATGTATTATTTGGAACTACCAACACCACTTTACAATTGCTGCAACAGTAAATTACTTATTTCTAAGGATCCCCACTGCAGTTCTTGTTGTGATAAAACAGCACTTGTGCCCAGTGAAATTTATGAGCTACCAGTTTCTAAAAGAACTTTTCTTATCTCTTACTTTTTTTCACAACCCCATGGGAAATCTTCCTCCAAGCCACCTTAGGATATAGTTCATTAAAGCTGTGTACATGATGAAGAGCCATCTGGGAGGGAAGGGATGCTGCTACAATACATAGTAGGAGAACGGATGCAGAATACACAGGATATGTATGATGGGGGAGGGATGAAAAAGGATGAAAGTGGCATATGGGAATGCAATCTAAGTACTGGAAAAATATAAATTATTACAAAGGCATACATTAGGCTTTAAATTAAGTGGAACAATTCCTCCCATTAAAGTCCATGGGACTTCTTGAAACTAAAGTAGTAATTAATATGAACTAGAGTACACATTTTGCAAATAAGCCAAGAAATCACCTAAAGTAGGTAGTTTAAAGTAGATAGACATCTAGATTCAAGTGAATTGTCTAACTCTTCTTCATAATTGGGGGGGGCAGGGGAAATAGGCACTGCAAGAGCAATTCATCCTGTCAAAGAAATCTAAAACAATCAGATTAATTGCAGCTTATTCTTCCCTGGTGACTGTGACAGTCACGTAGGAGTCCAGACTCCATCCAGACAAATAGCTCAGATGAAGATGTCTGTATTTCAAGAAGCTAAAACTAGGTGAGAGGAACCTTACCCCCCATGTATGTGCATGTTCCATCAAACTCAGAGGAGAAATAAGCAGCAGAGGGAATAAACAAAATTTTGTATTAATAAAAGACACATCCTCATATAACTCTCATTTTTGTGCTATAATAGTATGCTGCTCAGTAGCTGACTGAAAAGTGAAAACTCTTCATACTGTGAATTATCCTGTAAAGTAGTTTAAAATTATAATTGTTAACAAAGTTTCAGGATTAATTAAATGCTTCTTTAGTTATGTCTTTTGGTTATAATATATAACAAAATAATTAAAAACCATCTATCCCAGAGGTATGTGTCATCCTTTACTTGAAGCATAAGAGTCAATGTTCTGTAAATATCTTCTTTACACATTTTTGTCTAACGAAGACACAGTGAGAATCTCTCATTAGGTTAATGTGTCAATCTATCCACGTTACATCCTCAGGATAGTTTAACAAAATAAATGTACCAACTTATGAACCTTATGTTTAAAACACCGAGCTAAGAAAAAAAATACAGGAGTTTACAAATCTAAGGCAATAAACCATCTCTGAAGGTAGACATGCAAGATTATTTCTTTTTTTCCACTGGTTCCTGTGCAAATGGCAATGTATTTATTTTCCCCAATAGGCTTTCTTGCCAGAATGAAAGATATATGGCTAAAAACAGCACAGGAGGAAAGGCTTTCACAGCTTTACTCCTTTACAAGTCATCTGTATGTAACAGGGCTTTAAAAACATTTTCGTTTTTATGTATATATCCATAGTACCCACCAATACAATATCTCAGTACTGTGCACAAATTAATGTATGCCTAGGCATGGCTCAATTCTGACTCTGATTTCTACCAGTGCAGCATTGACTTCAATGCGCTTATTTCAGATTTTCACTAAAGGAATTGAAATTGGAGGCAGACTTCTCTTTGAGCAGCACTCAGCATTATGTAGTTCAGCAGAATTTACTCAGTTTCTATTAGCACTTATTCAAAGTTGGCCACAAGTGTCAAATGAAGCTCCCATTTACAGAAATCAAGGTACTTAATTAAAATCTTACCAATAAAAAAGGGATTTTCCATTGTGTAATTGGAAGTCCAGATACTTAATCCTACTTAAAAATAACAAGCACTCACACTTTTAAATAAAGAAGTGCCCTTTTCATTTTACTTTCAATAGTGTGTGAACAGTAAGCTCCCTATGGTTTTAACCGCTGAATTCTTATAATTTAAATGTTTTTGAACTTCTGGTAAATGTTCATATTTGGCTTTGATTTTGAATTTTATTATGTCATTTTATACTGTGAAGTTTCCTAGAGCCCTGTCAGGATAGGGAACTTTCCTTCAGAAACCAAGTTTTCTTCAGGATTAATAAAAGAAAGTAGGTTGTATTTTTTTAACTGGTGCCGAGGACTGTCTAATAGGCCAAGTGACTTCAACCAGCAGTTCAGGGTCAAATCCAAAGGGTTTGATACAGCTTTTCTACCTAACCATTCAAGGTAAACAATGAGTTAGGGGATGTGTAACGATGATTTAGAGTCTGTGTAACAGCAGCTGTCTAGCACGATGGAGATCCTCTCCTCTCCAGACTTCAGGGTTTTACAATGGGAATCTACACCTCATGCCCTAATTTGACAGATGGAGAACCAAGGTATGGAGGATGGGATAAGACCTATCTCAGGTGACCCAGCAGGACAGCAGCAGGTCTCTTCAAAAAGCAACCGGTGCTACATCCAGTAGGTCAGGCTGCCTGAAAAATAAATTATCAGGGCCTCAGACGCCACAGGTCCCTTTCAGGAAGCAGACGAAACACTGAAAAATCAATCCTGAATGTGGAAGACACTTATTTTGAATCAACAGATCTTTTTGAACAGCAGGAGCTCCAAATGCAGAAAGACCAGCACAACGTTGTGTTATAACAATTCCACCATTTATTTCCAAATTTACATCCATGAGCATGCTCACTGAGTTTCCTGCAGCACTACAGCAACTTATGAAATGATTGGGAAAGTATTTATTTAGACATTGTTTAAACAGGACCATCTGGGAATTCTTTTTAATATAAGCAGAAACTAATAGAGAACTTATCCATTTGGAGGGATACTGCACGGGGACTGGTGTGTGCTTACATGTTCAAATTAAATTGCCTTTTTGCTTGTTCTGCATACCAGGCAAGTTATGAATCATTGCCTTTGAATAATTTTATCTACAATTTGAGATCATTGTGCTGTGCTGGATTACCATGGACAAAGTATTTTTAATCATTGCTGAAGTGCAGGTGGAGCAGCAGAAAGCGTCTCGGGAGTCCTGTAACATTCACCTTCTTGCATCTGAAGACAAAACAAAACTGTAAGGGTCCTCTTTGTAGAGAACCTCCTCCTCCCCAGAAATCACCATAGGTTTTGGCAGAACTGCATGCCATTTGGCAAGCTCTGTGAGGGCTCAGGAATTGCCAGGCCTTCATTTGCCAGGGAAGAAACCTGATCCAAAGTTTAAAGGAGTCAATTGAGAGTGTTCCCATGGATTTAACGAGCGAGCCTAGGTCAGAGATGATGCACCTTTATAAAGCATTTCTCAGCAGCAAGCATGACTTCATACCTGCTACACCCCATAGAAGCCAGTTTGGTTATGTCTGGTTAGATTCAAAAGACTGGCAGGGACCACTGAAGTCTCCTGGCCTTTCTCTCTCTGGGGTGTTTTGTCTTTTAGAGTCATCCGGGCATTTCTCCTGACGTGGGAACGGGAACACACCTACAGCTGGGTGCAGTTGTAGGGACCTCAGGTATTTGTGCAGCCCTTGATCTCACCTGCTGTCTTTCTGGGCCACAGAATAACAAAAGGGGAAAGCTCCAGCTGCTGGGTCCGCTGAAGGATGCTGGGACCCAGGCTGTGCTGCACAGGCGTCCCTGCAGTGGGTGCTCCGTGGATCGGTCTGGATCGGGCCCATACGGTCATGTATGGCGTGGCTGTCTACAACAGCCAGCACTGGTCTCAGTGATGCACATAAGCTCTTCCAGACCCATTTATTCTTCTAGTGATACGCAGACCCAGTCAAAATGTTCACTGGGATGTCTCTGCCCTAGTGAACTCGGTTACCTACGGGAGCAGGAATGATGTGCTGTACTCCATCCTCCAAAGCCTGGTCAACAGCACAGGTTAACTAACAGTGCGATGTGTCTCTCAGAGGAATAAACTTTTAGAGGTACGTGTTAAGGGCTTTGGAGACATCCAGTCCTATTTGCCACTGAGATATTTGTTCAATTTTTAATTATTCTCATGACTAGAGCAGTTATATTACAGCTCAAAACTCTGTTCATCCTCTATACTTCCTTTGCTGAGTTTGACATAGCGCAATAAACCAGAGCTGTAACTAAAACAAAAACTAGGACAGTCCTTGTCACCCACCCAGAATATAGGCACCTCCATACAGTGCCTGTTTTCAGGTTCCTTTGAAATGGATGGACAGTCATCCACGGAGATCACTGAACTTCTGTGAGGTTTCAAGTCTTGTAAAGATGCTTAACTTTCCTAAAATTAGGCAGCATTAAACTTTGAGTCAAATTTAAAATCACTTTCACCTCCTATCCATAAGCCAAGCTGTGCAGTGTTCTTGGTCTAGAAGCTTACTCCAAGAGGAGTCTGTTTACAACAGACATAACACAAACCATAGCAACCATTTAGTTGATAGGATCAAAACTGCAAACATAAGAATATCTGTTGTGCCCTTATTCTAATTATTATCCACTTTCTCTAGTTTTCTCCAGAGATTTGAGACTTGTTTGTTGCAGCAGACATATCTATTATTAATCTTTAGGTAGTTAGTAGAATAATTTGCAAGATTCATTAACAAGTATCACCTTATGGATTACTAAAAAGCATCTATGCTTTTGCTAATGAGCCCCAGTAGTGCAATACTTTACATATTTTATAGCCAGACAATTATGTGATGCCTTGCTTTTATAGTCAATCTGAAAATAAATTGTTTCGGACATAAAGACAAATAGCTAACGCGAGAGTAGTTAGCACTGGGAAATCTTGCCTCCTGAGCTGTTGAGTTATAACTGTGAAGAGATGACACATTTTCAAAGCGTTCTTTTATTATTTCTAAAATCCTGCAGCCCACAAAAAATGCCTGTTATTCACACTTAGGGTAAATCATAATAAATGCAAAGAAAAAGGAGCCAGGGAGTTTCAGAACTAAACTCTTCCTCTGTGGAATGTTTTGTTACTTTGATTTTAAACAGGTTCCATCTAAAAATAATACAGATATTTAACACTTGCCCATTTAAGGTGATAATAAAATATGTAATACATCAGTAAGTAGCTGGTGAAATCATTCAGCTCTCGGAAAATGGCAGCATTTAGTATTTAGCGTACGTTCACATGAACTGGTTACCTCCATGAAGTCAAGCTATTCACCAATTTACGTAAGTGAAGAATTCACTCACTTTTCCTCACATTCATCCAGGAAAAAATATTTGGTTCAATTCCAAGGTGTCCTTGAGAAAAAAGATGCTGTTCTTTTGCTTCACCTGTTATTCTAGGTTTCTCGTTTCTGCCTGTTGTCATTGTCCTCTTTAAAAATATCAGTAAAGCAAATCCATCCCAAGTGCTGGCAGTTCAGGCGTGTAGCACTGGCCTGCCTGTATGTCTCAGCACAGCTCTGGAGGGACCACCCTGAGGCATATGGGAATAATTCACTCTCAATGCCCATTAAATCTTTAGCCTCCCCTTTGAGACTGCTACAAGGGTGCCAATTAATGTCAATTGTCGTGGTGGTTTATGTGACTGGGACACCTGCCCACGAGGAGCTGAACAGAGATCACCGGCTGAGACGGTGCAGCCCTTGTCTGTGATGCACCAGTATATAAATAATTTCACAGGTGAGGAAGCAGTCTTGACTCATCACAAGCTTCGGTCATAACCAGCACGAGTGGAGTTCGACTGGAGGGGAAGGCTCTGTAACACAGCTCGGTTCTGCTCTGGTCGTTTCCTCTTTCCATGACTTCTCTCTTGCAGCAGGGCTGACATTCTCTATTTTCTTCTTTGCAAACTGACAAGAATCAATGCTTCATTGATAGCTGCTGCTTACACAGCTTTGCAGTCTGGCAGGCATAGACCAAGCTTGTGAAAAAGAAGAAGAAAGAAAAAAAGACTTCTATTCTGTGTAAAACCAGCTAAAAAACAAGTTCTGCAACAAGTGAAACATCTGGCTTTTTGCCTCAAGCTTGTTAGGTCTTCATGATGACAAGGCCAAATTATTTAGACTGAAACATCCTTAAAAAGTGCTTATGGCCCAACACCACTCCATACAGCAAGGAGTAGGTGATGCCCTTCCCATCACCATGGATTAGCTTTTCCTCACACTGCAGAATTACATTTTTTAGAAAAAAAGCCCCTCAAGTCAACAAGGCCAGCCCAGTTCCACGGCAGGTCCCCAAAACCCTGCAGCAACGCCACAGTGGGTAGATTGTAGCTACCACAATCCACAGTGCTTGAGAAACAACCTGCTGAGCCTCTCCTGCTCCGCCTGCCGGAGGCTCCGGCCGATGGAGGGGGCAGCACCACAGCGACAGTTGCAAAGTGAGCGGAGAAGGTAGAGATCATTTTAATTTTTTCATTAAGGTAGTGTAACACTTAAGAGATGCACAAGGCATTTACAAAGTTCTCAGACTGCTCGCTCCAGAAACTAGGCTGCCCACCCAGACATCAGCGACTCTGGCTGGACAGAGGAAAGGAAAAATTAACAGGGTTTGCTAGGATATTCCCATCTTTTTGTCCCTTCCTGACCTTCTGGGGGCTATACTGGTAGACTGAGTCCACTAAAACTATAGAACAGATTAAAAAAATTAATCACGGTGTATTTTAAGGACAGTCATACATTTAGACTACATTTTGACAAGCATGTCATGGTGGGGGTCTTTTTTTCCTCAGGACACATTTGTGATAGGTGTAAAATGGGTAGTCGTGTCTGTAAGACAAAAAGTCTCAGTATCAATAATGTCATCCCTGTGTCTCTCGGTGCCCCAGGTTCCCTGGCTGAGCACACCAAAACCCCGGCAGAGCTGTTTCAGGCAGGGCAGACATAGCAGATGGACTTCAGTCTGTCTCAGAGTACAGGCTCCTCTCCTCACCTTGGTCTCCGCTCGCTTGCATAGTAGCCATGAGAAAGGCAGGATGGAATCACAGCGGTTAGATAAAAACTGCGAAGCCGAATCCTACCTTGAATTAGATGAATGATACTGGCACTAGCAGAGTGAAGGAGAGAAAATCTGAGCTAATGTGTGCATCCCACAGGACCCTCAGACTGTGGGTCAACCCCAGAGGTGCTGGTGTCAGCAAGATCAGCATTTCCACGGGGGATGGACTTTCCCATTGGTATCATTGTGTTATCCTCCCTTGTGCAGGAACACCGAGAGGAAACTGAAGCCAGTTTGCTGGCACAAAGGGCTGCTCTAAACAGTTCTAAAAAACTGCTTAGAAGATCTCACTGCTCCCTTTCCTGCCCAGTATTTATTCTTACCTGTTAGCAAGGCCTATAAAAACTCCTTCCGTATTTCTTATAGAAGACAGATACCTGTTCCGATATCATAGTCTCATTCTGACGTCAGAAAATTAATCAATCTAGAAAAATTTCCCCATGTTTATAACTACCATCTACTTTCTGTCCCTAGACATCGCATAGCAGTGCCATAGGAGGTTAGACCCGCAGAATTCATTTCAGCCCAAACCTAGGTGGATTTCAGCAGTGGAGAAAATGGCCTGATAACTGCACGGTTTAAGAAGGTGCATTGGGTTCTCTTGACCAGAAGCCATAAGTCACTGTGCAAACCTAGCACTGGGTAAAGAAGGCATTTTAAATTGTCTGAATCTGAAGTATTTTTCATAAAGTTCTCACCACTTCATTTTTTTCTATGAAAATATTCCCTTTTTCCATGAAAAATATATTTTGTGATTGACAGTAGGATTTTTTCTTCCCCTTTACTAGCTGTTTCTTTTTTCAGCATTCCTGTGGCCTTTTTTTTCCCACTCTCTCACCAAAACAAAATTTGAAAAAGAAATCAGAAAAAAAAAAAAGAGGAGGGAATTAACTATTGAATTAAAAATGTAAAATGTCTGTGGGAAATCTCGCTTAGGCTTTCAGAAAAGCAAAATGTTTTAACCAACTCTGGTATCAACAGATAATACATGTTTACGTATGCATGCATTTATATAACATTTGGTGTGGCAACTTCTTTGGAAAGTGAATTCACAAATGGAATGCAACTCATATCTACTTCTCTTCAAATTTTACAACTTTACGGAATAACTGTCATGCCAGATGCGTTATTTAAGTAGTGTTTGTTCTATGCCTCCACAAAAGCGGGCTAGAAATATTGGAGAAGTTATCAATTATTGTAATTTACCATTCTTCAAATGTTTCTTAGCTTATGAAAAAGAGAGTGGAGTGCTAATCAGAATCCATTCCCTGAAAGCTTCTACTCTCCACAGCTCCCCGTGTTGTGTCACTAACAGTACCCTCTGGCGACCAGGAATAACTGGCCACATCTTACCCTTGAAACCCTGGGTTTCAAATATCCATCTTTTGGCAGCGGGCAGCTAATTTTGAGAGTAAACATGGCAAAATAAACTGGATGGTTTGTGAGTGGAGGAACTAATGAACCTTGGGCTTTCCCCAGCCAGGTTTGTGCACCCAGTCCTGCCTACAGACCGTGCTTAAGTTTCTCTTTCTGCCTCATATGTTTATATATTTCCCCTTTCTTTTTTCCCAGATGTAATCGCTCACTGATTTTCACTGGAATAATATTTGGCCTCGTTCCTTGATTTTCAGTGGAGCCTCTGTTAAAATTAATTGGTCCTCCAGGACTAACAACATTTGTCGATATCGCCAATAACCTGTTACATACAGAAGCAGATTCTGCTCACCCAGGGGAATAATTAGGGAGAAAATTCAGTGCAGAAAACTTCATGGAGGTTTTTTACTCTTTTCCTCACTGGCATGGGCTTTACTAGGAAATTGGCTTATAGTCCTGACATACTGATGAACTGATTCATATGAGTGAATGGCTGTCACCGCGTATTTGAACTCATTGCCAGCGAGTTCAGTGAGATCTTATGCTGTGCCACAGTACGAGATGGACAATTGTCTCCTTTTCTTCCAATGTGTCCAGCTATTCCTCAGTTGTATTCTGTTTTTTAACTGGCCCCATCACCTTGAATTCTGAATCACCCATCTGCCAGTAAGCTATGAAAACTGCGGAGGGGTAAGGCCACCCTGCAATTAGTTGTACAATATAATTAGTGTATTTTCCAGGATATCTGAGTCATGTCTTTCCAACAGTCTGCAGCGAGAATTATAGAGGTGTTTCAGGCTTAGGCATCCATGGGAATGAGATCCCTTTTGTAAGAAGCTCCTGAAAACGTTAAAGACTATTCAGAACAAAATTAAATTATAGTAAGATATTATTAGGCTGGATTTGAGAACTGATGCTGGATTGCACACATATAGGCACGGAATTGTACACACTGGAATAAAAAAGAACAAAAAGAAACTTCTGCATATTAAACTTTGCTTGTAAACATGTCAGGGCAATGTCTTTATCTTCTTACAATTCTAGATATCACTGAACCCCTAAAACATCATGGAATAAATACTAAAAATCAGACATTTTAATTACATCGCCCATCCCTCCAGATTTTTCCCATGCATAGTGCAAAGTTAAGGGTTGAGGCCATCCACTGTGCAGGTGCATCCCTTCTTTGACAAACAGTATCATTTCCCTGGGATCAGAAAACTGCAGGCAACATGGAGAAGTTTTCACCCGAGCTTCCATTTTCCGATCCCTTTGATGTCAGACTCACAGGAAATGAAAATGGCCATCCAAACATTCACTTCTGTTTGACGGGGCTGTTCCGTTGCCACCCCAGCAGCCAAACGTCAGCGGGATCCCGTGGAGCTTTGCGAGGGGTGGCAGAGACTCATGTTTATTCCGTACCGCAGCGAGGTGTGATCATCTGGGTGCTGAACACTGCACATTTACTGATGCATAACCAGAGTTTTTCTCATTTAGCCAATTGCCCTACACTCTGGCTGTGGGTGGGTAATTTGCATAATCATTGCCCAGGTACAGAGCAGTGTGTGCATCCCCCTGCTCTGGCAATCAGCCACCGCTCACCCAATCAGGGATTTGCATAATCCCTTTGCAGCTCTTTCCCAGCAGCTTCACTCTGGATATGCAAATCCCTCCATTCTCGTTGGCTGCTGCAATTCCTCTGTGCCAATTGGTTTCTCCGCTGCTTATTTTTCAGATGTTTTCCAGCAGTAAAGACATTTCTTTTGCTTCTGATGCCCTTTTCCATGAAAAGAAGAGAGAAACCACACTGAAATCTCCACACAGATTGGTGTCTCCAGTAACTTCTTCCGTTCCCTTTTGATCTTCCCTGTCCCATCATCCCACCCAGGGCAAGGCTCCCAGGCAATCTGTCCCGGTTGTGGTTCCGCCAGGAGACCCATGTCCCGCTTTCCACTCGAGCTTTGCAAGATGACAGGTACAGCCAGGCCAGGTCCTTCGGGAAGGAGAAAGGGAGATGAGAGGAAGCAAAGGGGAACAGAGAAGAACCTACGAATGGATAGGTCACCTCCAGGGATACAGGTCCCAATTACCTTACTGTACTTAATCTATATAACTTCTACTGCTATTTCTGGCCTTTCTGATCCTGGACCATTGAGTCTAATCTGTTTTCAGGGCAATGCAATACATACAGGCAGCTAACAGGAGCTCCACAATACCAATGTCCCTCATGTATCCCACTTAATACCACTGTATGTTACGTAGCTATGAAATTTAAGGGTAAAATCCTGACTTCAGCAAGGTCAGTGAACAGTAGACTCACATTGCATGAAAGCGGCAGATGAGCGTGGCTAATTTTCCCTTCAAATAATTTTAAATTGGTATATGTAACTCCATTTCCTTTTAATGTGTTGTACCAATGCACAAGAAAATCACGTATAATGACTGCACGATGAATCATTAATCTCAGAAATAAGGTTGATTACCAACACCAACATTATCATAATGTTGAGGTCATGGCTTCAATCTGGAAAAGGTGTTTTAAACCTCAAGATAATTACTTGGTTTTGAAAAAAAATAAATGGTATTAACTTCAACTGCTAATGGAGTAAAAGGTGCTCCCAGTCTGACTTCTGAGGGCATAGGCTATTTGTGATATACAACATCTTTTCCAAGACCTTTCACGGAAATAACCTTAGGAATGATGTATGGCACAGCCTAATAGTCTAAGAAGAGTCTTTTGCTGACCAGTCAAATAGTCGTGCACTCAGATTCCCCACATTTTATGATGTCACAGAATACCATAATCCATAAATCTTTGGTAAATACCTACTTATCTCTAAAGCACCTACACACATTGTTGACAATGTTTTTGTAGAACTGTAAATTCTTACTCGTTACAGGTATTTCAATGTTTCTGCAGCTCAGATATTTACTGATCTGCCCTAGGAAGAAATATGCTTGAGGCAAAATTTTTACTTTATTGCTGTCTGTAATAGGCAGATATTTTTCTTGCAAGGGATTTCCTGCAATAAATACCATTGTCATTCTTATGACTGAAGTTGTTGCCTTGAAACACCTTGTCCTGAAATACTGCCTTCCCAAGCCATTATTATATAATTACTACAGCTTTTGACCTAGTTACACAAAACATACAGGATGCTGTTCTTTTCTCTTCAGTATTCCCAAGGAAAGGACAAAGAAGAAATATTTATTTTTCAGGTGAAAAATGGTTAACTTAGAACTACCAGGAGACAGGTACAAAACCCCTCCGAGTTGTGTCTGAGGCTGTACGTACTTTGTAGCTCCCGTGAACACCCCTGTTAGCAATGGATTGCGAAAAACAGAGTAGAAATGATCCAATTACCAGTAAACTCCTCAAACCACAGGGTGACAAAGGAATTGCTTGAAGCAGTACCGGGGTGTCACAGACTGATGAGGCACTTTATACTGCCCGTGAGCTCCGGCGTAACACGCGTGCAACAGAGGTGGGTGGAGAGGATGGGCTCAAGACCACCGTCTTCTGTTCTCAGCTGGTACACAGTGCTGAGGGGGCAGAAGCAGAACCATCCATCAGAGTAGAGCATTCCTGTTGGCTTTGTGAAACACAAGCAAACCAGAGGAAAAGGAAGGTTCAGTGGGGATAGTCTAGCCCAAAACAGTAGCCACGTTCAGCCACTTTTATGAATGCCCAAAGCAGTACATACAGTCCATGTACCGATGCTGAGGTTAAATGATTCTGGTCCTCATTTTGTCGTCGTAGAGTTAGCCAAACCCCAGTACTTAAAATGCCTTCTGCATAGAGGACTATGGTTGACATCAACACAAGGAGGCCTGAAATAATCTCCCTCGGTCAAACAGAAGCATACAGCTGAAAAATTACTTTAGTTTGTCCTTGCAAAATACCAAAAACTTGTTGCCAAGCCAGGCAAGTGTGGCAGATGAAATCCGTTCTTTGACCGGTCTGAACTGTTGCTCTCTCTCCCCATTGCATATTTGCCACAATACCAGTTATAGAATTTTAATACAATACTTGAGAATATTATATTTTTATTATACAAAATTCAGAAATGTTTTATTACTGCCCCAGATCTCATTGCAGTCATGTAGTTTAATTTGTTTTCCAAAAAATTCTTTTTTTTTTTACCTTCTGAAATATAATCTTGCTTTACAGGCAATGAAATGTTTGCTTTCTTATTGGAGTGCTGCAGCTTCCTGTTTGCAAGTACTAGAACCCGTGCTCTTTCAACTGCAGTTGTTATTAATAGCGGTCTCAATGACTGACAAGTCCCTACTTTGTGCCTCTTTATTTTACCCATGGGAGATAGCTAAGCTGTATTGTTTGATTTGTATACATTGATGTTCTGATAGCACTGGCCACTTCTATTTCAGATGGAGTGGAAATACATTCCTTGTTGGCTCCTTATTAAACATTTGTTAGGCAATTTTTATGTCCACGCAGAATTTCTTATTTTCAAACTACTTAAGCACTGCTCTAATTTTTGGACGTTCTCTAATCTCATGTAGTCGTCTGAGTGTAGGAAGAAAAATAACTCCCTTATTTATGTCTGATTCTCCCTTAACTTGCCCAGTTCTTCCAAAAATGTCTCTGTATAATTACTGTGCTGTTAAACCACCTATCCGGAATTCCTTAGAAATTTACTTCTTATCTCCCTTGGAAGTAAATCACAGTTTAATCACCTGCCAAAGCTGGTATTAAGTGTCCAATTAAAAAACAAACCTTTGCAGCTTATCACTTTATGCAGTAAGGAACAGGTGCGTTTTTAGGTGAGTCCTGGGCCAATTTCTATTGAATTATCTGGTTGGACTCCCACCAGCTTCAGAGGGTGTGGAATGAGGCAGATGGTGGAGGATTTATTTGGGGTAAGGACCTGGTGGGTGTCTTCTGAGCCTGGACAACTCCCTCAAGGCTCATTTGAAGGCTGCAGGTCCAAAATTCCTAAGGACCTGGCCCTTCCTTCATTACATTCCACAGACATACAGCTGTGATTTTGCCCATTAAGCAGAACTAGAAATGGCAGGTACCTAAAGAAACATCATTAGGAAAAGCTGCTGGAATAGCTGGGGAATCACTGAGGGGCACATCCTAACTGAATATCTTGGTCCTTGGCCCAGGCTTCCTAGCCCTCTTTTGAGATGGTGAACAGCTCATTGTGAAACCCGGAGATGGCGTTACTGCCATTGCCCAACTGATGAATTTGGCATGAAGTTTGTCCTGGTTGCACCATTATGGTTGTCCCATTATTCATGAGGACAAAGTCAGCACAATTACACCAAGAAATTGTTCCAAGAAAGCGCTGAGCCCATGTCGTTGCGCATTTAGGTGGTTTTATGCTGGAAAGGCACTCATGCAGGAAAGCAAGGGGAAATCAGTGCAATAGCAATCTCTCTAGACTCAGCTTGAGCTGTAGCATTCCTGGAGGGTCATGCCAGGGAAAAAGGGCTAGCAGTAATATTTGCCTTGCCCTTACCTGCCCATGCTTTAAATCTGATCCCCATCTGGCACAGCAGAGCTGCACCACTTCTTTTTCTGCGAATCTC
Organism: Elanus axillaris; assembly: GCA_026212715.1. Classification (NCBI taxonomy): domain Eukaryota; kingdom Metazoa; phylum Chordata; class Aves; order Accipitriformes; family Accipitridae; genus Elanus; species Elanus axillaris. Next base: position 35,085,604 of record JANZLQ010000100.1, on the reverse strand, counting down.
GGTATCTGGGGAGATAACCAGCTGGATTTGCTCTTTATTGAACTGTAAGTATTCCATCACCCTGGACAGAGAGACATTATTTACCTTACGCTTGTACTGTCCTATTTGTGTGTCGGTTATGAATTCATATACAAAGCTGCGTACTGTGTGCAGTACACGGTAAGTGCAGCATCTCTTGTAACTCCTTCCTGACCGCAAACACCGGTCCGGCCAGCTTCAGCATCACATCTCAGTTCTTCTGAGCGATACTAACAAACAAGCCATTCTCCAGAGAATCTCCTCCTTTCCTGCATACTGTATTTCTGTGGTGCTGAATAATGCACTGCACACTCTCTTGTTTTCAGATATCTTCATTCTTTAATCTTTTATGCAGTTCTTACACATGAGGTATGATGAAAGGTAGTTTTTCCATATCCGTAAATGGTGTCATTCCATAAACAGGCCATTTTGTCCTAAGATAGTGCAAAAGATATTTGTACTCTCTTAGTAAATGTCCTAAAGGTATGTGAAAGCACAGAAGACTGTGGCTGAATGGAAACTTAAATTCTTCTGATTCCCTCTGCTATTGCAATGTACAAAGCCCTTTCCAGTGGAAGTTGTTGCAAATGGATATGTCTGGGTCAGATCTTGAAGACCCTGCCTAAGGAAAACTCCTGCTGAACTCAAGCCCTGGGTGAGAAGTGAAGTCAGACCCTCAAAGTCTGTTCAAATAAATCAGGGCTGATTATCAGTGAGTGATGAAATTGCCGTTTTTGCGCAATGATATGTACACATTTGGCTGTTTGAGATTTTTGTAGTTACATTCATTTCAGTCATCTTGTTAAATGAAAAACAGATGCCACCATCAAGTATTAAAGCTCACCAAGATGGATTTTCACATTTCTTTTAGTGAGTGTTTTTATCAATAATACACATGAAAAGGGCCTGGGAAGTTTTATTACATTAATTTAGCCACCATAAATCAGCACAGAATACAAAACTCATTTAAATTACCACCTTAGGGCCAACATAGGAATGATGAAGTGCTATGTTCCAACCCTTACCACGGATTTGGTGACAATCCTCTTCTTAAACATTGGCGAAACGATCGCAAGGGAGTTAGGAGCGATGGACTTTGTGACAGTTTCTTTCTGCTCATCCAGAGAAGACAGGAAAGCAAAGGCAGACCTACTGCAAAACGTAGCTCACTGGAGAGGGAGTTATCAGTCCCTGCCAGGGCCAGGGCAGAGGAGAGGAGCTGTGACCTCTACACGTTACACGGTGTTTGCTCAGCCTGAGTGCAATTCACACTTTTGCCTGGGAAAGACATCAGTTTCCTTGATGGTGTGTCATCCTCTGGAGGAGTCAACATGCAAAAGGGATTTGAACTGCTGCGGGCAAGCCAGAAGGAAGGACGCAATGCATGGGCGAGCGTGTGTCACCCGTCCTCCCCACCACGGTGCATCTCCAGGCAGGGCAGGAGCTGCCGCAGCCCCTGGCTACGAAGGTAGGACTCTTTTGGTTCATGCAATAGTAGCTGGTGCTTTTAGCTCTAAAGCACTGACAACCCTGCTTCAATCCCTGCTCTGCTAGCCAATTTAGCAGTGGCCACAGATGCTTTCCTAATCCAACCACAGCTTGCATCTCACATCTCAGCCCTGCTTTACAGCAATCCCATTTGGCTGAATTATGGCTGCCATCCTCAGACAATTGACTCTTCTGAATAGAATAATAATAATAATAATAATAATAATAATAATAATAATAATAATAATAAATATAAACCTGAACTGTTGTTGTGATTTTTTACTGTTATTAATTGCTTGCTCCATCAGTCCTTTGGCCTTCGTATGGGGATGACCAGCAATAATGCCAAGCAGAAAATTGTTGTTTTGTTTGAATACTGTCATATATCTCCTAAAGCTGATATTGAGACCACCAGTTTGTTCAGGAGAGGATGTGTTCAATAACTATCAGATCATCATGACTAACTGGTTTATGGAGTCAAGTTAGCAGTCTAGAAGTGAAAGGATTTTTTTTTTTTTTGCTTGCTTTTTTAATCTCAGCACCGATCCTCAGAGCCAGAGTTATCCCATTTTTGTCTCTCCAGCAAGCTGTGGTTATACTGATTCGTCAAGATGGTTTGAGATTCTTTTCCCTGGTCCTTTGAGACCAGAGGCTTCTTTGTTCTTTAATATTTTCCTCTCCTCAGTACATTTTAGGCCGGTTCTCTAACCCTGTCTTGTTAAACCTAATTGGACAGGACCTCAATCGAGGTGACTACATCAAATGTCATGTTTTCCTCTTCTCTGACCAGTAACTTCCAGGAGCTATTCTTTGGGAGAATTTGTTTCTTAGGAAGTATAAATGTTTGGAAAACAAATTAGCTCCAAATGTGACTAGCCATTCACCCATAAGTCATGATTTGCCTATTTTCCCATGCTTTGTTTCTTGTACCCAGTCAAAGGGAAGCTAAAAACAAAATAGATTAAATGTTTTCGCAACATAGCATCAAAGGCTATAATTTTGTCCATTCACATAATTTAAACAAGATCAGACTAAGTGAATACTTGGAAGGGACCCATTCTAACTCACGGGAAACCTAAGTATTTCAGGAGCTGGTAGTGTCTGTGCAAGATGGGCAGTTAGTGTTGAAGCGATGCCACAGTGTGGTTTTCAGACCAAATTGTGAAAAATTAATCAGTTTGAATAGATCCAGTCAAAACGAGGGAACTTTTTGTACACCAGATTTATGGGTTTGGTTAGAAGACGTGAGATTCATTGACTACAACGTATCTTTTCAAAGCGCTTCTAAGTGGGGACGTGGTGCTTTCCAGTCACTGAATGTTGTTCACATACTTTTTTTTGACACTGTCTCTTCTTCTGACTGAAATGCAAAGCTAGTTTCTTGATCCCATGATACTTTTCAAAGTGTTAAGTACATAGCTGAAGAAATATGCACCATGAACTAATTAGCCAGTGAAAACAAGCCCATTTTTTCTGCTTGTGAATCGCCTCAGTAGAATGTGACTTCTACAACTATGGAAGCTTACAAATGCTCACACTTTGTTCATTTACTGTGTTAACAAGGAAAGGCAAGACTCCTTTGATTCAAAAGAAGACTAAGGCTGGAGCTGAGGGCTTCCCCAAACCTTTCTGATGATGCTCAAAGCCCGCAGTGACACTCTGTCCACCTCCTGAGCCAGGGACAGTAGCAAAACCAGGTCTTCTCCACAGTTGCTCAAGCCCACCAAGCCTTGGTAGGCCATGGGGCTGCGTTCAATTAGTGTGAGAGCAAGAGAGAGAGACAACTGCAAGCTCCTTCTCATGTCCAACAGGCTCATCAAGTCAAATATGTTACATCCGTTGCACTGGAGTCCTGGTGAGCTATTACGTCATCCAGAAGGAAAAATATTCACATTTGGACCATCCAGATGCAAACCCAGGAGCTTATTAGTGAAATTGTGTTTGAAGACATTGAATCACAGTCAGTTACGTCTTCTAATAGTTACCCGATTGCATGTCATGCAAGTCCAGCCTTGAGGTACTCTACTTAAATGCCTTTGCACTGCTTGTGAAAACACTAGTTGCTCTGTAAAGGCTAAATAAATATGTAATAAATAAATTGCATTTCAGTAATATATTTTTTGCCAAAACAATTCTTAAAAACACTCGCAGATAAACCCATTGCCATTTAAACTGCGTATAAAACATGAGTTTTTATTCAGGGTGAAATCTTGGCCCCAGTGAAATCAATGGGAGTTTTGCCATTGACTTCAGTGGGGCCAAGATTTCTCCCTTGATGCACATGATATATTTTTCCTGACATTTAGTATGATGAAACAGCCCTGGTTCTGATTAGCCCAGGGTATAAATAGTATCAGTCAACTAGAGCAAAATTCAAATCAAACCTCAGGCATCTTTGCTGATGCCGCTTTGTTTCGGAGCACTATGTACTAGCGAAGAGACCCAAATGGCTATTTGGAGTCAAGGACCTCATCTGAATCACTTTCCGTGGATTTGCATTTAACCACAAATCAATGCACGGGGAGCAAAGGGTTAGTAATCATAGAGGCATCTATTCATATGTCTTGTGACATACATTTTTCCAGCGTGAATTCTTCATTAAAAGAACCCTTGATGTCTCGCAGCTTGTTACCAAATTGGGCCTTGACTCTTAATATAATTTAGATGTGTTTAAAATGTGCTTCTCAGAAAAGTTGCCTCCGCATTTATGAAAAGTATATACAACAATATTAGGAAGAAATCTGCCACTTGTTTTGACAAGTTTTGGTTCTTAATATCTTATGAATGAGCATATGAACAGATTTTAACCTGTTGCTTTATGTTTGAATCAGCGATACTGCAGAAGGAGAGCAACATAACTTGTCTTCTGAGACCATTCAATAAATTGCTTGCACATTGCACAGCAGAGAAAAATATTTCTAATCTTTCCTCAAAATTTGGATTCCTTTTTTTACACAAAAAGAGGAAAAAATGGGATGGTGTCATCGGAAAGCAAAAGCAACAACAGAGAGACACTGGCAGAGATGAATAAAGCTAAAGGGAATTGCTACAACCACGTCATTTACCGTACAGAGTTAATCCATGGTTTCCAGGGCCTAATTGCGTAGTTTCCCTGGCCCACGCAATGCCGTCCATAGAGCATCTTCCGGACGGCCCCGGCGCGGATGGGAACCCGCCAGCCGGGGGCGGGGGCAGTGGCTCTGCCCCACGCACCGCTCACCTCTCCCCAGCTCCCTCTTATCGCCGCCACTTCGTTATCTGCCTCTGCAACACGCGTGGGGCTGTGATACTTCATGAGACATGATAGAGAATAAGGACCTGTTATTTGCCTGCTATTCAGGCAAAACTCCCACTGGCATCTATGAGCCCTTAAATAGTACAGTATGTTGCAAGTGGAATTGTTTATTGTGTTCAGTCAGAGCCGGCTACAGCCAGCTCTCACTACTGACTCAACTACATGAAAACTCGCCCTCCTGTCATCCCACACTGCAACGCTCACTGGGCCCAGTTCTGTTTCCACTTAAGTGCTGGAATAAATGGAGTCAAGACAGCTCCACCATCTCCTTCTTCTGAACCCCAGCGCTCTTGAAAAGCAACACGAGCGCCTGGAAGATGGAGTCGGAGGATCAGACACTACCTTGGTGCAAAGACAGTGTGATTTGCGCGGCCCCGTGAGCAAGGGCTGACCTGAGTGCCTAGGATCGGCTTTTACTGCAGCTCGCCCCTCTAAACACCAGCACATCAAAACCATGGAGTAGCTCGAAGTGAATATTGGCAGCAGGATTTGGTCTTTGTGGGCCGACCAGATAGACCATCCCCTACTGTCCTGCTTTGTGCTCCAGCAGCATCCAGGCACAGCCCCTCGCCGTAGACTTACCCCCAGACATCTGCACACATCTAACAGTGGCTAGAACTGGGACTTAACAGGTACTGTTGCAATTTACTTGGCTTTATAAATTCTCCTTGCAGCCTTATTCACACATACCACTTGGGAAGGCTGCATGCAGCAGGTTGTGTTCTTGTTTTAGTAGTGTTAAAATTCATCTGGTATCTCTTTCTTGCTAAGTGCAGGTAGATACACACTCTTGAGTGAATAGGATACGCTCCACTTGTGAAGTGTAGAAGCAGGTCAATAGACAACTTTCAAAAGGAACCATTTAGGATAATTAAGCAGCACATACACACCAGCAAGAGTTTATTTTGTATTGGAAGGCATGTGGTTAGGGAAACAATAGCAGTTTTTTCCCTGGAGAATGTTAATTAAATTGAACACCCTGGAAAACTGAACTATTCTTACCACAAATCTATAAATCAAACTGTTCTGTTTGCTTAATATAATGCTTTGCTATTCTAGTCACACTGAAGTGGGCCAGCCGCACAATGCCAAGATATTTCCATGATGAGCACATTAGAAACACTGATTGACTATAGATCTTATGGATGTAAGGCCAAACCCGTATCTCATTTACTCCAGAATAACTAAGATCAAAATCTGGCCCACGCTGTTCAGATTAGTACATAAATAACATGAAAGGTTTGTGAGCTCTCTAGCAGATGCATTATGGACTTGTTATTTGTACTATAGAAGTCCCTGGCAGCTCCGGTAATGGTCTGGGACTTCAATGTGCTAGGTGCTGTACAATACAGAGCAAAAGGATTTCTCTTCCCAATTTGCCAAGCTACCTTGAAAATACCTGTGAGCAGATATTCATCTCCCCTACTTATCTTACTTGAACGAGAGAGCGATGCTCTCTGCCAGAGGGTACCGGAGGGCAGGTATCAGCAGGGTGGTCTACTTGGTCCCCTCTTCTCGGAGGCTAACGGGACTCTTTTCGTTAAGAGGTATTCTAACTCTGAAGTTCATATTCCCAGTTTTTATACCCTGGGGCCAGACTTTCAGCTGGCATAAGCCAAATCTCCCAACCAGACTGAGACTGGCAGCTGGGGATTTGGCCAGCTCAGTAGCAGCCCCTGAGAGCGTCACCCCAGCAGGGCTCAGTGCCGTGGTGGGTCTTCAGCTGCCACTCAGATCTGGATCGTCGCAGGCCACGTCAAAATACACTGTACACATGGGGGCCGGTGCTCATCTTCTCCTGCTTGCAATACTCTGGGTTGATCCAGAACCTGGTAAAATATTTTCATGTTTTCTTCAGTGGGCTATGACTCATGTTCCTATGGAAAACCCTTGCCTTTCCCATTCCACAAGGTTGTTACTCACTGGAAGAAAGGTCATTTTAGTTCCAGCCTGCCAACTTGCTATCTACATCTCACTTAGATGCTAAATAGAGTTTAAGGAAGGAAAAGATCTGAAATTCCACGTTCTGAAAGGAGCTTTGCATGCGCTGAGGTCACGAGTTTAATACCAGACTGTGCGTTCTGCAAAAGCAGTGCACCGGCGTGAGCGTGTGTCCCTGAGACAGTGGCGAGTTTTCAGAACAGTCATGTACAGAGAAACGAAGGAGCCACACCAGTCTTCGCATGGTAAATCACTAGCTGTACAAATCAGGAGTGGATCCGTATCTCTAGAAGAGGTTCTTCTTAAATAGAAATGGTCCAAGAGATGCATAATTGGTAATGGTCTTCATGGTTTATGGAAGATTTTCTGGGCCAGGTATGGATCAGAGAGTCTGTATCAGTCAGCAGCATGAAAAGAGACCTGGACTCAAATAGCCATGGGAACGTAGAATCAGAAGGACGTACCTGTACCCTGAGCACTTAAACTCACCAGTGGCGTGCCTGCTATGCCGTTAGCTGAAAGGGCTCTCACTATAAGGTCACCTGCACGGCATCCCAGCAGTGAATGTAAAGGCTTCTGAGACCAGTCGTGACACAAGGCAGCCTGATTTATCACGATGTCTAAGTCCTGTTCATTGAAAAATAAAAAAAGGCAACTTCTTCCAGCAGTCTTAGCATGAGAGCTAAAAGGTGCCTTTCAATCATACCTCATCCGTGGGCCAGAAGAGGAATGGTTTCCAACGTTCGACCTGATGGCTCCATTTGGAAGAGCAATCTTAAGTTGAATTAATAACCTTGCGGTGACAACGGATAGGCAGGAAAAGACAGATATTTTGTGTCGCCCTAAAAAACTAAGAAAAAATGCCAGTGTAGAACAAGGGCTATAAATATGTGCACAGCTCTTTCACAATTTGCTGGTCTTCATTTGTAAGATAAAATGCAAAACCTTTCTTTTAGAGCATGTACATCTTCTGGTCCTTAATGTATAGGCCAAACATGCTACATATATCCACTGGAATGGTTTAGCTGCTACTGAATTGCAGTTATTTCTTGTAAAAACAGACAGTTCTTCAGCATTAAAATAGTGTCATGAGATGCACATAGCTGGAACTTTCCAAAACTTGTAATTTAGTCTCTTTAAGGGAGTTATTTTTAATTCTGTCATGTATTAATATTTTGGGCTTTCTCACAAGATTCACAGAAGTATGTTATATTAAGGGAAAGGTCTGGTATAAATCACAGTTGTACAGCCAGCCATCAGTCACATTACAGGAAAAAATGAACACTTCTTTCATTCTCGTGTTTGACCCCTCCAACATTGTATTGTCCCTGCTAATGAGCTGAACATTTTTGCTGATTTGTTATATGTAGCAAATATAGAAGCAATGAAACCCATCTGTGTAATTTATTCATTGATTTGGACTCGAATCCAAGTGTCTTCTAAGTAGCTCTTGTCTGCGTGCATGTGTGTGAGAGAAAGAGAATAGCTCATCAGCAACAAAAAAGTCCTAAACTTACCTGCTTGAAATATTTATGAATAATGGAAAATACGCTGAATCTCCTTGTGTGTGACCCAGCAGCCATTTCAGAAATGGTTTACCATTGAGTAAGGACCACCGGTCTCAGTCCTACCTTTGTGGTAAGATCACAAGATCAATTTTAGGGATGTCTCCTGATAACCCTTTCAGTTTAAAAAAAAAAAAAAATCAAGGAAGGCTGGAAAGCTGCAAAAAAATAAAGCAAATTCAAACACACTTTAGGTCCCCTGCTTAGTGCTGAAAAAATATATCATGATGGTAGTTCTGTGGGTGCCTTCTGATTGCCACTTTCTGTAAAACAACTTGAATCTGAGGGGAGTTGTGGCTTCTACCCTGAGCTCTTCAAAACACTGCTGATTCCAAGTCACCTATTAAAAATCTGTTTTCCTTCAAGCCACCCAAGGGCCTATCTCTTCTTTCAGGCGCAAAGTAACCTTGTGAAGGAATTGTTTTTAAACAGTTGGTTTCAGCCTGTTTAAGTTTCTTTTTTACACCTCCAGCCACTGTGGATGTTTGTTCCAGGATCCAAGGGTTGTTCAAAGCCTTCCACCCAAACAGTCCTGCCTGCGCAAGCGGGACGGCAACTCCTTCCACCCTTTATTATGAATGAAGGAGGGAGGCTTCTGTGAGCCAAGTTTCTGGGGGGGTGAAGGCCTGCATGTACCTCCCAAACTTTCCCATCACACAGCTGCTTTCTGGCTGGGAAGCACAAAGGCAGAGCTGCTGAATGGTGCTCACGGCTCTGCAGAGACCCTCTGGTCCGTCCTTCCAACAGTCTGGTGCCAAACCTTATGTGATCCAAATGAAGGAAGGGAAGACAAAAATCCCCAAAAACTGGAAGAGCAAATTAAACCACAGACAATATATTACACTCAGCGAGCAGTATAGCAGTCTGATTGAAACCGAGCTGAGACAGGGTTCCCCCAGAAACCCTTCTTTCTTGATGAGTTGAACATTAACAAGCTGACCGGGTCTGACATAAGTCAAAGACTTTTTCCTCCATTCCGCAGCTTTTTTTTTTTTTTCCTTTTTTTTTTTTTTTTTTTTCCCCTGGCTGAGCGCTGGTGGCAACAGATTAACAGGTCACCGGACTGGGTCTGAGAATTGCTGCCAATTACCTCGTCTCTGCTTGTTGCACTCCGGTCTAATGGCATCATTTAACATGCACTTCTCTCCCAACACCCCAGCTGGTGACACCCAATAAAAAGTGTGATTGATAGATAAGTCTGCCTGGGCCCATCCGGGGAGGGGGGAGCACGGCTCGTCGTTTCAGGGGTAAATGCCCTTTCCCCTTCCTTTTAGCTTCTTCCCCATCCAGACGGCGTGACCAGGAGCCTGCAAAGACTGCTTGCTGGGGGGGGGGGGGGGCGGCCCACAAGCCCACCGGCCCACCCGCCCCC
>JANZLQ010000100.1:35031504-35045933 GCA_026212715.1 Elanus axillaris | reverse complement strand
CCTTAAAAACATTATGTACTTTTAAATTCTTTCGCTCCCCCCCCCCCCGCCCCATGGCCTCTAATTTAGTAGGGTTTTAAGAGCATCATGTGCTTGAACTCTGAGCTGCTCCCAGGCATCTAAAAAAGTAATTGGAGTATTTAGGCTTTAAATGGATTCTCTTTTCAATCTAAATGGTATCACACATCAGAGATGTCAGTATGAGTGGTTGAAGAGAGATTAGAAATTCTCCTAAACAGTCTGGTAATTAAATCATCTATACATCCACATATTTGGTTGAAGAAGCTCTGACTGCCGTAGGCCCCATCTCCTCTGTGCTCCCACCACCTCAGAGCACATGGTATAAAAAAACCGTCCTGCCTGAAGACATTGGGTGTCAGTCCCGCTGTCGGCCGTTCATTTGGGATTTCTCAGGACCTCTCCCTGAAGGAATACTGCTTTCTCAATGGAGACTCCTGAGCCCAGACCCAGTGACTTATTTTGGTGCCTGACTCTAGCCAGCAGTTGATGCAGTTGGACCCTGAAAAACCTTCAGGATTTACGCCTTCATCTTTTTGTTCCCTGCATACAATATCTAGTGCCTATCAACCATTGCAAATAGGAATTATGGTAAGTAATGGCTAGATTCTGCTCCAAGATCAGTCCTGAGAGCAACTGTTATAATTGAGACATATTGGTTACTGATCTTTTTAGTTTCTTTTTCTAAGCTCGCAAGTTTTTATCTTTTCTGAAAAGAGGCATAAACAACAGCAGGAAAGGCCCTGCCTCACATGGGGTGACGGCTGGTTCCACGGCACGACGTGGCTGAGGATGCACTTGGACTCTGGCCCTCAGGCGTCCCGCTGCCACGGGGCAGGTTACCACTGGAAGGACATTACAGTCAGCATCAGGCTGCCCAGTATCACAGTGATGTCCTGCACATACACTCTCTGGAGAGTCTAACCTGTCAATATTTACATAGCAAAGATATCCTAAATAAAATCAATCCTTCATCTTTCTGCTTACCTAATTCCAGACCCTCATATTGATCTTAAAAGAGTGCATACCTAAAGTAGACTTTGTTGATTATGAGTGGCCCAAATGATCGCTCTTTAAGCTTCTTAAGTATCAGCTTTGTTTTCTTTCTTTACTTTGTTTACAGAGGAGCTGCTGCATGGATGTTCTCACTTTCTTTGGTTAGTGTAACTAAATTTGGAAAGCTGTGTGCAGGCTCATTCCTGATACGGAAACAGAGACAGGCTCTTTTCCTGCTCCTTTCCTTCCCAAATATATCAAAAATATGAAGAGGTCAACAACTTAGAAGGCAATGCAGAAGTTTTCCTATACTACCATTGTACTCAGTAATGTGGAAATGGCAACAGCAGCTCTTTTGCTAACTGCACCCTTCTTATTACAGTAATTGCTACAGTAACTCAGAAGGACAGCATCTCAAATACACGCGCCCAGCTATACCAATAGATAATAAGATTTTAAAGTCGCCGGCACTGAATCTAATCATACCAACTAACCCTTAGCAAACATTTTGTCTTAAAAACCTAACAAGATTCCTCTACTTTGTCATTATGCCTGTGTGGTCCCCCTTCTGAGCATGCCAAAATGAAATGTTAATCCTAAACAATGACATCTCCTGGGTGGATTTTACATTCTGCAAGATCAGTTTCTTTATTGCTGGGAAGGAGTTTGGTGATTCACACCAGCCCAGTAACCGAAGGTAACTATGCAATATATACAGTGACTCCAGCAGGTTCCCCAAGGGCATTTTTTCCACACCCTCTGCCACAAGTCACAAAGCACCCGTGTGCTGCTGACCAGATTTCAGATATTTCCTATAAAATACTGAGCCTCACAGCTAGCATGTCTTAGCCACCTGGGCTTGGGGCGTGCACGACATCAAGGGAGAGAATCCCTGCACCTTAAGTGCAATTTAAAAATTGGATTAATGTTTTTAAAACGCTTCCCTCCCTTGTCCTGAGCTAACAGCACCAAAGCCATCATGCCCAAGGACTCCAAGAGCCAAGTGGAGGGGCGTGATGAACGGTCTCTCTTTCAAGCATCTGCAGACTCTACCTTTGCTGTTTTATTTGGGCTTTCTGAAAATGCTCTTCAATGAACTGAATTGCTTTCAGTTGTAAATCTAAGATGGAAAAATGCAGTATTAGGCATATCTGGCTTGCCATCCCTCAAGCAATATCCATATGCACATTCTTTCCCTTTGCCAATCTCTGTTTGCTCACGATTCTGCTGGATTTTAAGCAAAGGACCTTGCATATGGTAGCAGCACTCCACTGGTCACAATTCAAGGCAGCTGCAGATTTCTAAAAGAAATACAGTATGGAAGTCCTTAAAACAAACAGAGATGCGTGGACTTTTAAGTACAGAAGTGTTTGAGATTCTCTAAATATACACAACAGCTCATTCTTTGTGCTTCTGAAGCTCGCTGGAGGAAGCAGGGCTTGTCATTTAGCAGAGTAATTATAATGATTCATTATTATGATTATTAATTATAATCATATAATCACAGTAATGATTAATAATTATAGTCATTACTATTTATATTAGAAGAGATCCTAGAGGCCCCAGTCAGAATAGTGGTCCCCATTGTGCTTCACATGGTGAGGAGGGATGACTGGGGGCACCGAAATGATGCTGGGACCGTGGTCAAGGACCCAGATCCTTCAGATCTGAGCACTGCATCCACTTAATGCGTTATCCATAGCGCGGGTGTGAATGGCGATGTGCAGTCCTGCAGGAACGGGGTGTCCGAAGGCGGACGATACTCCAGGGAATGGCAATGGGACAATGACAGGGGAGTCACAAAGAGGCAGTTGCAGCTTAGAGAAGGGACCTGCGGCTGCAATGTTGGCAAAAACAGAGGCTGCTTCTATGTGTCTCCCGGTCCTCTGCTTTGTGTCAACCTCGTGCTTGGGCGAGATGGGGTACTGTGACAAGCACTGCCTAACTACAGCGGTTTCCACCTCATCAGACTATTCTTGCCCATCAGGTCATGTAGATGTACTTCCCTAGGTGTTTTCCTGCCTTGGCTTGTGAGGGACTTACCCCCTTCTCCCCTCCCTTCTCCAGCACTGCCTCCCCATCATCTACCTGATTTAAACTTGGGACTCTGAGATGCAAAAATACCACCCATGCTTGTGTAAATGTTCATTACATCATATTATACCGTAACTTCTGCCGAGCAGGGGACAACAGTCTATCTTGTCTGCCTAGGCACTGCCTGCAGTAATTGCTGAGCCCGTGACCCTCCGCAGCACTTTCTTCATTCCTGGAGTTTGCTCTCTGCAGCAGTTTAACACAGTGCATGCTAATGCAATAGTTTAATATTGCATGCTCAGAAGCCTCCTGAAGCCAAGGTACTACCACAATTACCGGGCCTAAGTGTAAAGATAAGTGTGTGTAAGCCTTTGCAAGATTAAGCCCTTGGCCTTTTGTTCTGCCTACACTTAAATTGCTGCTTTCTTGCCACCTCCTCGTACGTGTCTGGCTTTGAAGATGCAAAAGGTAGGGAGCTCTGCATCCAGTGCTGCAATTCCTATGTTCTTCTCCAGTTTGCTCCCAAACTGAAATTTCTCTGTTCTTCTAGTCTTGTCCCAAGTTGCTTTGTTAACCAGTCAAAGCTATTGGGTTTATTCTATTTAGAGACTACAGGACAGGTTCAGCTGTGAGTTGTGAGGCAGTCTAACTTAACTAACTTAGAAGGTGTCTATACTAGCTCAAGTGATAGAAACAAGGAACAAAGTCCTTTTGTAAAATGGGTGAAAATCCATTACTTCAAAAACTGGGGAATATAAAAAATGGTGATGCTTTATACGTCTCCCCATCTCCCCCAAACAGTGGGAAGCAGAGGTGATAATAGGCTTATCTTGCTATAATCAAACTGAAAAGTCAATTGCAGAGGCAGATCTGCTGCAAACTTCATTAGGAGAATTAATGAAAGTATATCTGGCATGTGCTCCATGACACAATGCAGAAGAGAAGACCAGGAGCAGCCCTGGGGGCACGTTGGTTCTTTCAGTAACACAAGAAAAGGGACTGACTGGCTGGTGCTCAGGTACAGATGTCTTTGTTTCTGCGGGACAGTGGTGCTGTTTAATTGCACATTGCGATGCGGTCCTTCAGGGGACTATTTTGTTACTAAAAAGCTTTACATCCCTAGGTATTCTAAATAACAACTTCCACGGAAAGAAAATCTCAGGCTGGAAAATGCAGTTTGGAAACGACAAAGTCAAAGCTTGCTTATGATCCAGTCCCTGATTACGTGATCACATATGTATGTTGAACAGGGAGCAAGGCGGAGCTGGATACTCCAAGTGAGTGAGTTATGATGGAGCCTCGTCTGATTCACTACAAAGGTTGGATGGTATGCACTCTATGAGACATGTGGCCACACAGCAAACAATGAGCATAAAAATAAAAATTGAACAGCTGCCTCATTTGCTAAGCACGTCCATCTTGTACATTGAGCAAGCCTGGGTTCCTGCAGGGGAAAAAAAAAAGCGTCTGATCGTATTAGCTATATATATACACACTGTATGTGGATGCATCAATATCGGATGCTTTATTAGGCTGGGATATGTCCTGGACTCCAGACAGATATAAGAATAAAAGACATCTTAGAGAATATTGCATTTTTGGCAACATGTGTTGGCTCAAAGGAATTGTAAAGGAAGTAAATTAAATACTACTAAGAATGTATGTATTTATAGCACTTTTCATACAAGGATTCCAAAACACCTCTCAGAAAATTAAGCTTCACAACATTGCTGTGATCTAAGTAACAAGCTTCATTTTTTTCTAATCTGCGAAGTGACTCAGAAAAAGACGAGCTCCTTTAACCAGACCATCAAGAGCAAGAATGTCTGAGTTTTAGGCTCACATTTTAACTCTTAGGCAAACTGTCTTCTGTGAAAACATCCAGGGAAGCTATTGATTTTCATGCTTCCCTGCCCTTCTCCAGCAATCCAGCACAGTGCTCAGGCATATGGTTAACTTAAGGCCATTGATTGTTGGCCTGTGTTTCTGAAAAACCTTTTGGCATGAAGTACGTACAGTTTTGAGCAAAAAAGTAGGTTTATAAGAGCATTGGTCATTTTACCAACTGTGCCTAGAATTTCCTGGACGTTGTGAATGTTCAGCTGAATCCCCAGTGTCAGATTGCATTAAAAGACTGTCCTCAAAAAGGAACATTCCAAATTTCCATGATCTCTGCCAGTTTCCAATGATTTGACGCTTATTTGAGCTATTGTGCAAAGTTTTCTGTTGAGTCAGATCATTCAGGACTAGCTGCTGGGACCACAGAGCGTCAGCAGATCATAATTCATCTGCGGCTAATGGCAGCACAGTTTATCGGATAGGTAATGCTTCTTCATGCCGAGATACGCCACTAGGAGATTTGGTGGGGTTTCTTTTTTTCCATTAAAACAGGAATTAAGCATTCCGTTGCCCCTTCGGTTGCTTGTTGGATCTCTTTAGGAGGAGAAATTTCTGGAGCATCTTTCTGGGGGGAGAAGAGGGAGGGAGAAGCAATATATTGATTTTAGAGAGTGTCCCCAGCACCCTGTTTTCTGTATCGTCCGTGCTGCCTTGAGTCTTTGTTGGCTTTTTGGCTGATTCAGCTTTATCTTTCTGCTTCCTACATGTACACACACACCTGCTCGACCTCTGCCTTTTCAGTCTTTTCCTAGGGGAATTCCCCCAGACTGCACAAAGTGCTCATACCAAGCTCTTTTCCTTCATAATAGAAGAAATACCCACCAAGATTACGCCTCGCTTTTGTGGTATGAACTACAGTTGAATAAGACTTCCCCGGCTGCACAGTGAGACCAGGCCTTTGAGCCCACATATGCTTTATGTGAAAACAGCTCGCCCATAAAGGTAAAGCAAGAAATTTTTTTTTTGTGAACTGTTCTCAAAAGTAAGTATGCATGGAGCTCTAATTAGCTTTTACCTCTGTAGATGGGACATCTTGGCTTCAAGATAGAGCTTGCGTTGACTTAATTGCTTAGATCTTAAGCTATGCAAGGCAAAGACCCTCTGTGCTTGTGTAGTACCTAGCAGCGCTGGAACCAGACTGAAGTTCCTCAGCAAGACCTCAATGCAAATAATGAATGCAGCTACATAAGAGGACATTGAGTGACTCATTCTAAACCACAAGATGTTTGGACTGCAAATAAAGAAAGATATGTGGGATATAATCTGCTGTTGAGTTTTAACACAATTCCTGCTAATTCTGAGCTCGACACAGCCAGAACAATAGCAGGCTATAGATTTTGTTTCCGTCCCTGACATTTACTAAGCAATGCAGGACTAAAACATTTTGAAGGTTATATCCAGTGTCCTGCAGAACGAATGACAAATGTCAACTCTTACACTCTTGCAAGATCTGAGCAGGAATAAGACAACTCTATAGACTGAGGCAAGTTTATTATTACAAATACCTTATTAAATCTAAATGGTAATGGCATTCCAATTAGCTCATTGTTAGGAATCTTTCATGTTTGACTTTCATTTAGACTGATTACGGGAATAATGCAGACCCTGTATAAGTAATTGGCACAAAATAAAAGCGTTTGAGCTGCAAAAACCCTCCTAGAGGCTGCGCTCTTTAAAAAGAAAAAATAAATAAAAGCTTCCTATCTTTCCCAGCTCATGAGCTCTCTCTGTTCACCATAATAATGAGACAACCCATTGAGTCTCCTGTGGGCCTGGTGGTATCGGAGCTCCCTTTTTACCTACCCCTCTCTTCTCAGGAGCTGTAGGGGGGCTCCTTCTCTTTTACTCTCCACCATCCTATTCTCTGCTCCCTTCGTCGCAAGCCTCGGCACCGTTTTATTGATCCTGCTCAACTGTGGATTCTTTCACACCCAGATCACAGGCTAGCCTCCGTCTCTCCCACACCCTCCTCCTCCTCCTCCTCGCAGCCCTGCCGGTCTCTCCAGACGCGCAGCTGGGAACGTGCCTTTCTGTGTCCTGGCTCCCAGCTCCTTGCAGAGAAAAGGTGTTTTCTTTTGCGGCAGAGCCTCCGCAAGCCTGACAGAGACTATCGGTGACTCCGCACAGCGGGATCCTGCTTGCCTCCTTCAGAGGGGAGGATATCGGAAAGGGCTTTTTCAAGACTTTGCTGCAACACGGGACAGAGATGTTCCTTTCTTCCCCTGGTAGAAGGAGGTCCAGAGAAAGAGAGCCCACTACGGAGTTCCTCTCGCCACGGGGGAGGGCTGGAGCACAGCCCTTGGAGAGCTCAGCCAGGCTGGTGAGTCCTGGTTTCCCCCCATGGGTTAAGTTCCAGTTGGGTAAGGGTGCACCAAGCCTGGAGGACCTGGCTCACTACTGGGTGTGGGCTGAGGAGGAAACATCCCATTGTGAAAGACACTGGTTTCGGAGAAAGGCATCCAAAACCATTGCCTGGAGCCCCAGCTCGTTAGGTTAGGAGAAGGAGCAGCACGAGATATTTGGAGAGAAGAGAGGAGGCCACAAGCATTCATCTCTGCCAGACCTCCCTTCCTCCTTCTCTGACTAATCTGGTGCCAGCCCTGTCCTCTTTCTGGGCGCAGAGGCTGCAGTGAAATGCGCAATGTAGGAGAGCTTTCCTGCTCTTTGGTCTGGGTATGCACCTCGGTCGCACCCGGCTCTGAGCCGGGGCTGGACACAAGCCTACACCTTCTGCCCCTTCCCACCCCACTGCGGGTGGGAAGGAAACCCAGCAGGTGGGCTGCGGGGACCCGAGACATACTCCAGCCACTTCCCCGCCACCCGGATCAAGCTGGGAGCAGCACTCTGGATCACAGCTTGCTGGCAGTGTAGACACAGCATGTGTTAGCCGTATGACGGCGCGCCAGGAAAGGTCTCTCTGGTGTGGGAAAGGGAAGGGCCAGCAGTTCCTATTTAGGAACTCTTTGGCTTCTGGAGGGCTCTGGAGGGTGAGCTGGGAGCTACGTGTAAACAGCAGCAGCAGCAGCAGCAGGGCCTTGGGGAAAGCTGCAGAAATAGATGGTAACAGCAGGCAGCTGTAGGAGAGCAGGCAACTGAAAGCTGAGGCCGAACTGCCTGAAAGCTGGGCCAGGATCTGTCCTGCTGCTCTTAGAGAACGGTGGGACCCACGGCACAAAGGTGCTGGACTAACTAGGCAGCGGAGCAGGGCCCAGAGAGGTTGTGAAATCCCCATCCTTGGAGGTTCTCAAGACTCAGAGGAGCAAAGCCCTGAGCAACCTGGTCTGAATTCAGTGTTGACCCTACTTCGAGTGGGAGCTTAGACTGGAGATCTCCAGAGGTGCCTTTGGACAGTAATTGCATGACTAAATAGGGGTTGGGAGCAGCTATTTTGCTCTCTCCATTTGGTGAAAGCATCTTTTATTTCTGACAGCACTGATCAAAGAATTTCTTCCATTACTGGAACTGCACATTGTTGGGAAACCTGCCCATGCTTGAGGGTATTGTCCCTGGGGTGCCGGTGCTCCCATGCTCACCAGACAACCAGCCTGCAAACCTGTACATCAGCTTGGCAGTCCTTTGCATTTGTTCTCCTACAGTGCCCCTGTAGGTTTCGGGACTATCAGCCTGCTGGTAGCATACCTTCCTTCCTTCCTCTTGCCTGTTAAGGACCGGTGGGTGACTGTCCTGACGAAATTAGGAAGGATTTCCATGGCTTTCCATAGGTGGGTCAGGACTTTCAAGTCTCTCTGGGCAGCGACGCTTAGTGGACTCTTCATACTGGCTGGATCATAATCTGGTGCAAAAATCAGTAGTGTGTTACAACATTTGATCTACCCTAACCTGGTATCACACTCTTGTTAGGAATTAGCTGCCTTTAAAAAAAAAATAGCAATAGTGAAATAACTAGCTCAAAAAAGCTGCAACAGGTGAAATGATGACAAGTTATGGGCACATGCCTAACTAAAGCACAGAGCTAAGCACGTGCTTAATTACTTTTCTGGACTGAATATGGGCACTTTCCTGAGCCGAAACTGAAAATTGCTCCATAGCTGAAACATATAAACAGACCTGTGCAAGAGAGCCCATTTTGTGCAAATGAGAAATATTCCCATGGATGGCAAAGTTTTAAATTAACTCCGATTTTTATGGGACTCTTTGAACCAGAAACCACGACAGAACTTTTAATACTAAGCTGGCAGTAATTTAGGCATTGCTGTATTGTCAGGCGTATTTCTCCTGCCTTTGTATTTGTAACTGGTTTATATTTACTTGGCACATGAAAATAACTAAGAATTCACTTTTGTGTGTTTGAGCCATTCTGATGAGGTATGTACGGATAAGAGCTTTGCTATCTGTCTGCAGTAATAAAGATGAAAAATCTACTACTGACATCCCAAACAAGCTGTAAACTAGGTCATTTAACAAAGTTAATTTTGATGCTTGAAACCGCTGTGTTGTCACTGTAAATTAGGAACTTCAGGTGAAACCTTGGATGCATCGAAGTCATCTGTGACAATGGATCCGGAGGCGGTGACTGGCTTAATAGCTACAAAATTCTTCTGAATAACTCTACTTACACTTCTGTCTATAAGGTTAACCAGAAAGGAAATTATGCAGAGTAAATTTTCTCTGTTTAAAACCCATAAGCCTTACAAATTATATTTACATTTAATTAAAAAGTAGACACATTAGCCATTTTTTCTGCACTTTTGTTCAGATTCTGCACTGCTTCGGAATTCCTCTGCAAGATGTTTAATGATAATCTTTTTATAAATAATAAGATAGTTAGACAGAGTTGCCTTTAACCTCAAGTCTTGATTTGTAAGTTTAATAAGTTTCCAAACATATTATTAAGGATTGTGGACAAAAAAAAAAAAAAAAAAAAGGCAAAAAAAAAAAGATGAGAGAACAAAGAATCGAGATGCATTAATAATACTCAGGAGTGATATTGTTCCACCCTCAGAGCTGGATGAATTCCCTGTGTAGCCCTTGAAATGTACCCTTCTTATCTGTTTCAGAATTAAATCATCTCCTTATCTCAGCTGTATATCCATACTGTACTCTTTATCACAGAATACATGCTCTGTCAACATCCTAAAAGTTATGGCCAGAATGATTAGTGATTTTGGTATCTGGATTTTGACGTGAGGCTCCTCAGAGAGCGCCTAATTTGGGTTGTGATTTCTTTGTTTATTCCATGCTTTCTGCTTAGGACCATATTTAATTGTGAGGAAAAAAAATAATTGGAGGCTGCTGAACATCAGATTCCCAAAGCTGACATGAGCTTCAAGCACTGGTCAGCTACCAAGACAACTCTGTCCTCTGCATACACCAGTATCGACCCATGGTCTCTGAGGGAGCTCTAGGAAAAGACGCGTGAAACAAATCCCGAGGAGAGCTTTTAGATTAGGAACAAAACCTTGTTCACGGGTGAGAGCAGACCACTGGGACAATGCTGTCCCTAAGCCCTGCATTGCTAAATTAGCACCACCTGAACCAAATTAAGCCTTTTTGGGATCAAGGTAATAAAGCGCGGAGGACATGAATGTATTGCTCATAACAAGCAAGTTCAAATGAGAAAGATGAGATAATCAGGCCAGGGGGAGGTGAAAGAGGGAGTTCTGGTGATTATAGTTATTTGGAAATGCAGTGGAGGGAGGATCCCTATGGCTGAAAAACATTTCCACACCTAGAATTTGTGGAGGATGAGGTTTTGGTGGTGACTAGTTCTTTGATGTCTTTTCCTTTCCCCGCCTTTATCTGAGCTTCACTTGAGCCTCAACCAGCAGCTTGCGCCCAGGTGAGGTTAATTCCTAGATGCTGTGAGGAGCTATCAGCTGACTTAAACCACTGTTTAATTAGCAATGATATTACACTTTCAGAATGGAAGCATGTACACAAAGGGCTGGAGTTATGAATTACAGTAACAGAGGATAATCTACAGAGAGACAACAACAAGATATATTAATGCAGTGCCCAGACATGCCCATGTGTTGTGCTTACAGCTTTCCAAGTGATGAGTGTGTATGTGGGATATTTGACTAAAGGCTGCCATAGCAGAAAACAAAATAAAGCAAATAGAAGAAGGGAGAGAGAGGTGAAGAGAAAGGGAAATACTAAGACTTAATTCCCCAAACCACTGCATCGCCTGCGAATTTGGACATCAACAGTCTTCAGCTGGAGAGGCAGTTGCACTGGGCAAAAATTAGACAGGAGGTTTCCCTGGGTGTGCTGTGATGCAATAGTACAAAATAATACACATCATAAGTGTCTGACAGGTCAGGAGCCTGTACTGGTGCCATGTACATACTTAACAACACGTAGTTCCCAAATGAAAGCGATTTACCAAAACCTCACTTTTTTTTTTTTTTTTTTTTTTTTTTTTTTTAGCTCCAGTGCTACTTTGGAAAAGCCTGATTAGCTGAGTACTATGAAAAGTATTGTTCTCTCCTGCACCAACGGACCCCCTTTTTAAATATCAGGTTTGGAGAAACACGTCTAGTAATAACCTCAGCTCCCTGTCCCCCACCTCCCACTTGACAAAACCAGACCAGTTCAGACTACAGAGCCAGTGAGAAAAACAAACCAAACCTGAGCAGCCTGTGTATGAAAACCAGAGCTGAATGGTTTGAGCAGCTTCAGGCCTGACACTGAAGTTCCTCTGTGGCAAAAGGAACTGGAGGTCATGATGGGATCATCAAATATTTATTTGTATATATTACAGCAAGGCCAGAGATTTGGGAAGATTTGACCGTTAAGCCAAATAAGGATATCTGGATAAGTTAGGATGGCTCCAGTTGTTAGTAGATTAGGCACAAATTAAGCTACTGTTAACCAGAAAAAAACAACATACGTGACAAGCGGTATTTTAACAAAATAGAGCTTCAACAATAAAGCATCCTGATGAGTATTTCTCAGGTTTCTGCCCTTTTCTCAGAAGAGCAAACATTGCATTATCACGTTTTAGAAATCCTTACTGCTTTGTTCCCAAAATGCCCTGAAGAGATTCACACTTTTTCCTCTCCTCTCATTTACAGCTTGAAGGTCCATCTATGTTTTCCACAGCAAGTTATGAAACTGGCACCGTCCTTATCCTCTTTCCATCTGGAAAGGGTGGTTTCGTCCAAGATCTTCAAAGGGGAGTGAGCCACTCGAGTACCTTTAGGGATCCAGTCCAGCCGACTCATGGAGAGTGCAGCAGAGGAAGAGGCGGCACATGCTAGATATGGGCGATGGAGAACTTCCCATGGGATGGTCCCAGGGTTGATGTTAATGGTGACAAAAATGCAATCGGATGAGTCACAACTTGTAAGGAAGATCCAGATCCTCAGAGGTACCTAATTCTATTGGGCCCGGATCCTTGGAGCAGTACAGGTATATAATGACCCTTGATTGCAGGGGGGGTTAAGCAGTTTAAGACCCTTCTCTATGGGTTTGAGAACTGAGCAGGGATCTCAGACCCCAACCTCTACAAAACAAAATGGGTGACTTTAGGATAGCCCAGAAGAGAAGAACAAGGAGTGGTATGGGGTGATCAAGTACAAGTAACCAAGCAGAGCACCAGTCTTGCTAAGGTCCTGCTGTATGGCTCACTGAAGCCAATGAAAAGATCCTTCATGATTTCAGTAGATCAGCCCTGGTGCTTTACTCTTCAGCTGAGCGGGTTGGAACGCTGCCTGTCTCCTGCCTCTTCCCAGGGTGAGTGAAAAGCAGTCCAGAGACGTTAAGGCAAATGAATCCTTTGATTTAAACAAGGTTTGGCCAGGGCCCAGGCTGGCCCAAAGCGAGCCTCTGGTTATATCAACAGTTGTAAGTAACTTAGCCTGTGTCAAAGTGCAAACGACATCGCCGTCTGCCATGTGCAAACCCTGCAACAGTAAAGATGTCATTAGATACTCCACATCTGAGGCAGACCACTCTTGCCAAGCCCAGGCCCCGCAGAATTTGGCATCACTTATAAAGATTAATCTATTAATATTTGTTATCGTTACTACTTAATATTATTCTCCAAATTGCAAGCAGGGGAGTTGAGGTTGTGGGTAACCTGCAGGCCAATTAAATTTCGGGAGGAACACACTTGTGGACTTCTGGAGGTATTTCTCTTTGCTTTGCAGAGAGTATTCCTGTCTGGCTGAGTGATACGTGGAGCTAGGGTGACAGCCTGTGGCAAAAGAGAAGAATTTCAGTATCTTAATCCTTTTGATTTCCGCTTGCTTTTGATCTTTTCTCCACTTCCTGCTTGCCAGGCCAGACAAAGGTGGTAACGTTGTGGTTGCTGCCATCACCCCTGGTTTGAAGGATGGGAGACTGCCATCCTTTCTCCCTACTCTTCTTGGCTGGTGTCTTCAGGGGCTGCACTAACTAACAGCCCATTTGACCAAAGAGTGCTGTTCCTGGCTGTGCAGCCTGCAGGAAATAATCCTGTGTGCATCTTTGCAAGTGTCGCTCCAGTGGGCTGGCTGGCTGGCTCCTTTTGACTCCGAAAGAGAGGAGCAATGGAGCAGCCTGAATCCCAGTTCTGCATTTTTTTCACGTTTTGCTTCTGGCTTATTCCTCCTTCCGTGACATAGGCCCTGTTAGAGGCATCTCCTGTTGAGCTCTTCTAGTTGGCAGGGCAAGCCCCAGCTATCTCAATAGCAAGGCAGCAGCCTCTGCACTTCTAGTAACACTTTAGGCATTTTTCATTCCCAAAATGTTTACTCTGGGTCCGGGTTTTCTTCTGCTGCTTCTTTCTCCTTAGCAGCAGAGTTAAAGAAAAAATAAATCCATATTCTTGCTATACTCTGCCCGAATTAATCAAATAAATTTTCTTTAAAGCAACACTAAATGAGTCACAGATGGTATTGCCCTTTTACAGGTTGCAGAAATCACCCATTACAGTTCTTTTAATTTATCAGTGAGGGAAAATAAGATGGCCTCTTGCCCCCCTTGCAATAATAATCAGAAACAGTCTATTTGGAGTTTAATTTACCCCAAATATGTATTGATAGTCGCAGTGAGGACTATGTGACCTCTTTGGGAGTTGCCAGTGGATGGAAGGTGGATAGCTTTTATAAAACCACCTTTAATAAAAAAGAGTGTTATATTGAGTATGTTTGGTGGTGTATTTAAGCATATGGTTTCCATATCAGGAGCTAAGATGGCAAACACATGCTTTACCTTCTGACAAACCTTTTTTATACTCATCACTCCTTGCAAAAAGAAAGCCGTGAGGGCTTTTTCCTTTTCCTTTCTTTTAATTTTACAACTCCGATTATACGGAAGAGACGAAGAAATTTCTCAAGGAACGCAAAGCTTGTGTCTCACTTGCTCCTTTTTTCCCAGCTCGGACAGGGAGGAAGGAGCGAAGCCCGGCCGTGGGCTTAGCCGGGCCCCGCCGGCTCCCCCAGCCCGCTGCGGCCCCGGCACCTCCCGGCCGCCGGGGAAAAAAGCATCCCCAGGCGGCCCTGGCCCTTCCCGGGAGGTTTCGGGGATGGCGGGGT
>JANZLQ010000100.1:35014604-35028944 GCA_026212715.1 Elanus axillaris | reverse complement strand
TTTTTACCCCCCCCCCCCCCCTTCTTGAAATAGGAAAGAAAAATGAGTCTCTAAAGGATTGACAGAAGATCTTTCCCAGCATGTCCTGTTCTATTTTCCTTTAGGTTTTCCATAGGGAAGGTGGGTCTGATCTGTCATGCAGTGGACTGAGCGGCTCCTTGGGGTGGTCACTGCCATCCAAAGGAAAACTGCAATCTTGCTGGCTCCAGATTTTATCCCAGGTCTCCTGGGATGGATAACAGATTATTTTATAAAGCTCTGAGAGTTAAGGGGTGGGAGAGAATGACAATATTACCCTCCTTTTTTTTTTTGTATTTCAGAAATTCTGAGCTTTTGGAAACTGCACTAATGGCCACAGTAGCAGGAAAAACAGAGAAAATACTTGCAGCTGCAAATAAGTCCAAAACCAGAACAACAAGAAAAAAGAAGAAAGTCTTGCATGTATGATTTCTTTTAAAATCTTGTGATTATTTAAGCCAGACTTTTGATTTTAATAGGCAGTTCTTGATTTCCAGAGCTAAAATCACCACAGCTGCTACAGCGGTGGCGTTGACTACCCTTCCCTACCCTCAGCATGTGAAGTTCGTGGTAATATTTTATCCAGGTAGAAAGACGTCTGAAGGATTTTAAGAGCAATCACTCCCCAAGACGGCTTGGACATATTTGCAAAGTGCCACACACCTCAAGAAAGGCAGTACCTGCTTATCACTAGCAGTTAAGGATAGCTTGCTGAAAGGCTGCCAGCAAGTTCTTCTTAGGGGAGATAGCATTATATACATTTAGTCAGTGTACATGTATGGTGTGTGTGCATATCTATATATATTTTTTTTTTCTAATGTGCATTTATTGCTGATTCCTGGTATTTATTTGGGGAAGACTAGATGGCACTGAACAGCTACTGCTATGTCGACTCTTGTTTGTCATGTTCACTGTTTACGTGAAATACTCTCAGTAGTTGGGACGTGATCACGCCCTCTGCTACTGGGGACAAGAAACCTCGTAAGTCCTACCCAAGCCACGTGCAAGAGGGAATGGGACAAGGAAGATACTGCTGTCTTGTCCTGTTCAGCCCCACCGCATCTGTGCCTCCGGTCTTGGTACTTCGGGCATCCAGAGGGTGGTTCTGGGTGATACTGGGTGATACTGGTCACCGCTCACCTGTTTCCCAAATCCACTAGGATGCTGATGCTCCCTGTTAAGCCCCCACCGTTACGTTGGAGGACTGGGCAGATGTCTCCAGGGAGATCGTGGTCTGTGAAAGTGTCTTATGACAATGTGGAGCCGCAGACCATCTGCAGGTCCTCTGAGACCTGGGGATTATTCCCACAGTTTCAGAAGTCCTGCCCGTAAGATGTTCATGTCCTCCTCATGAGGGAAGAACTCCCTGTTCTTGCAATGTGAGCATCTTGTGTTTTTCACTTAATAATAACTTTCTGCAAGTTTTTATGATTTCTTCTCAAGGTGGTACTAAAAGTAGCTCTTTCCTTCCTTCCCCTCAACCTTTTTTTTAAAGAGTGATATTTTTATTTTTCACCCTGAAGCTAGTCTTGCATGAAGGGGCAGGAAGAAATGTGGTCACCTGTGTGTCCTATCCTCATTCCCCCACTTGCTGACTGTAGGGCTGATTTTGTCTCTGGTGCAGTTTTCTTTCTGCTGGATGATACATTAAGGCCATTTGGGTCCCAGAAGGTCATCTAAGCCCAAGAGTGCTGCAGCCCTGATCTCAGAGGCAGCCCTGTGTCGCCTGGGACACATCTCTCTCCATCATACACTCCCTGTTAGGGATCAGGGCATGAATTCCTCTTGAACTGGAGAAAATCCTGAAGGTCCAGGTCCTGCCCTTTGCCATAAGGCTGCCACCTCTTTCTTCCCTCCAAAACGTCTAGGGTATCTGAAATACCAGCTACTGTATTTGCTCTTTCTTCCTATAAGCCTGTTCTTGCCAGGGGAGATGCTACCAGGGCGTTAGTATTCATTCCCTGGATGGGATCTCCTGCATCATGATGCTAATACTTGGCATCTTTTTGAGCCAAGAGGGATTTACTTTACAAGTCTTCCATCTCACAAAAACCAGAGATGAAGATATGCTGGTTTAGTAAAGGGAAATGCATTGTATTATGCATTTCATGTGGCCCTGATTTGAGAGGTACCTCGGGTATCAGTTCATGCTGATAAATTCACGGGCCACTCAGAGGTCTGCAGCACAAGTTGCTCCCTGCTGCCCTGCTGATGATGTCCACCCTGGGCTGGAGAACCACCCTCCCTCCAGCACACCCAGTTGGGTGCACTGGTCCCAGCAGCCCAGCGCCGAGCTGCTACGCCATGCCGCCTTGTTCAATCACACCTTTGCTGTGATGACATCAGATTGCATCATTACCCTCTGGGAAAGACCCAGAAGGGCGTTCAAAGCTGCTGATCACACAAGGGAGCCAGAGTAACTAGTTGCTGACAGATTTATAGGCTTTAGTCCAATTAAAATGCTGTTTATTGCCTTTAGAAGGTCCCTGTTTGTTTCTAATTTTAGAAGTAAGTTTGGGAAGTGACTAGCTTGGCAGCGAATGGGGAATATGGCACCTGAAATTTTCCACTAGCGCTATTGTTACTATTAATTAATAAGTATTATTAATAAGTATTTGGCCTCAGACCTCATTCTGCCACGGCAGGGCAGGAATTCAGGACACCACCCAAACACCACCAACAAAATGGCTTTGCTGTGAAAGGGCTCAGCTTTGCTCCTCTCACTCCAAACTGCATTTGCTTTGACCAGGACTGGATTTGTCTCCAGTTTTTGCAGACACAGCCTATTGTTTTCCACCATTCTTGCTGCTCTTCTCAGCTTTACCATCAGCACGGCAGTAGCCATCATTCAGCAAATACCCTGTGGCAGCTAGCAATTAAAATAACCAAATGCATATAGGTATACATACCTATATATTTATATTGCATAGGAAGGAGGCGAGTGCCTGCAGGTGACCTCCAAGGGAGCTCTCAAAGGCGATGTGCCTGCTCAGGAGCAGCTAACGCTGATTTGGTAAGTGCAGTTGGTGTTTGAACCTGTCGCTCTTTGTTGCCTTCGCACACCTTCTCTTCTGATTACTCAGATTTATGCTTTTAATCTATTCACGTTACAGAGAGGGAGAAGTTTCGAGGAAAAAAAAGTGCAGTGGTATAAATGATTGTGTCTATCTCTGGCTAGCAGTGATGGGAACCTTGCATGAATAAGAAGTGCAGAAATAACAAATGTTGTTTGAGAGATGAAACTAGAGCTGGAATTGGGACTTGTAAGTTCTGTTCATAATTTAGTGCAGTTTTGTTGTGTGACTGTGGGAAAGCCGCTTGGATGTCACCTTTCCTACTATCTAGAAAACCTGGAATATGAAGTTACTGTAAAACTTGGCTATTTATTTGTGATGTACTTTGAGAGCCTCTGGTGAATGGTACTGGATAGCAGCACGATTCCCTGTGGTTTGTAAAATCTACATTGATTATAATTTACCAAAGGCAATGACAGTAAGTTTTAAACAGGGGGAGACCCAACCAAAACACAGGATCCTCATGTTTCCAGATCTTGGAAAGGTCCGCATGCTGAACTCAGACCCAAAGCCGGATCTTTGCAGAAGGCAGAAGGAAGACCACAAGCTTTCACACAAGCCTTGAAGTCTCGAGGAGAAGGTGGGGAGGGGCTCGACCCCATCTCCTGCCTGGTTGTTCTTAATCTCCTGCAGGAATGTGACATTCCACAAAAGCTCTTCTCGGGGCAACGGTGGAGGCCACTGCCAAAACCCAGTGAGCTGTACCTTTCCTTCCTCTACCCTGAATCGTCAGCAATAATCCTTTAGCTGGGGGCTGAAGGCACAGAAAAAAAGAAAAGATAAAAGGGAGCTTGAATCAATGCTGACTTCTGTGGTAGCTAATACTTTAAAAATGCCTAAAGATCACTTTGATTGCAAACTGTTTGGGCCATGCGCCATCCTTTCATTACTTATCCATGTACAGGAGAGCTCACTAACATTCTGTTGAAAATACATTTTTCTTTTGGCCAATCCAGATATTTTTTAGCAGAAAACAAAAAATATTTTAGCTGAAGTTAATTTTTTTCCCAAAGTGATCCCCCCCCGCAACAAGTAGGGGAAAGCAGGTATTTTTTTAGAAGCTTTTGAGTTCAATAAAATTTCTACTGAAATATATTTCAAGGCAATTTTTTGCCTGTGGCTAATTTTTTGGCTCTGTCTAACATAGAGTAGCTGCTTAGGAATCTCTCTGCTGTAAACAGGATTATTACTAAAAAATAGAAGAGTGTGAGGATGCCGGAAGGGGAAAATGTAATCTCACCATTTTCTTTTATCCTAGACAGATCACTTCAATGGGCTAATAGCCAAGAAGATTAAAATATTAATGGATCCTGCATAGACCACACCAGATGGAAAAGATCTGAGTTGGGCAAAAACTTTTTGTTGCAAGTTGTACTTTTAAGTGAAATCTTTTCAGAAGGGTGGAGCATCAGGCAAAGGAGCATCTCACCCTTTGGACACATTTTTGTGATACTTCAAAGGAAAAGTTGTGAATTCTTGCTTGCAGTTTCATTGATGTATATTCCTCCCAGAACTCTGAAAGTCTTCGCTCTCCAACCAGGTTTGGTCCTGTGGGTCCGTGGATCCTCCTGGCAAGCTAGTGAAATGTCCTCTGGGCTATCAAGGGAAATGCCTTCAGGTCAGCACTTGCACGGAGGCGTCTGCCCCTGCTTTCTCTCCAGGCTGTGGGCCGATTATAGACAAGGTCTTTAGGGACCTAGCATGGGTTGTCACTTTTAGATGGGCAGGAGGAAGGGGAAGGCAGCAGTGATGAAGTAATAGCTGTTATGGCAGAATGAGGACTGCTCCAGTGACGTGGTAACACCGCGCAGCAGTCCTGGCATGTGAGCCTTGGGAAACTTAGGGGTTTTATAGCTTTATGGATGGTGACAGTCAGTCTTAGGAATCCTTTAACATTATCAAGCCAACTGCATTACTTGATGGAATGATTATTTTTGTATTAACCGGATGAATATTAACACTCATAAACGTCTTCCTAAGTAATTGTTAATATATGGTATTTTGAAAACAATAAAAGTGTTGAAGGAGCTTGCAAGCCAGCATGTGGGCTCTGCTACTGACTTATTCTGTAGTCTTGGGTGAAACTCTTACTTTCAAGTACCTCTTACTGATGAGTTATTGCTTGTACAGCCCTGCAAAAAAAGTTAAGATGATGATCCATGAGGGCAGGTTCTTTGGGATTTCAGTGCAGAAATTACAGAGTCCTGCAGACATTTGACTGGAGCTCAATGAAGAAAATGTGCCTATGCATCAAGAGGAATAACACATGGGCATGCAGCAATTCACAGTCCAACAGGAAGACGGCAGTTAGGTTCGGTAGGTAACGGGAGCATATTTTCAGATCAGCTGATGCCAGTAGCCTATTGCCAATGGGCCTTTGGGGAGAATCCACTCTCTGGGCATGGCATTAATGCAGAAAACCTGTGTCATGCTCAAGGTGAAACAGGATGAGTTCTGTTTCCCAGACACGTCCCTGACATGGGCTAAGGTCTCAAACTGAATCCCTTTGTAATACTCAGGGGAAAAAAGGGATCCCAGAGGCTGCTAGCACACTGAGCCACTGGAGTAAAGACCTTTTAAGTAAAATCCAGGCTCGGTTTTGTGCTTAAAAATGGTGGGACTGAAAACACAAAAGAGTTCCAACTCATAGAAGTCATTTAAATGTGCCGTTGATACCCCAGAGCCTTGCTGGATGTACTCTTAACGTCACAAAAATCTTGCTGGCAGGTAATTGTGGGTCCAGAGCTGTCCCTGTCGAAAGCAAATCTGGATTAAAAACTAGTTCTTGTTTCAAATGCTTAGGAGCATGGCTCATTTGAGTCTTTCCACAGCCCTCAGGAAGCAGAAAAGCAAACCCCTTTCTGTCCCTCTTTTATGGAAGGGACTCCCAGGGCAGACAGTAAGTGTTTTCCTTGGAGCCGAAGGCTGAATCCCAGGGGCACGCATGGAGCAGCTCTGCACCTCCAGCCATCCAGGCAGGGGTCTGCCTCTGCTCTGTGTGCACCGGGTTCACTGGGCTACAGCAAAGATGTACGAGGGGCAGAGGCATGAATTTGGGATGCCTGGATTTAATACAAGGGTGTTAAGTTTGGACATGGCCAGGAGAGCTGCTGTGTGAGGCTGGGATTGAAGAGCATCTCCCAGTGGGGTGATCAAGCACTGGCCCTTGCATTGGGTGGAAATGAAGCTTGCAAACTCTTGGGCTCTTACGTTAGACTTATACCCGACCCAACCTGGCTTTCCTGGCTGACCAGGGTGTCTGTGCTGATGTGTTTCATCTATTAAGTACCAAACGATGCTGATATGCAAAAAGGTTCAGCTTACATCAATGCTGTGTTGTCTAGTTAAACAACAGTGAACTGAGCTGGAAATGTAGGAAGTTTTCCGAGTGGAGTGGAAACTGAAATCTTTTTTACACATGGAAAAAACCCGTCTTTTGTGGGCAAGACCATGGTCCAACAAAATGGGAGGTACACTGTCCTTAGCCAGGTTCAGCAGCGATTAATGAAAATTTATTTAAAAGGCTCAGAAATACAAAGTGATTCCATCCCTTTCCTTTCTACCCAGATACTATCCACCTTCTCTAGTGTGTTTAACTGCCCCCTTTCCTATGCATGAAAGAGATATGGCTCTATGTATCATGGCTTGTTGGATGTCTCAGGCACTGCTGCATGAAATGAAAGCCTTATTGTTTTTCTGCTTTTTTTTTTTCTCTGTTTGAATATTAAATGCCAGGAAGATTGGTAAAGATTTCAGAAAAACAAATTGACATTTGGCCTAATAAAATATCGTACACAGTTTTTCCTTTCTGCTTTGACTTGGCAGAAGAGTGTGTGAAAAGCTCAGAGAAGAAATATTCCATTTTTCCTGGAGGGAGGCAGGAAACCATTAACATACAGTGCTGGAGCACAATATCCTGATATGCCCTTTAAAATTAGCTCATAAAGACACAAAAATGTGAGATCTGTACATTAAGATTAAATTCAGAAATCACAAATGTTCTGGGAGGAACAGCTCTCTCTTAAGCAAGATTTCTTGTTGTCAGCTCTTACAATTTTGTCATGCCATACATAACACTTTCCTTTAACGGCCCAGCTGCTGAAAGCATGCAATAAGGAGAAAAATGTCAGATTTTTGTTTTTAAAATATTTTTTTGGGGAAAAGTATCTTTAAAATATGGTAAAAATAACTCTAAGCTTTCGAGTTCAGAAGGGAAATTAAGACAAAGCCCCAGATATGGTTCTTTTATTATTAAGCTAATCCCATGCGTTTGGGGACTTGACTTTTCTCTCTTTAAAACATTTCAATACTGGCAATCTTGCAAATTGCCTCGCAACCTTTTGTTTTGGGGCATGTGGTGGACTCACAAGTCCCCGCACCCCTTTGCATCCTGGTTTCTCCACCCTAAGAGCTGGGTTAGCCCCCAGGTAAGTTATTAGGTCTCTCCCAAATGACAGCTCCCCACGCGTCGTCCCCAGGGCCACCGGTGTGATGTTCCCGAGCTCCCAGTGCCCCCTGCTCTAGCCCAGTCCCTCAGTGCGATCCGCTGGATGATGACACCATTCTCCACCTAGTAAATAATGGGGATGGGCTATGGAAGTTAGCATTCCCTTGGCAGCTTTCAAAACAGGATGCCTGGATCTGACTGCAAGCAGTTGTTTCCCGCTGTTAAAAAAGCTGGGCTTCTGCAGGAGGTGAAAACTGAAATTTTATCAACCTAGTAACTCAGAAGGTCAAAACCTCCCATGTTGCAATTCAGTCATGATGGCTCTCAGCAAAATTCTGTGGCAAATTGGGGGGAAGATAATAAAATTAAATTTACCGTTGAAATAAAAGACAGAAGGCGTCGTGGTTTTATTCACTAAAATCATCCACTTCTCAGCTTACTGAAAGTTATTGTTGTGTTGCCAGTTTACCATGAAGCAGATGGCTGCCATTTTGCGGGGCTTTGGCTGTGCGATTTGACGGTATGGTTTCTACAAGCTCCAGATACAGGATTAACCCATGTAGAATGCTGAAAGACGATAACTTGCTGAAAGTAAAAAGTGTTGATAATTTGAATCTTCATAACTAGAAACGGGTCAGTGGCATGGCTTTGGGAAGATTTGCGGCTCTTCAGGCTGTAGAAGTTGAATTTAGAGGAGTCAAAAGGAGCAGGAGCAGAAAATACAACAGCAAGAAGCAAACAGCCCACTGGCTGTAAAGGAGCCGAGCTGTTCTGCCTGGAAAAAAGCAGAGAGAATGAAAAAGTAATGGTTGGAAAAAGGAAGGTCCCTCCTCTCAGCCCAGTTTAGAAAGACGAGCAAAGCCAAGGGGTGCAGAAGGAGGGGGAGACTGCAGTGAGATGATGAGATTTGCTTCTATCAGTTCCCAAAGGAGAAACCAGGACTGGGGAGAAAATACCCTGAATGCAATCCCTGAAAGCGGAGTACAAGGGACCACTGATGAACTGATCCAGCTGCGTTCTGGGGTTGTGAAAGCGAATCCTGGCGTCTGCCCGGCTGAAGTGCCCAGTCAATAGAGGACACCATGCTGGAACATCTGCCACGCTTGTTTGGTCTTGCATTAAAAATAGGGCACAGACAGGAGTGTCGGAAGAAAAACTGCTTTTACTACTGTCTGCACCGAGTGAGTGTATAAACAGCTACTGGAACCCAGCAGAGGAAGGCTGTCAGCCTGGCAGAAGCTCGGTCAGATTTTCAGCTGATGTAAATCAGGAGGACTCTGTTATTAGCGCTGAACTGGCTTACAACAGATGAGGCTCTAGCCGAGCCACTGAAGTGGTAAATAGTGCTGACAGCGAGTTGTGGCTTAAACAACCTTAAATGAACTCCATTAAGTGCTCATTTCTGAAGAGAATGTTGTTGAAACCTGGAAATGAGGCTTTCAAAGGTTTAACATATTTGTCTGTTGTAGAGGGTTTATTTTGAAACCAGATGCACTGAGAAGCTCAGCGTTGCTCCACATGGCAGGAGAGGCGGCATGCTAAGGACGGATCCTGCTCTCTCCTTCCTGCTGAAATTGGAAGTAACCTCTGCAGAGTCAATGTCATCACATTAGTGTCAGCGAGATCAGAGGTAGGGCAAGCGTGCATAATTCCTTCCAGTGAGATGGAGATGATGACAAGCTAAAACCTATCTGAATAATTGAAAAATGTTGGTGATGTTGCATTCTTGGAAATAAAACTGGCCCACGTTCTGCAGAAATCTCAAAGTGGCTGAAACAATTGATCATGACAGGGTTGGGTGAAGAAACGAAGCAGACTTTTGTGGGTTTGAACGACTCTCAGGCAGTTTTAGTAACAGACAGAGTGGGCAGGGGCAGAACCCGGCAGCAAAAATCAGGGCAGTGCTACTTAGGCTGAAGTTTGCCACACGGATCAGGCCGGGGAGAACTCGGGACGTGGGGATGGCCAGGCCAGCGGCGGGGCTGGGGCTTCATGCAAGAGATTATCCAAGGGGACTAACGTGCAACCCGATTCAGTCAGTGACAAAGGCAAGTGCTAGCCTCAGGTTAGAGTTAGTAAGAGGGTTCTCTTGTGCCTTGATTTTCCAGGTATTTGGTTAAGACATGCCTGGGTCACATTCTTAAAGGAGTGTACCTCACTGCAGCACCTGACGGCCCGAGCCACGCTGAGAGGAGAGCGGTGGTGGTGGGGTTCCCAGCCCTGGTAAGGGGGTTCCAGCCCTGCTCAGGGAGCAGCGGAGAGACTTTGCGTTAAGCAGCCACTGCCTGGAATAGCTAGATGAAAGCAGGAGAAGATGTCTCAAAGAGAAGATGTCCAGTGGAAGAAGCTTTCTTGCAGGGTGAGTCTAGCAAGAAGTTACAGGTGACAATACAGGCTGTGAGAGGCTGGAAGGAGAGAAAGAGCAAGGAAAAAGTGAAGGGACTCGGGGAAGGCCATGGATGGTGGAGATTTCCAACCACCCACTATCCTCAGAGTGCTGGAGAAGGTGCAAAGCAGGGAGGAGACAACTTTGATCCAAAGTGTGTGCTAAAACACAGCTGACATCATTTAGTTTTCAGGTGGACCTGCCTCAGAAATGAAAACAGTGTTTAGAATCGCTTGGGTAAGTTTAAAGCCTAACAGATCCATAGTAGTAGGATCACTACTCGCCGAGACCTTTATTTCCTTAAAAATAAACAATGGCAGAAGGAAACATGAGAAAATGGTTTTTGCAAGTCAGATAACAGAAAATGTATTGGATTCTAATGCCCTTTTTGACTTTAGTGCTGGTTCATTCAGTGCCACAACCTTTAAGAAAGGCATTGAAAAAGAAGCTGGCTGCCTGGAATCACAATAGTGTGGATGGACATATTCCACCATCGCATTAAGGCTCCTCGCTAGCCCACATTCAATTCCTTGGCCAGATCCAGCAAAGGACAGAGGCATCTCTGAGAAGAATTTCAATAGGATTCCAGAGAATTACAATGGAATTACACAACAGCACAGAAAATAAAATTTGTTGGTTATTATGGCTTGTATTTCTGTGTGTTCCAAAAAAACAATCTCAGTGTAAATATTCCAAAAGCCACTGGAGTCCATTCTCAAAAAAAAAGAGGCAGATATAAAGCTCTACTCAGTGTATTGTTGTTTATTCATTCAACAACCTTTCAAACCCCAGTGCCATCCAGACGTGCTAGCACTACATTGTTCCTACCTCAGAGAGATTACGCACTAAAGGTTTAGGCTAGAGAAAACACAAACTATGGGCTACAGGGACGAGCAGGTGACAGACGAGGTTTCATTTAGATGGCAGTATCTGGGGGACAGGCTCTGTCTTTTTGCTCTGTTTATGCCATCCACAGCACAACTGGGGCCCTGGGGCTCGTAGGCTTGACTGCAGTAGAATCCATAAACACCAATAACACAATAAGGTCTAAGATATTTTAAGGTTGGTTGTCTGGAGGAAACAGTTATGCATCCAACACGTGGCAGTGTGAACACATGCTCTGTATGCCTCAGATTGGGAGTTTTTTTCCGGTGAGTTATTAAAGCTGTTTGTTTTTCAATTGAAATATGCACAGTTAAAATGGCATGCCAATTATCTCTGTGTATATTGATGCTGTTTTTCAGACTACAGGCACATTTATTGCTGGGGAATCATAAATATGTTTCATTCTTCACTCCTGCTTTATACTGTACAAGGACAGAGACATTTCTTTGATTATGAAAGCCTGTTTGGTTTGGGTTTTTTTTTTTTTCCAGATTTCTTGTTGACACGAATAGTCTTTGTCTTTTGTTTTCCCACATTGCTGGAGGATGGTAGCAAAAACATTAATGGATTTGGACCAGCAACACCACTTAAAGACTGGGAGAGGTGAAAGAATGTCTCATCTTTCACTACTGAAGCCTAATACTAATTCACTAGTCAATCCATGGCACCAACACTGCTGCCAAAAGATGCAGTTTCCAGAGGCAAATGAGCCACTAAAGGGTAAAAAGTCTTTCCCCTTATGGTTTAACCTGATCAACTGAGATCAAAAAAGAAATCAGAGTATGCAGATTACCATATCAGATCCCACCAAGGATCTTTGCCTTACTGTCATGTAGCGAAGACCATCATGGGGGTATGCATTGCACAGAAAAATATTTTTATCTCACTGTAAGCAACTACTACAGTTAAATGATTTATGGTTGCATTCAATGAACAAGAAATCAGAAAAAAGATCATGACAATCAAAGAAAAAGTTGTAAGCATTAAGTGAGCCTCCATACGCAGAGGTCAAGCATACTATTAAAACTACAAAGCAAAATAATAATATCAGTTACAAGCTGCGTGGGTAATCAATACTGAAATGTGATGCCTTTTAATCAGGGAAGCTTTTAAACAGCCTTGGGAGGAAAAAAAAAAAAAAAGAAAAAAAAAGGAGTGTTTAATTGCAAGAGCAGTATGTGGTACTTGGTAAGTTGAAATCCATTTCTGAAACCAGGCTTTCCAAAACAAAGTAGGTCAGAGTTAGGATGGTGTTAAGCAATAGAGTTCGTAGCACTTAGGTTGTCATTGAGATAAAGGGCCCTGTTTATTCAAGTTAATTCATGTGGCTTAGTCTATTTTCTATGCTTGAAGTACAATATGGAATGAAGTACCCTATCTAGAGGATTCCCTCCAGACCTATGGTACGGCACCTGCAAATGAAAGCTTCCTGACCACAACCTCTGGACAAAACCAACTGCTACCCTAAAGCCAATATGCTGGAAAGGCAGCTGTTTCCCCAAATTTGAATAGTTTCCAAAAAAAAAAAAAGCATCTGAGCAAACTGTTGTTTTGCATTAAATTTTCCTCAGCCAAAGTGGATTATTCCCATATAAGAATATGTTTATTTTTTTAACCTAAGAGCTTTATACAACTCCGAATTCCTTTCCGCAGTTCCAGTGCATCCTCCACGGCGCGCAGGACGCTGGGGTGATGCTTTAGGCCAGAGCCTTCGTTCACTCCCTGCCTGTCTTATTCCACGTGCCGCAGAAGTTGGTCTCTACTGATGACTGAGTGCTGTGGAGCAGATGGGACGGAAACAGAGATGTTCTCGCCATTCAGTCAGCTCCTCGTGAGCGGTGTTGTGGCACCAATGTCCTGAGACGTGCCCACTCCTTGAGAGCTGCTTTTTCATTTATGTGACCCCATGTGATGGCTGCCTCTCATGAGATTTCCTCTAACTTGATTTATTTACTCCGAATGCCAGCTGTAAGCTACTTGGGGCACAGACTGGTCAGAGCTAGAGGAGGGAAAGCCATCATCTGCAGCTGAGGGGAAGAGAAGCAAGGCAGGGACTGTGCTGTAGGAAAAATCTTCAGCTAAACCGTTATCTTCCATATACGATTGCCTACGCTTAGCCTATTTGAAGAAGTCTTTGGGAAAATACCTAAGAGGATTTTTTGCTTTCAAATTAAGTGATTTCTGGATGACTTTACCCATAGCAGATCAGCAGGGGGGTGAGTTTAGCTGTATTTTGCCTACACCAGAGGAAGAGAGGCTCACTCTTCTGAAAATCATCCACTAAATTAATGAAGACATGAATGTACATTAGGCTGAATCTATTCAGCTTATTAAAGTCTCCTCTCTCAGATCATTTCCTTCTGTGTGTGTCTCTACATCACAGGCTCTTCTGTTTGTAATTTCCAAAGCTAAAAAAAAAAAAAAAGAAAAAGAGATTGTATCTTTTTTAGGGGTTACCCTCAGCTTTCAGCAGTCAGAAACTATATGTACAGTAGTCAGCCTAAAATCCCATGGGAAGATTAAAGACCACGCTGTATGCAGTTAATACAATAATGATGACTGTCACTGTACTCATCAAATATAATCTGAGGTGAGTGTCACTATTAGCAAGGAAGGAAGAACCTAAATGTGATGTCAATTTACGTTTTGCTCTGTTGGACGTATTACTGGAATCTTTGTTCTATAAAACTTTGGCTAGAATCATTCTTACTCTCCTGAGGAAAATAAAATGTTTTGTCAATGCCAGTTTCTTTGACTCCCATTGTTTTCACTGGCTTTGGGAACAGATCCTTAGTTTTGCTTTATTTTTTAATTCTCTTTTACATCCTCCTATCTAATGAATAGACTGATGCAAGAAATCAGCAAAGAAGGGACACTGCACTGATGGAAAATAAGGAGGCTACAAAAAATGACACAGAGGCCATTTCAGGAGAAAATTTTTCTGTAAGATGAAGACTTTTCTCCTAATGGGTTGGATCCTTGTTTGAGTGATGCAGGTAAGGGAAGCTCAGGGGACAGCAGGTTGCAGAGGAAACGTACGCTCTTCTTTTCCTCCGAAAGATACTCAGAATCTTTCTGCTGTTATTGGGCTGAGGTTCTCAAACACCTCCTGCACAGCTTTTGTACTGCTGAAATAGAAACAAAAGAGGAAGAAAATCCAGGATGACACAAGTGACGCAGTCTGGTCTGCTGTCAGAAGAGCAGGTAAGCCTCCTCTGGCCCTCGCCAATGGTTCAGCCATGTGGCCTCCCACAGCCTCTCCTTCCTGCAGGAGGGCACAGTGGACACGTCTGAGTTCAAACCTGCCTTCCAGCTCTAAGAAGATCCACAAGGACAACAGGCCCCTTCCCAGTCAGAATAAGAATGACCTCCTGCATTGCAGAGCCCTGAACTCCTGTCCTGGTTTCAGCTGGGATGGAGTTAAGTGTCTCCCTAGTAGCTGGTACGGTGCTGTGTTTTGAGTTCAGTGTGAGAAGAATGTTGATAACACTCTGATGTTTTCAGTTGCTGCTAAGTCATGTTTATACTAA
>JANZLQ010000100.1:34978529-35014504 GCA_026212715.1 Elanus axillaris | reverse complement strand
ATCATTATTAGTTTCTTCTTTTCTGTTCAATTAAACTGTTCTTATCTCAACCCACAAGTTTTACTTCTTTTCCCGATTTTGTCCCCCATCCCACTGGGTGGGGGTGGAGTGAGTGAGCGGCTGCCTGGTGCTTAGTTGCTGCCTGGGGTTAAACCACAACTCTGATTAACCATGTACTCATGAAATAGATTTTATGAATTTGCATTGTCAACAAATCAAGTGTCTTCCAGAAATTTCTAGATGAAAAAATATGACATTCTTTTGTGTTCCTTCAGCACCTGGTGTACATTGGTTCAACAGAATTAAAAATGAGCTTTCATAATATCTCCAGTCCTATAAATTATAGAAGGTGGAGAGTAGCCTTTGGCAGCAGGAGTTTGGCTACCGACAGTGGTGGAGAGGGAGATGTTCTCGCCCTGAACAGTTGCACGTCTCACCCTGGAGAGCTACAGGGCATCCCTGATCCTGCTGTGCCTCAACCGCTGCAGTAACCCATGTGGGACCCTCTGGGGTCTTATGGCAGAGCCTAGCCCCACAGCTGTGGAGGAAGGACTTTGGCTGCTCTGGATGTCTTCCACAGCATTTCGTCTTTAGGGACCTTGCTTTGATAACTTTTTACTTTGTTTTTTCTTTCCTTTTTTTTTCCCCTCCCAGCTACACTTCTGTCAAATCCCAGTTTCCACATGAAGTTTTGCACCAAACTGAGTGAAAGCACTAAGATAATCTATTTGTAATAAAATACTTTCCCTCCGCTTTAGTAAACTTAGCGCTTCCCTGTAAAAACAAACTCTTTAGTTATTCAGGTGTGAGTAGTCACCATATTAAATCACCATACTACCTCCTCAGCGTAATAATACATTTATTTAAAATTTCATTTTAGAATCACTCTTCTTTTGCTGACATTTAATTTTGCACAGGAGTAACACTATCATAAAAGAGCCCAGGTGTAAAAATATTACGTTTTTAGTAATTATGTACTGTCCATTACTACTAAAAACTAGAAAAACTATCAATATTGCTCAAAATTGACTGGAATTACTAAGTTTAAACATTTAAGAGGACTCATTTAAGAGCTATGTTGCAGCATAAATGCCTGTGTGCCTCTGCTACACTTGGCCACTTGCTGAGATGCTTTTTAAAATGAAATTGTAAGCTTTTGCCCAGGTAACCAGAATTTTTCAACATTTTAACATTAGCATTGTTAAGATACAAATCTATTGGTACAAGAGAGCATGAGGAAGAGGAGAGACAAGGATGAGTTGCATGTATAGTGAATGCTATTTTGACATGTTCATATCTATGGCTTTCAGATGATGTTTTGACTGCAGTAGCTTTCAGTTTTTATGTCTTAATTTGATATTTTAGGGGCTCTGTGTAATGGAACTTGAAGGATCCTGAGTCTAACCCAAGTCCATGGCAAGACAGAGTGGAATTAATCTCTACGACCTTTGGCAGTGAAGTTTACCAGCCAGGTAACCAACTACGTGCCTTCTTTCATTTGTGGAGAAACATAGCCTTCAGTGAATGAGACTATGAGAAATTCCAGTGAATAATTCATGCCACCCTGTTACAGGTACCCAAAATGGGTGAGTTGGTATGCATGGTTACTTCGCTCTTACTCCATAGACCAGAACAGCAACCCAAAGGATTTGCTTAAACATCCAGCTTGCACATGGTTAATGTTTGGTTGGAAGAGTCCACCCAGTTGACTTTGACATGTTTGGATCAGACCCTAGAAGGGCACGTGCATTTGGAAGTAGAGTTTGCTGGGAAAAAATCAGTTAAGCCCTTTTATCTGGAGAATGTCTGTATGGCTGTTTGTCCAAATTAAAACTTTTTGTTCAGGGTAGGGGGACTGTGTTGGTTCTAATGGTGGCTGGGGAAGATTTCTCAGTCCAGGCTGGAAACTGTTATGAAAATGAAAAAAAAAGACCCCAACGACAAGATAAACTTGTGGTGATCCACTTGAGATAGGGGAGAACTGGCCTTAACAGTAGGTGTTAACAGGCAGGAGTCAAGGTGGCTGGGCTAATACGTGCTGTCGTGAGAGTCCTTCTCCTTCTCTGGTTGTTCATGTAAAACATCAGGGAGTCATGGCTTCATTCTAGCACAGACCAGACCAGACCATTTTTACAATAGAAGTTTTCATAGGGTAGAAAATATTAGTTCCCCTTTCATCACTCTGAAAGAGTATTCCAGAGGGCAGACAAAAATCTGCACTAAATACCAGTTGACTTTGCTTTTTGGCTTCCTTACAGTGGCCAATATTATCTTTGCTAGGCTAACAAGAGTCAGTTCATTCAGTTTTGATGCTGTGAGGTTTAGACTATACTCTGCTATTTATTGTTTGGGCCACTGCAGTTGTCTCAGAGCCCTAGCAAGGGACTGAGCCTGCAGTGTGCTGCATCATGCAAAACCAACTAAAAGGACACCCTCTTTCTCAAAGTGCTTGCAAGAGCTGAGGTTTGCTTCCAGAGCTGACCTGTAGGAAGGCTGCAACAGCAGCACTATGTCGTAGTCCAACCTCCTTCTTCAGGCAGAGATGTCTGAGGCGAGGCAGAAGAGCTGCCGTGTTTTTCCTCCTTTCGTAACGCTCAGTAATTGGTGAGGTTCTCCAGAGCTATTGCAACTTTTCAACCCCATATTGTCACAACTTCTTGCCTTCATGATTTTCTCCTCTTTGCTGGCATTTCAGCACATCTGGATCTCTTAGATTTCTCTTTATGTGAATATCTTCCTTATTTTTCTCCTTGATTTCGCTCAGAATGTTTCCCCACGTTGTTATCTGCAACTCCCATCTCTGCCTGGCTGCTATTCTTTTTCCTGAGCTGCAAGTGGTTTGCATGGTGGTTTCTCCCGTCATGTTTTTATCAGGCATCCTCCAGTAACATTCCTGCCTTTGCCTTTTTTTGCCCAAGGTTTTGTTTACCTTCTCTATCTGCCCTGGGCCTTCATGTTTTGGGGCTGTTGGATTTCTCGTAATTGCAAGGTCTGGGTATTATTTTTTCTTTAAGTGTTGGGGTTTTATCTTACAAATATGTATGTTTCTCTTTTCTTCCTGCATTGGACTGTTCATTTTTAAAACTTTCTTTTAATCAAATGAAAGGAATTAAAAATGAGGAGGGAAAGCCTAAGAACTTAAATTCCAGTCTTCTTTCTACCACAAGGAACCAAGAATTCTTTCTATTTAAGACAGTCACAGATTTTATCATTGTGACTGGTTTCCATTAACTTTGTAAGTAGAAAGACATTTAGTAAAGTTGAAAGCTGTCTCTTATGTGATGACAGACTTTGCCTGTTTTAATATTTTTACTGGTTAACTACCAAATCCCGAGTCTACCACTGTCTACAGCCAACATTTAGTGTTCACTACTCCTCTGGCAAGAAACATGACTTAGAAATATATCTTCCATACTAAGCTTTTGAAAACGTATAGTATTTTGTGTTAGAAAAACAAGTTTCAACATGTGAAAGAGATTGCCACAGCAAGGCCTCCCCAAGAGAAAGAAACAGCAAAAAAAGGGTGCAAAGGGTCAGGCAGAGAGTTTGCTTCAGCAAATACAAGACACAAGAGAGTCTACTTTAGTTAATACTAATGCATACAGCTCAAGCAGGATGAACTGGTTGTACAGATTGAGAAACTGGTTAAATCAACAATGGTGCCATGCTGGGATGCAGTGATGCTGAGCGGGATTTTGTTTCTGGAAGTCAGGACCCAGTTTAGTCCTGTTGAAACTCGTGCCACTGCTGTCAGCAAGCAGAATGAAGCCCTCGTACCCGGTCTGCCGTCTGTTCCCACACCTGGGGTCATGGCTACGCACAGCTGATCCCGCTCCTCGCCTCACTCAGGGAAATGGGAGCAATAGGAGCTAAAAAAATCTGACCAGCTTAGAAGAGACATCCAAATACATGTGACATACAGAGTCATCTATTCTTGCATTTATCTCAATGTCTGGCACATTTTGTTCTACAGGAAGAAATATCCCTGGAGATACTGCAATATATTTAATATTCTTCAACATAAGCAGTATTGGCTGGATGAAATAGCTCACTTCAAGCCCAGGTCCAGCCAACAGCAGGAAGGCACTGCCAGCCCAGTTCTGCTATGAGGAGAAAAAAAAATCACATCCATCTGGGAGTTATGCTGGTGAAAATGGCCCCGTAGGTAGAGCTGATGTCCAAACAGCTACTTCCAGCACAGCTCGACCAGCGTCACCCCTGGTCCTGGATGGCTGCTGGGTGGAGAGCACAGGGGTAGCAATGAAGTTTACCTGGTCTGCCCGTTGGAGCAGGGAGTGAATTGAGATCCCTCTTTGCCCACCTTGTTTTACCCCTTCGCTAAGCAAGGCAGACTGGAGGTGAGGCAGGTCTCTGCTTCAGCCATTTTGCTCTGCCTGGGAAATGAGAAATTTGCTCTTTCTGGCTCTTTCAAACTTTGGCTTCTGTGCTGCAGGGTCCATCTGGCACCACTGCTACACCGGCTGTATTCCTTAGCAGCTCAGCAAAGCTATCTTTGTCTTCTGCAAACAGCCTGTCTCATGGCTACTAGATGCTATCTAATTTAGATTACCGGCCAGGCAAGTCAGATTTGGGTAGGGGACCAAGAGGAGAGACAAGTTCCTCCCATGATCCATTTCTTACCTGCCTAGATTTCTCTTTTTACAGTTTCTTGGGAGAGATTACAAAATTTCTTATTTGACATCCTTCCACATCGCTACTTCTCTCATTATCTGAGCTTCTGAAAGGCTCCAACATTACAGTAAGTTGCAAAAAAGAAAAAAAAAAAAAGTGGGGCCCATAAATCAAGCTTCACACAATTCCTTTCCAAGCTGTTCCTTGGGAAGCGGCCCTCACTCATCAAAAGAAACAGATGTTGTGTCCTGCAGGAGAGGGAGGACCACATCCATTGCTGGTGTGTCTGGAGACACCAGCACCCCCAGACTGATGGGGGGTCCCGTCCTCCTTCCCGGCCGCGCAGCCGCAGGGCAGTCAGGCCGGCAGGGCTTCCTCCACTGCAGCCTCCCCTCGCGTTGCGCCTCAAACTCCCTCCCGAGCCGCGCTGAAGGCGCCCAAAGGCCGGAGACCTGCGGGTAGGAACAGAAGGCAGCCTCCGGCCGTGCCGTCTTGGCCCCTGGCTGGGCCGCAGGGCGGAGGCTGCCCAGGAGCCGCCGGCAGGGATGGCATTCCCAGCACAGCGGGGCAAGGTCTGGCACGCGGAGTGTTCTCCAGGCCAGGCTGGAGAGGACTTGGTCAACCCAAACGTCATCTAACCCCGCCTGCTCTGCAGAACTGCAGTTTTGGCTTTTAGTCCTGAGCGTTTGCTTCTATTCAGATACAACTGTTGCTAATTTCATTCTTAGTTTGTTATTGGAGAAAGGCTTCCCTATTTAATTATTAGAAACAGAGAATCCATAATATACTCAAAGCTGTGAAAACTTAATCCTGGATAATTTTTTACTCTGTGAGAAAAGTCGCTAGGACTGATCTATTCTTTCAATCAAGTACACCCATTTAGTTTATTTTTAACATTCCTTTCATTATGTTATGAGCTTCTTAAGGATAATGAAATAATTACTTGTCTCTTTGATTGATCTTTGTTTTGAAAGGAAACTTTAATAGTGTTATTTCTAGAGCAGGCTTACGATATAATACAATTAAAGGAAAACAGGACATTAAAACACATTAAAGCACATGTTCCGATAATTAGACCTACAATCCTCATCAGCTAGAGCACTGTGCAGGGAGGAGTTACTGTAAAAATTTATGAGGGAAGAATTCATATTATTTTGCTTAATAAAGGAAATGTATTAATAATGACATTTATTAACATCATATAGCTGTAGCAATTGGTGAACAAGCTCCTTCCCCAGACAGCTCTGGAAAGATGTTCAAATCTTTCCCAAATTCTGGCATTTCATTTTGTTAACACGAAAACATGTCAGCAGAAAGTTGTATAGAAGAGTGCTTTGACAAGCTCCAGGCTTTCAGAAATAAGAATTCTCGTTTGCACATTTCTCTGTGATAGCTCATGATGGGGGAAATTTCAAAACCTTATATAATTGGGTATATCTGAAGTGTGGATGTGCATGCATGCAAATTAGATGAAAAAAAAAAAGAAAGAAAAAAAGCAGAGATCCTGAACCTGGATGCACATGCTGTCAGCTTGCAATACAGCTGTGCTGATGATTAGACCGTAAATGAGGTGAGGGTATAGGCAGGCTATACTAGACTGTATAGGCAGGCTATAGTAGAACGTATAGGCAGGTACCTCCTGCTCCCACAAAGAATTAAAAAAGAATTGGGCAGAAAAGCCTTTCATCCTCAGGTGATGACCTCATAGC
Source organism: Elanus axillaris (assembly GCA_026212715.1). Taxonomy (NCBI): domain Eukaryota; kingdom Metazoa; phylum Chordata; class Aves; order Accipitriformes; family Accipitridae; genus Elanus; species Elanus axillaris. Next base: position 35,008,163 of record JANZLQ010000100.1, on the reverse strand, counting down.
CTGTTAGGACACTGACATAAGGGCAAGGCTGTAGCGCTGGGATCAAGGATTTTCTAAGATGTACTTTCTTTCCCACCTACTGCAACCTGATTTCTCAGGAACAAGGCTGAGATCCCAGATAATCAAAATATTCAGGTTTGGGGTTTTTTTGTCCAGTTGCAGTTGCATTCAATTTAAATATTTGGGGTTTGGCAGGGAAGGGCGGAAGGGTGGAAATTTTTCACTTCTTTGAATCCTAGACTGAATAATCTTTTCTTCATTTAAGATCAGTGAAATCACTTAGAGACTGTTAGTTTGGTTGGATTCGTGCTGGACAAACAGCCCGCCCTCTGCCTCGCAGGAAAGGAGAAGTGGGTCCAGGGCACCCCAGGGAACTCTGTGTGGATGTATATGGCTTGATCCTCTGATGAGATTTAACGAGGCTGTAGTGCTTTTTTTCATAGCAAATGAGGATTCACTAATGATAACGACTCTTTTTAGCATTCACCCACATGTGGCACTAACAGTGCAAAACCACATCAGCAGCTTATGCAGTGTCTGACAACGTGATTTGGCAACTTAGAAGGGAAAGTGAAGGCTCTGGGTGAACCAAGGAGGTTTAGGTCATGCTCTGTACTTGTCCAAATAGGAATCACGGATTTAACATTTCTGTTCTTGAGAGGCTCGGCCACTGATCAAAGCTGACCAGGGTTACTTCTGCAACATGGATGGGATCTTCTGTCTTATCTGAGAGGCATCCTGGCTGTAGGTAAACTTAAGAAGCAGTTCATGCCTGGGAATACCCAGACTTTTGAGTTCATGCTGGGAAAGGACACCATCCTTGTTTTTCAGGATGCATGTAAGCCTGCCTTAGTAAACACAGATGATGGCAATTATGCCTTTGGGAGAATCTTGGCACATTGGGACTGACCGTTTTTCTGATGGAGAACTGAGATAGCAGGAGAAACCTTTTTCCTCTGGCTGAACAAGAACATCTTGAATTTGTTTATGTGTGTATGAAAAAAATTAATCAAACCTCTATGGGCTAGATTCCTCAAGGATGATAAGCTCTCAGCTGGCTTCAGAATCCTGAACAAAAAGTATGGGTTAACCTGGTGAGCCGTTTGACTCGAGATAAACTTGAGGAGCAAGGCTGTGGGGCACACGCAATGAAATGTTATCACAAGGAGGGGTCAAGCCTTTTCTGTGCACAGAGCAGGTACAGAGTCACTCCAGTTCTAACCACTTGGGTGTCTTTCACTTTGCGTTATTAATAAAGCCAATAAATATTACCCTGTTCTTTGCTTTTATTTGGTGTCCCAGAGGTCAGAACTTGATCTCTGCCAGGATGAGTAAGGATCCTGGCTCAGTGGTAGATAACCTCTGAGTTTCAGTTTAAGGAGGATTAATAGGAAATGAAACACAGAAATCAAACACTGGTTTCTCTGGGAGAGGGACAGGGGGAAGGTGTGCCCAGCCTTGTCTCTGCATGGCTGAAACAGATGATGGTTGAACGTAAGAGTGGTCTGGTTTAGCCTGCGAGGTCAAACCCAGCCTCCTGCTTGGTTCCGTACCCCATCCCTGCTCCCCTGCAGCTCGGGGGCTGCAGGAGGCCACACAGCTCAGGTGAGACAAGTAGTGGGTCAAACCTCAGGTTGCTTGAATCATTCTCCCTCCCCCCTTCATTCCCTATACAGCAAGATGCTGATGGTAGTTACCTCCCAGGGAGTGGATTCAAATCTGCTTCCCCAGAGAGATCTGAACCTGCATCTCCCACACCTTGGCCGAGTGCCTTAAATATTTGGTAAAGTACCTGGATATTCTTCGTGGTGTTGTAAACCTAGGCCAAAAATAGTTTCCAGATGCAACTATATGACTAATTTAACCTGGGACTACTTTTGAGAGGGGCAAATATTTTATTCACAGAAGAAGGAGAATTGTCCTCCCCTATTAAGAAGACAGAAGGGAAGAGGCTCTACTGCCACGGGAAACGAGCCATGAGATCCTGTAGACAAGGTTAGGAGGCTGCACTAATACACATCACGTTGTCCCAAGCTGCAGGCTGAAAAATCCAGAGTTCTTCTCCTCATGTCCTCTTGTATATAGCCATATACTTACGTATGGGTTTCCAGGATATCTCAAAGTCACTGGTATATTCTTATTATGCGCAGTAGCAATTATAGGCATTTTATAGCTGTAACCCCAGGGAGTGCAGGTAGATGTCTCAAACATACATCTTTCCAGAAAAAAACATTCAAATTATTTGCTTTCCTTCACCTGTGTATCACAACAGCAACAGCTTTTGTGGGGGAAGGGAGGAGGGAGCTTGAACTACCAGCTCAGAATATCTTATATCAATTTCTCAGTGTGTTTATGCTACATCAGTGTACTCACAGCTTCATATCTTTAGTGAGAAGTTTGTAAAACACTTTGTTCTGTGGAACTTAGATGGGTAAAAGTACTGGTCCTAGGTTTTAAAAGACATTTAAAGTTATGCTCTTAGGATCATATTAAGGCTTCTGAATAAATAATCCAGTTTTCACATGTGTTACCTTCAGCAGCTTCTCCTAGTTGCAGCTGGAAGGCCAACATTTTTGAAAATCAGGATACTTAGGGGCTTGAATGCAGACCTGAGATGAAGATTTGCAAAGGGAGTTAGGTGCCCTATTTCTATTGAGAAAAGGTTTAGGAGTTTCATGAGTGTAACTTTTAGGCATCCATTAGGAAAATCTCAGCTTTGCTGTAAATGCCTCTGGATTCCTTAGATTTCATTCATTTGGCAGCCAGGCATCTAGTTCTGTCGTCTGAACTGAAAGAAATTTGCCGAGTTCTGTATAACTTATGTAGTCTTTCTTTGGAAAATAAATAAATCATTCAAATGGAAATACTCAAATAGCTGGGCACATGTCCAGATACAGTATGCCTAGCTTAGTGGCAAAAAAGTTACGGCACACATCCTGTATTGTCGAGGACACTGAATGTTTTGGCTGCCCTAATAGAAAAACAATAATTCAATCATGTATTATAAAGGAATTTCCTGGAGAAGTTTGGCCCCACTCAATCATCCTATTAGATTTTTCCTTAATGTGGAAGAACGGCACATTAAATTCATTACATACATTAGGCCAGCTCCATTTATTTCCAGATGGGTTTCCATAAAGTGGTTGAAATGCCTAAAAAAAGACATTTTGAAGATGCCTTTATGTGTAACTCATATAGCATAATAACGACACTACAGTCGTACACCACTGTATGCCCAGTAATTCTTTCTCGCAATAGAAGGACACATTTAACACAACTGTAAGTTGTAAGTATTTTATAAATCAATAATAATAGGCCCGCAGGGCTAGGACCATTGTGTTATTTTGCTGGCAGGGGCCCACAGGACCGGGATATTATGCAAAGATGAGAGAGGACGTGTGAGGAGATAGTTATGCTAATATAAGGCATTTCCCCCCTCCCTCTCTCCTCCCTGGAGTAACTGTCTTAACATTACACGTGGTGATTTGTTCTCAGCAGTTCCAAATTATCTACACCTGTTGGCTCTGGCACATTAAATAAATACCCAATTAAGCATTTCTCTATTCACCAAATATGAGGAAAACACAGTTCAGAGTGCTCGGCCACAGCCCTACAACTCTCACCAAAGTGTTTTAGATAGCTTTCAGATGGAGAGGAGTTAAATCAATACCAAGGCTTTTGAAAACAGGCCTGCAGAGCAATCTTTATGCAATTTTAGGGATTTCACTTTCCCAGAATATAGCCTTGCACACTTAGTCCTGGCCAGGGCCTGGGATGGTGCTGCTGGAAAGCAGCCCTCTGCTCCCAGCAGGGCCTGTAAGGGATGGTGTCTGTGATGAGGACACTCAAGCTCCCTAAGCAAAAGTAAGAGAGGAGTGTCACTCCAGAGATGATGCTGCCTTTTCCCGCAACCCTGCCTAGAACCCCTTTCCTTAAAGCTTCTCAAAGACCAGAACCTCCCCTGCTTGTGAAGACTGTCCTGTATTGCCTGACTTTCTCCCAGCTGCAAAGCCACAACTCTCAGCAAGCTCTCGCTGTTCACAGGGTTCTTTTGAATTTCTCAGGGTCCTTTAGATGTTCCCACCTCACAGTCACCTTCATCTCATGAATGTGCCACACGTCCTACTGCCTCTCCCTGGCTCAGAGACCCGGATGCTGCTGATTAGCCAAAGGACCAGTGTTCACCTCCCGCTGGGGTCCCAGGCCAGAAGGAGAAAAGCACTTTCCCCACCCTGTGACCAGCCCCGTGGCACCCGTGCCCCTTCAGGGATGCCCACGGCCACCAAGTGGTGCGACATATGAGTCTCGTGGGGCAGCTTCTCGGCAACAGGATCAGAGATCAGCACCGTCCCTCAGTCGTGACCTGCGTCTTAACCACCTTGCACCCTCACACCCAGGAATTTTTAAGTAGGAATGCTTGATGTGATTTTTCAGTTCCTTCTCATCGCATTCAAAGCAGATCCAGACGAAGGTAATCATCTTGATGGCAACCTCCTTCCTACTTGAGGCTGCTCTGAGGAGCCCATGGAGGTTTCTGAGCAATATTAACACAACCACGTACGTGCTGCACGCTGCTTTCTCAGCTGTGCAATCAGCACTGTAACAAGTTTGCAGCAACAGGGCCAGGCTTAAGGAAAATCTCCCATGAAACTTTCTGATTATTGATTTGTTTGCACTACCAAGGTGTACTGTTTTAACTGTCTCTCCATCAGAAAAGCAGAACTGCTTCTCCAGAGGGAAGATGAGCTTATCGTGGGAGGTTGGTGTATGCTGTTCTGGCGTACAGCACCTTCTCTGCTGATAACGTTGCACACACTGCAGATGTACAGGGATGGGCTGGTGTACTATTTCAGTAACACCCCTACCCCGAACTGAAACGGTATAAAATTGTATGCAGTCTAGGCTTAAAAAAGACTCATTACTTCAAAAAGACCCAAACCAGACCAGGACACAGCTATGATTCTGAAATAGCACCGAGCAGCTGGCCACACTCAGCTACACTGTGCTGGGTGCTATTTGGGTGCCACTTCACCTCTTCTCCTTCTCTGTCAGGGTTACCAAATATGTGGAAGTTCCGCAGCAGAAGTCTTGACTGATGCAGATGCAGAGCGCTGTTAATTACACACAGCAAGTGACTGCAAACTGTCATTTCAGCTGTACTTGGTGCTGGGAAAGGCTTACTATTCTTGGATCTGTCACAAAAACATTTCAAATTGTTACAACGCCTCTTTCTGCAAAGAGGCAAAAGGCTCCAGTATTTCAGCAGTGCCAGTGCAAACAGTTTCTTCATCACCTTCACTCAAGTGTCTCCTGTAGATACCCCTGGACCCTGTGTTGCACTCCAGTACACATATGCCATCACGTATTTCAAAACCATCTACATTTCATGCATATGTAAATATACCTACTTTGCATTCATGCATGTAATACAGGTATCACTTTCCTAAGTCTACAAGATCTGTAGCTTTACTTGTGCACACGCATGTCTTCTGCGTACTTCGAAATTATATCAACAAGATGTATGTGCCAAGATTTTTCAGGAAGGAATCTGAATTGGGTAACAGCTGGAAGACAAGCCAGAAATTGTGATATATGCCCATAAAGTACTGCTACATGCACTGGAGTCGTGTGTTGTGCTGCTTCCCGTGCTGGCAGCAGGAGCAGGCAGGATGCTCGCGGGCACCCGGGCAGTCCTCCTGCACACCCAGAGCTTTTAAGGAAGATGCCCTGGGTGTCCCTCTGCACGCTGCTGGTATGACTTGTTTATAATATAATTTAATATGTGTTTGGACTGCTTCTGAAGGCTTAGAAAATGTTAAAAACATACATATTTGTAAAAAGTCTAGGTTGCCTGATGTGCTGGAACCTTGTTAAGTGCCTATAATGTTTTTCCTCTAGTCAAACTGAATCCGTTCCCTGCTCATTTCTGCCAGGTTTTCCATAGTCCCAAAGGGGCAATGTCCTCATCTATCAGTTCCAAATTACTAGAACCGTAAGGTTGAGAATATCACAGTTATCGAAAGTTCAGAAACTATAAACAGAGGGCTTATTTATAATATTTTGCTTGCGAATATCACAGTTATTGAAAGTTCAGAAACTATAAACAGAGGGTTTATTTATAATATTTTGCTATGTGGTCTCCTGCTGCGCTGAATCCAGTGTCCCTGCTCTTCAAGCCACAGGTCCTTTGTTCTGCACTGATGGAAACAGTTTCATACAATTTCAGATGTCCCACCGGAACAGTTCATTGTGGTTGTTACATTAATCATTCTTTTCTCTGAATTTGCAATGTCCCTAATTCTAGATCTGTGTTTGTAGTCACACTCCAACTGTAAATTTGTAAGTAAATTCGTAATTTTCTTCTCCTTTCTTAACAGTTAAACCTTCCTTCCTCATCATTTATAATATCCAGAGCAAAAATGAGGAATTAAAGATAGAGTTCAACTGGACAGGCCTTTATGAAGTCTTTCTGTACACCACTTAATTTATATCGTTCATAAAAAAATGGAGAAAACCTGATAAAAAAGTGAAATCATTATTAAGCACACAGTTAAAACCAGGTAATAATTTGTTGCTCTTGCTACAGGGAAGCTTGGCACATTTTTCTGCCTTGTACATTTTCCAGCCTTATTTTTCTCCGCTGCTAACATTCATTGCTGGAGAGCTTAGCCTCTCTCTGAATAAAGCTCTACAGACATACTGAGATTATAGACTGCATTCTGATTTCCCGTATGTTAAAGAAATACAGTATGATGCCAATTACTTCAGGGGGGAATGACTCTGGATTTATACCACTGTATCTGAGATCATAATTTGACTCCTTGTGAGTAATTGAGGTCATGTGTCTTCCTTTTTAACTTCACCACTGTAATGCCTACGCCTCATGCTGGAGGGTGAGTAGCTTGAACCATCCCAGATGACTGAGTCATGAGCATTTTTTCTAGATGAATACATGAGAGTTTATATGAGAGCAAGTAATTGCTCTTCATATGTGCCTGGGATATTATTTCATTAAGCAAACTACTCCCTGTTCATGCAGAAGCCCTAAAGATCAAGCAGCTGCTAGTGCCAAATTAAGTTTTTCTTGGGGTTAGAGCACAAAGTCAAAACTCTTGGGTCCTTTTTCATTAACTTCCTCAACTTGTGACTTTGGACAAACTCTCTGGGATCTCTGTGCATCAGTTACCCACCTATAAAGTGGAACGAAAGCTTACTTTACGAGGGAAAAGAGATGTGAAAGGTAAGCATGTGGGGCCAAATTCTGTCCTCTTACTCATACTGAAACAGCCCCTGGCTCTGTGCTCCTTAACTGTTTGGCTCCGTGACATCACCGAGGAAAGCCGGGCTCGGTGTAAGTTCGTGTGTTTACCCCTGGCTCTCTGGGTTGGTAAAACACTCTGAAATTCTCTGATGAAAGCTGCCCTATAAATACAAAGTGTTCTTGTGACTCAGATTCGCTCTTTGTTTGGGTACGGATTCAACATCTCGCTTCCTCGGCTTACGAGACAGGTTGTTATTACAACGCTCTTTCCTACCTCCTAACACCTACTTAAACAGAAATCACTTCTTCTGCTCTCACATTCAGGGCACAGAAATCTATTTAAATTTTCCTTTTGACATGAAGGAAATCATTAAAATCAACCTCAATCCCTCTCCCCCTGAGGGAATGCTGTCTTGTTACACCAAACCTCTACAAGTAAAGCCTATAGCATGTATTTAACTTTGCTTTTCTTAGGAAGGACCTTAGCTTTTGAGACTGAAGAGACTTCTCTGAAGCCATGAGCAGCATGGGAGAGCAAGGGCATGGGGGAAAAGAGAAGTTGTCCTCCCCAAAGAGGAGTTTTAATACTCCTGAAGAAGGAAATTAAGACTTCGGATCGAGGCTTTAGCACCATGTTATACAAGTGACACCCTTTAGCATAAAATCACTGTATTGAGGGAAAGCAGGGAATTATCAGCTATGTTTGTATAATCAAATTTGAGAATGTCTTATATCCATTTCATGCATGCGTAAGTGGCTACATAACCTATAAGGCACTAGAGGTCTGTTTTGCTAAGTTTTCTCCCTATGGTAGTAACTTTTCCTCTCTGTGTGTAATATTTAAGGTATAGTCATACAGGTTAGTGATAGAAAACTGTTATTTTCACATTCCCACAGCTGTAGAGGTGGCAGGTTGCATTAGTACCAGGACGGGGTCAAACAGAACGGCACTGAGCCTAGTAGACACCCACCCAACACGCCCAGCACACACACACACACACACACTGGACACTTCTTACCTTGCCTTGCACAAGCCCGAGGGTCCAGAGCCACCAAACCCAGATGTGTTCCAGAGATCTATTAGTGCACACACTAAAGAGCATATTTATGATACCACAAATATTTAAGTGTGGTCTCTGCAAGTGGGAGGAGAAACTGCTCACTCCAAAAGCTTTTGGCCACAGGATTTCCCTATCTTGCCAGCCTCCATGCATCCCTCTGAAGCTGTGGGTTTGGTGGGAAGGCCTCAGATAATCATCTGACATCTTTCATAGTGCTCATAAAAAGAGCTGGTGAGAACTCCTTGCCTATTATCATATGCATTTGAGTTTCCACAAGACAAAGCAACACTTCCAGGAAAGGAGGGGGAAAGCATGCAGTCGAGTTGGTGCTAAGGCGTTCGAGGAGTCATCTGCCAGGCGATGGAGTGGGGAAAGAATGATCCTGCCAACGTGTCTCGGAAAGCTCTGGCCAGCTCCTTCCCTCTTTGCCTTCTTGTTAGGAAAATTCAACTTTACTAGCCTTAATATACAGTGTGATTGTGAAATGAAGCTGATGAAAAGACGATTTAAATCTGATATTCAATCTCCTGGTTTGGACTGATAAATGGCTTTCCTGCAATACGCTGCTTTACAGAAAGGTCACCTTTTCCCCTAGCTCTAGGGAGAACCAAACTGGGACTCTGCAAAATCGAAATGATCCTTGCCCCAAAGTTTACATCTTCAGCTGAAAGCAAGGGATCACGTTCCCTCCCTCAGGCTGAGCGGATCCTTACTCTGCGAGTAATCCTACTGAAACCAATGGGACTGCTTGTGGGGTTGAAAGATGTACTGGCATGGTGTAAAGGTCGCTGATTTTGGTTCCAAATATCCATTCACCCTGTTTGTTTATTTCTGCATTCAAAAGCTTTTAAACCTACAGGCACTGCAATGTATTGGGACTGAGGTGCAATTGCTGAGCTTTGCTGCCTGCTTGGCTCTCCCAGGGTATGTAAAGAAATCCATGGTCTGGAAGGATGGAGAAATTTTGGCCAAAATGGCATTTTGTTTCTTCTGGTTGGGTTTTTTGTTTTGTTTTGTTTTTTGTTTGTTTGGGTTTTTTTCCTTTTCTTCCTCCCTCCAGCCAAACTCCCAGCCACACTGGCAAAGTGAGCTGTACTTCAGTGGACACCCTGTCTTAAAAAAGAAAGTAGCTTTTCCACTAGCAGAGGAAAAAGACGGCTCCCATGTGTATGGTATTTCTGCTTCTTTTTCTGACCAAAGTCAGCTGGTTAAGTGAAGTACCCTCTCTGCCGTTACATGTAAGTACTTCTTTCATTTCCCATGACATTAATACAGCTCTGCACGTAATGCCATTTCCCCGTGGCATTAATATGGCTCGGCACGTAAGGAAAGAGAAGGCAAAGAAGAGCTATGCAGAAGACCTCCTTGGGTTATCCTTTAGCTCTCACTGAAATGGGTTGGAAATTTCAGAGGGAAAATTTTTACGCTGGCAAAGTGCCACACTGATTAAGTCAAAATGAACCTCCCGGCAGAAATTAGATGGGTTTCTCTGGTTTCCGATGAGCTCAGTGGGCTGGTAGGCTGCTGCAGAGCCTGGTGACTGGGAGAGTCCCAGCTCAGTCCCGTTAGATCCACAGCTCCGTTAGATAACTGGGCGTTAGTCACTGCTATCTTTATCTGGCTATGTCACTGCAAGGAATTCATTAAGCTGATGTAATCCACACTGGACCAAGCTCCTGGGGTGGGTGAGGCTCTAAGGCCATGCTCTGCTCCCTGAGAGCCTGTAATGGAGCTCCGGATCTCGGAAGTCCTCTGCTTTTGAAAATACCTGAACCACCCTGAACAACACCCCACCACAAACTGATTCACAAGGGGAAGATGCCCACTCCAAAAATTACATTTGAAACACCTCAAGGTGGCAAGGAGGAGCTCAGAGGCAGCAATTTCGAGTTGCCCGTAATAACTTAATTCCACCTTGTGCATAAAATCAACTCTCCAACTCTCGGGCTGTCTGGTCTTATTCTCCTTTTTCCTCCCAGGCTGTCACCCAGTCTTTAAATGGCCTGGGGACCCCTGCCTGCCTAAAGGGGATAAATCTTAGAAGAGTCCAATTACTAATCTCTAGACGTCTCTACCGAGTATATATGATTCCTCTTTTCAATTTCCTTTCTTAAAAATAGATTAATAGTTTTACTCCCTTGTTTTTCAGCTTGAGGCAGAAAATCTAACAGAAATTTTCAGCCTGAATGATGAAAGTTTAGTGAAGCTCTACTGAATGGGAAACAGGACCTTCTCCGGGGAAGTGCTGAGCAACCTTGGCATGAGGCAGGACTCGGGCAGCGCAGGGTGGGCTGTCAGAGCGTTCAGCAGAGCGCTCCACCGGTCGGGCTGGTGAGTGCTGTCAGACCCTCCAGAGCACTGGAGTGAGCGTACAAATGTATATGATCTGCAGGGAGGTCTCAGGGAAGCAAGGCTGACTCCTGGTTTCATGATGTTTTCTATGTGATTATTCCAGAATCTCCTTAACTTCCCTTTCCTTGCCATAAAACCCCAGTCTCTCATCCAAATCCTGATGTTATCTTCTCTCTTCCCTCCCCAGTGCCCCATTTCGGCTGTTCCTATCAGATTGCCTCCCCTCTCTTCTGCGGGGACGTCAGCAGAGCAGGGCAAAGATATCACAGAAAAGAATCTTTCTGTCCTCTCATTTCTGCTACCTCCTTCGTTGCAAGGCTTTAGAAGGAGATCCACCTCTCACCTGACATCTATGCAAGTGTCCAACACAGTGGGATGGATCTATAGAGAACTCATCTTTAGTGACCTGGCGCTTTAGTGACCTTTGCCCCTACTGCATTTTAAAATTTATAATAGATAGGATCAGTCTTTTATCCCCAAGAAAATAAGCAGATGTGCACTGTTTCCATAGAAGAGGCAGGGAAAGAGGGCGGTGATGAGCTGGCACTTAGCACCAGCCCCAGGAAAGCATGGAGCAGGGTCCCAGCACCCACGCCTGCCTGCCTCCTGGGGTCCCCCAGCCTATGAGCCCAGGCTGCACGGAGGTGCTCCTGCTCCACAGTGACCTTGACATGGCGTCAGCACTCTAAAAGCTGCAGTTTCTTCCCCGGGATCCTGGCTGAGGTCTCTTCCCTTGTGAGATGAAGTTGACTGGCAATGCAAGAAGACAGTCTGTGCGTGTGCTCCTTCGCAGTTACAGACAAGGTGACAGGCATGCTATGATGACTTAGGATGAGCTGACAAGTTCTCATAAACAATAATAATAAGTAAAATAGTATTTCATCTTCAAATTAGGAGGGGTTTTGGTTTGCTCTCAAAAATCTGCTGGTCCTCTGAAATGGATCGGTAGTGACATCCAGTGGCCACAAACTGAGACAGCTATAGCAATTAGGCTGCAACAGCATGGACTGAATTTGCATGTATCCTAAAAGTGTTCTGTGTGCAAAACAATGTATATAGGTTTTATAAGCCCAAGGAGTGAAGAAAAACACCATATCCACCCAGATCATCTTTTCGAGGGCTAGTGCAATAACTTCTTGTCCTTGGAGCTATTGCTCTGCTCTGACCCACACAATGAAATATGTTCCCTTCCATTGGGGCTGACCTTTGGAAGAAGCTTAATTCACTCAACAAGGTGTTTTGAAGTGAGTTAAAGTTAGAGGTCTTATGGATGAACCTATGCCTATGCAGGTTGGCCGCTTGTTTTTTCAGTTTTTTCACAGGGCTTTATAACTCTCAGATGGTTTATATTTATCTGCTTGTCTTCCTAAACATCTTCTGGCAATGCTGTCTGAACAAAGGGGCTATCTGCACTGCCCAGAGTCATACAGATGTTGTGGTTTCTATGTGATGGGTGAAGGAACTGCTAATAATGGTGGTTTTTTTTAAAAGGAAATGGGTAGGAATGTATGAAATGCATACAGAGTTTCCTAGTGCTGACACTGATTAAAACTTTCATAGCACTGTTTCCAGAGATTTGGAAATGTCCACTAGATCTAGGTAGCCCAAGTCCAACCTGGCAATCCCACACCATGAGTGGTTTTTTCGCACATCATGATTTTTTCTTTTCTTATCATGTTATCATGGTGTTCCAACCCACAATGTGCTAAATACAGTGAGGCACATACTTCAAGTGTCCAAATAGCTCCCTGACCTTGAGCAAGCAGACACAGGAGCACTGTCTTGGATTGCAGCCACCCTGCTCTACTTCGTGCTGATCCAGGGTTGCAGAGTGACTTAGCTCCTGATGGGCAATACGCAGCAGGCCATCAACAAGTGAATCAGCTGGTTTGTACGATTCAGGGAACTTGGAGAAGACCTTGCTTCTCTTTTCTGGTGCATTAGAAAAATACTGACCAGCCCAGTGCGCAGTCAGGGGAACAGAATATTTTTTACTGACTAAATGTGTGCTAGGAAATGCTCAGCTCTCCCTCCGAGACAATAGGCTTTTCTTTAGTAAAGTGCTGACGCTGTGACTCCATAAAGTAAATCCTCAGTAAAATATTGTTTCTCACTTGATCTCACTTGCAATTTAAGAAGTTAGATTTACACCCTCTCTGACAGCCTTGTGCCTCTCGCTCAATTCTAATCTGAAGTGACTGCTGTGGTTCAGTCCAGGGTTGGGAGAGATAATCAAGTTACTGTTGCTTGGAGTGTTACTGTGTGTTTGTCGAGGCTGGCTGTTCGACCACATGCGTATTTCTAGACCCTCACAAACACGCAGCAAAAATGCATTATCTTAAATCTTTTTTTGCTGACATTTAAATGAACACATATTTCCTCAAATATGTGACAGGCCGAGAGCATCTGGCCCCACTGATGCTCAGTAAGTAACTCATTACACTGCAGGAGCTCACTCGTGTTTGAGCCCTGGGCTTTGGTAATGCTCTTGCCTGGTTTATAGCACTGGTGTACTTGATTTGCACTTGAGCCAGAGTATTATATTTAGGCACTTGAGCAACAAATTTTGCAGGGAGATCCAAACCTTTAATTCACAGCTATGGGAAGTGTTGGAGTAAACCTCCTGCTCATTACTCATTGTTTACATTTAGAATATGGATTCTTCAAGGAATGACAAAGTGTACAGAGTCGAAAAACATATGTATTGAAACTAAAAAGCAGAGACACATAAACCAGCCTTTCAGATCTTGCCAATGCTTTATCTCAGATAGCAGGCTGATAAAAAATCCTACTTATCTGTTTAGGACAGTTGCTTAAGGACATTATGATAACTGACATTTCTGGCATGTCACTTTTTATTTTGTGATTGTCAGGATGGCTGTCATTTCTCTCTTTCTTCCATTTCTTGTAATGCTTGTTTACTTACTTGGTAATGCTTAGTTCTCTTTTGGGATTAAAAGATGCTAAGGCTACAAATACGATACAGATGGCAGCAAGCTCCTATTATTTAACCGTAAAGCACCAAACACATACAACTATTTATACTCAGCTAGTACTTACAAACATATAGTAGATCATTCATATTAATTTCTAACAGAGATGGATATCTTCAGAAAATCCAGATTCTGCTTCTTTCAGAAAATTTTGGGATGTCTTCCCAAAAGATATCCAAGGAACTTACTAATACTGCAGCCATAAAATTACCACCTCTCTGTCCTGTGCTGAACAGACCAAGGCATGCATCATTATCTAAAAGTTTGATTCCTGCTAGGGAAACAGAAGGGGAAAGTAAGCAGTGCCTGTCTCCAAAGTAGCTCTGAGCTACTACCTGGGTACCCCGCTGTCATGGGATGTGAAACATCCTATGAGCCAGGAGGGAACAGATTACCACTACCAGATGTCAGGATAACATCCGAGAAAAATATCAGGCTGCAAGGGAGGAGTTAAAAACTGAAAGCGTTTTGTCATCAGTGCCGGGCTAGGTGACAGAGCAGGTTGGTTGAAAGGAAGGACGAAGGGAGTAAGTGAGAATACTGGTCTCTAGCAAAGTCTTTATGAGGCAGGGTAAGTCTAGCAGGGGTTAATAGAAAGTAATATGATTAAACTTGGCTGAATTCAGAGCAAAGAGTGAGATTTGCTTTCTTAGAGGTATGAGATGTGGAGGTTGGGCAGTTCACTAACTGAACTTTGGAAGTATTCTTTATTATTAATAATAATAATAATAATTATTTTTCAATCCCTGGCAGGGATACAGTCCTTAGGTGATCCACCTGCAGAAGAGGTAATATGTATGGAGGGTGGCTGCTGGCTGAAGAGAAAAAAGGCTGTGGATGGGACTGGTCATATGGTGCTGCATTGTCTTGGAGTGCGGTGTATTTCTGCTTGGGTGCCTTGGTCTTTCTCCAAGACTTGAGATCGCTAGCACCATGGTGAAGGATTGACGACAGCTACCTACTGCTGGAGATACAGGCATATAAATTTAGTCCTTACTATACGTGGAAGAGGGAACTGTTTTGTTTGTATAGCCAGCAACTGTTGGCCGTGTCTCCATTTTTAATTTTTTTTTTCATTCCTGTAGCAAGAAATAAAGGTGGAATCCCTTGAGATTCCTGGAAAGTAAGTTTTGTTGGAGGAAAATAGAGTTTTACTTCTTTCTTGGCAACTTTCCCCTCCACCCCCCAGAAGTAATCCATTGACAAGGCCAGCTTGTGTTGAGCATGGTTGAAACAATAAAACTCTACCGGTATCTGGTCTCACATAGGCACTTGGAAGGCAAGTACAAGGCCAAAGCAGGGGTCACTGTTAGGAATACAATCACTTCAGGAAGGCTGGAGCTTGCCCTTTGCCTCATGCTCCTAACCCTACCACCAAAAAAGAAAATACTGTTTTAGATGGTGAAACAATACCTGACCTGTTGCTTTTTTCCCCATACAGGATTTCTTCATCCTTGTGCTGGAAAGCTCTGTCACTTTACACACTGGAAATCCAAACAATGTATAAGGATATACCTTGAGGAGCAAATACTGCACTGACCCTAGGTCTGTGCTGCAGCCCACGTAAAGGGACCAACCCAGCTCTCTGTGAATACATACGAGGAACACAGAGGGACTGATAAGGTACAAAACTCTCTGTTAACTTATGTTAAAAAAAAATTTGTGCATCTGTCCAGAAAAGTCTCAGCTATTGAGACAACCAGGAAATAGGTTACTTGCCTGGTAGTGGTGGCACCAGAACAAGTGGATCCCCAAGGGGAGTGGATTCAACGACTGGATTCAACGCTGCTTTTAAGTGGACTTCTCCCAGGCTCTTCTGAATGCAGACAACTGTAACGTTTGCTGGCTCTCTTATTTTCTCCCAGCTGTCCTCTTAGGACTTCTCTCATTGTAGCTTTACTTACCTACAGGTGAGGGAACTCAACTCTGTGGTGGGAAACGTACTCGTGCTCTTCAAAAATTGTTAAGAAATGAGGGTTGTGCTCCCTGGTGAAGGTGGCAGTTGCATCACTAGCCGTAGACAGATTAGCCATAGATGAAAAAAAGTCATCCGAAGCTGCATATTTTTATGCAGGAAGTCATGTCTCCTTGTGCTGATTCTAGCTCAATGGGGGCTCAGTCTAGGGGCAAAAAAGGAAGAAGCTGAAAGTCTTCTTCATTGTAATGATTGCTTGAGTTTGCCTACACAACTACAAAGCTTTCCTGTTAACATCAAATTAGATAATAATTTAGATAACATCAAGTTAGATAACATCAAGTAGTACTGATGAAACCAACCATTTAGACAAGATATAATGGCATATTATTGCCTGTGAAGGAATTGCACTTAAGTTTTCCAGTATTCGTTTATTGCTAGATTTAGTATCACATTACAGGAAGCCTGACTGGACAAACCTTGGCAAGATCTAACGATCTCATGTTCTTTGCTGTTCTGTTTTACACGCTGACATGCAGATGCTGATCTGTTTTGGAGACAGTATGAGCTGGCTTTGCATCTTCTGCTATTCAAAAAGAACTAAGCTTTAGAGGCCCGTGTCCCAGAAGACCTGTGAGGATGAAGCTTTAGACTGTATTTTGTCTCTTCAAGCCAAGACTATCTCCAGAAGAAACTGTACAAAGCATAATGTATTTTTATTGCGCTGATTAGTCAGTAAGGTTTTTAATGCCACAGGAAACCTGAGGGATGCAGCTATGAGTCTCCATATGGTTAACTCTTGAAGCACTTAAGTAATGTCCTGGGATAATATATTCCATGCTTAGCTTTAAAAAAACAACCAGACAAACAAAAAAACCCAACAAAAAACCCCTTAAAATCACAAACCACCGTGTCTGTAATACAAGAAGACAGAGGGTTGCCTCCTTTCTTATTACATGAAAATGTATTTTCTTTGATTATGACTATCCTCTACGTGCTTTTTCACCCACTCAGCTGTGTTAGTCTACAGTACCTGCTTAGCAATAGCCTGTTTGGATCTATGTGTCCAGCAAATCTTGCAAGTTACTCCTTGGCATCTTTTTTGCATTTACCAATAACAAGCTATGTTTTTCAAGTTCTCCACCTGCGCACAAGGACATACGCACTGTCTGCCAGACCAATGCAGGACTTAATTGCCTTAGATGAGCTAATCAGCAAACAGGCGCCAGCTAAAGCAGAATGAACCAACGCAATCACAGAAAAGTCATTGGAAGTTTTGTTCTCAGACAAAAATAAGAAAAAAGAAATGCATGAGATTTATTGAGCATGAAATCTTCAGATGCTAAAGATCAGATATTACAAATTCTCACCTCCATCATGAATGCTGGACTAGAGAAACACTAAGTACATCAGTGGTACTGCTGAAACTATTAACAGTTGGGTCCCAGGTGTAAGCAGTGGGCTATGGAAAGAAGATGTGTTTGCATGAAGATAAGCATTCCTCAGAAAAGCTGTGAACCCAAACTCTTAATGGCTACCAAGAATCATTTTTATATTGTTTACCAAAAGCCAGTGCTTCTAAATGCTTCGCTATTAGAAAAGAGTACTTTGTATTGTCGGTAAATGGGATAATAAGGAAGTGTGAAAGATGAGTCACCAAGCCACAGGGAAAGAAAATGTAGCGTGAGCAACCACAGCACCCTCGCTCAGCCCTGTGGTCCTTCGATAGAGCATAATGCGGTTTGCTGCAGCCGTGGCCTCCAACAAGAGCTATGTTCAGCTAACTAATGCGGATGAAGGTTAAGGATACTTATTCCAGCTGCCCCAGATGTGCCTACATGGCCACGTTATCTAAACAGCTTGTAATTGTAGTAAGTACATTTATCCCAATCTTACAGGCGTGACTTCAAGGTTGAAGAGCTAAGCTCCATCTTCTCAGGGGATTCAGGTGTCAACACACCTTCTGGAGATGTGAAGCAACTCAACTGAAGTCTGTGGTGACAGCTAGGGAAGGAATCCTGGCACAGCGGTCCAACAGGGCTGTCCTCTCCATGTTCAGTATCCAAATTATTACAATACCTGCCTGAGAAGTTGAGATGGGGCAGATTTAAAGCAAAACCCCTGGAAGCTGGGCAAGTTGAGCCCAAACACAGAGTAACACAGGAGCAAAATGTTGAGCCAAAACAATGAGTAGGGAGGGAAGACAGGGAGGGGTGTGCTGCTGAATTCTGACCGAAACCTATTTCTGTAGATAAAGCTTGTGTCAAAAAACCAAAACATCAACAAAACACAAATGCAAATCAACCACAGACCAGGATATTAGCTAATGCTACTAAGAGTTAAAAGTGGGGGAAGTAGAAGGGAAAAGTCGATGGTGTGTGGTAGAGCAGCAATAACTTGTTTTTAAATCTTGATTGCATCTTTGACCTCCACCTTCACCTAAATTTGAACCTGTGCTTGCTCTTAATGGCACCTATCTTGTGTCAAGTGAACAGTCTCCCCTGGCAAATGCATCTTTCCAATAAAGCATGCCAAAAAGAAAGTTACTGTGGGAAGAGTCACACTGATGAGAGTAACTGTAGGAAGCAAAGAACTTGGCCTTGTGGAAAAGCAGTATTTTCACTGTCCTGAGAGGGTTTCACAAATAACTTGGTATATACTTTGAAAATGTCCTTGACGGTGCCCTTTTAAGCAATGGGAAAGCAGGCAAGCTCATGTTACAGCATCAGATAAGCTGAGCAACTGGTGCGGAGGAAGTATTAATGCCCACAAATCTCCTGTGTAAAATCAAACACAGACAATTACCTTGGTTATGAACCACGGTGGTGTAACAGGCTTCAGCTAGCAGCCTGTCCAGCTGCTTTTTGGCATGGATCCTGAACAGACCTTGCAGTTGGTCCTAAATCTTCAGATACTTTCCTCCTCCCCCACCCGCTTGGCTGGTAGCCGTACCCCGATTACATCCAGCATTCACAGAGCTGCTGATGGCTGCCCTTTTCCTAGAGATATGGGCAGCTTGGCCAAATTGCCATCGACGGGCTTTCTCCCAGGCTTTTGCAGTAAACCAGCAGAGGCTGTAAGTGAAAGGGAGATGTAGTCCTGAAGAAGGACTTCCTAGACAATCTCCATCCAGAACAGAGCTGTAATCAGCCAAAGAAGTCTGTACTCCTTTCCTAATAGAAGGGAGAGAGGAACCCCAAATACACCAGCTCCCCCCACCGCAGGCAATTCTGTTGCACAAATGCATCTCTGTGTATCTCTGCTAAAGACCTCAGGCCTCCCTTGAAGAGATGTAGCACAGGACAGAGCTCATCCTTTTTACCTACCCATGCACACCTTGGTTTTGACAGGGCCTGTTGTCAAAGCCCCACTCATTTTTCTGCTGCCATCCTTCTTACTACGTAATTTATACATGTTTGCCTGCGATTCTCTTCCCCTGCCTTTGACACCCTTTGTGCCTAAGCTGCTCCAGAGATCGAGCAGAGGCGTGTGTATATTAATAAGAGTGGATAACGGACGAGTACACTCACGTTCCCTGGCTTGTCCTCCCTCCAAAGCAGATAATTCCTGCATGGTACAAACAGTATTGCCAAACTATGTTTTAAGCATTTAAGCTAATGAAACAAAGATTAGCATCTCAGAAGTCTATTACACTTAGGAGGGTTGGGTTTTTTACCCAGTACACATATTTATGTATTATTAATGAAATCCAAGACTTGCAGTAAATGCCTCTGTTACTCCTGTATCACTCCTGTGTATGGCAGCGTATAAATTATTCCTATTACTGGCCCTCGCTGATTGTCTCTTAAGAAGTTAACAGTGAAAAGGAAGAGCTTTCTGTTCCCTCCAGAAGCGAAGTCCCACTATCACACCAAGCATGGGCCTGAGCTTAGCCCGCTCTCTGCCTGCTTCACCTGCCTGAAATCTGCATTCCCTCTGCAAACTGCTTTGCCTTCTGTAGGGATGAGAAACCAGGGGAAAGCAACAGGATTACTCTGAGACAACAAAGAAAAAACGCTGGGTACGAGGAGGTCTGGGAAGCCACGCTAGCCTCAACTTGGTCTTTACGCTGGAATCAGCAGGGGGTGAAGCTCTGGGGAAACAGGTCTGAAGGAGGGGTATGCAAGAAAAACCCACATGCTGCTTCATTTCTCAGAAAAATATTATCATCCTTCCTGCTCTTCCTCTAGAAGCAGCCATTTCTGATCCCCGAGATAAAACCCAACTGTTTTCTGTTGTTCTTCCTCTCTTAACCAAGCTCTGCTCCTGCAGTGGCTCCTCTGCCGCAGCGCCTGCGGCAGCGTTCACGGGGGCTCGGGCAGGTGCCGTGCCGTGCCTTCCCGCTTCCTCTTCCTCCTCATCACCTTACCTGCTAACTTTGCCTCCCCAGCCCCATTCCCGAGCACGACGTGCCTCCTCAGCCTCTTGTTTTCTACCTTTTTTCCATTGCTTATGTGACTACCAGTTTGGGGGATCTTTGGCCACAAGCTCATCAGGTCTTCCTCGTTAGATCCTTTCTACACCTGTGCCCCTTTCTCTTCCTCCCAAGAGGAGAGGGAGCTCTTACAGGTTAATTTTCCAGACCAGCTGAGTGTTGATAAATAATTATGCAATATTTAGTGGATATTTACTGACTGCAAAGGAGAGCAAGCCTGCAGTGATCTGTGGAAAAACAAGGCAGGGACCATCTTTTCAAGCCTCAACAAAGGAGTTTTGTTGGATGACTAGCTCACAGCAGCATCTGCAGTAGAAACTGTTAACAGTTGTATTTAAAAAAACATGAACATGAGACTAAGGTAGAACATTTAAAAATAACTGTTCTTTATGTTGCTACGGAGACCTTTATTATAGCCATTGCACGTGATGTGCATTGATTATATTCCACGTAGGTAACATTTCTCTCTCAGCCTAGTAGAAGCTGACAATACTCCCACTTGTATGAGATGGTATGTAGGAGCATACAGGTTGTGGAACTAAACAATGCTAGGGAGGAAGTTTACTCTTTTTTCAACTCTTAAAGCAGGTTTAGTACTCCATTTACATTTTTTTGCCCTGGCAAGTATCCTTTGTTTAACACATTCTCCTCTTTCTAAAGCAAAAGTGCTTAGGATCATTGTAATTGGGGTGATAAATGCAGCAATCCTATTATAAAAATAAGGGTTATAATTCATACTTCTGGCAGTGCATGCATCTGGAGCGCTCTCAGTTAAATCTGAGTAGTTTCAACACATGGCATTCAAACAAAAACTGTACTGACTGCATTAAAGATTTTATTTATCTTTAAGCCTAGTTGATTAGGTCACAGCAGTGAAGGCAGAAGATGTATTGCTGGTGCTCATGTAGTTACACGGGTTGCTTTTTTTAAATGCTTTTGAGAAAACATTGCTGATCAAAAGTGGTTAAGTCAAAATCTTGGCAAAAAACCTCCAAGTTTTCATTACCATATTCTAAGCTTTACCCATTCCAATAAAAATAACATTATTTGGAAACGCAGCCCTCACAGAACTTCAGTTTCACTTTTTATATGACAGTTTTCATCTTCCTGGCTTTTTTTTTAATATTGACTCGGATTAAATAACCTTGTATGGATGACAAATTTTAGCAGAAATTATTCAGGAAGCCAAGCTTCTTTAGGGCTTATTTCAGAGAAGTTTTAAATTTCATATTGAAAATATTTACTTCAGTTTTTCCATTTGTTAGACCGAAAGCTCAGTAAGTAAATTCAAATAGAAGCGTATAGGCTGCATTTCAGGCAGCTGTGGTTTTAGAGACATGCTTCTAAAATTATTGGAATAACTGAAAAGTTGTAGGCTGGTAGTGGGAGGAATCTCTAATTTGCTGTGATACTGAGGACAACAGACAAGTTTCTCACTTCCTTTTAGCCCGCAGACTAGCATTTCACCTTGTCAGTCTATCCAGTATCCTCAGCATCACTGGGTACCCGGGAAAAAAGAATGTAAATTGAACAAAACAAAAACTGTATGAATATACGTGAGTTTTGCCTTCTGGCTTAATGAAGCTACAAGAATACAGTCTGCCCAAAAGTGGGGAAGTTATTCTCCAGTTAAGAAGGATTTGAATTCTTTTCTCTGTCAGCAGTTTGGAAGTGAACATGAAGAACACTGATTTAAATCATACTTCTCCCAGAGGTTTTTATCTACTTTTACTGATAACCCAAACATTAGAACAACAGCCCCCCCGCCCCTAATATTTTCCTGTTTATTTAGTCCATTCCCCTGCAGTGTCCTATGCATAAACAAGGTAGAAAGTGTGAAAAGGTTATGGCACAGCCTCAGTGTCTAAAGATGAAGCCAGATCTCTCGTTACTACAAAGATAATACAACAGTTTTCCAACTTGCAAAATGTTTGTGAAACTATGATTTGCTTCTGTCCTTTCAAATGTCACTTCTTGACTGTGAAACATGAGGTCATGTTTCTGGGTGAATTTAAATTTGGCTGGTGTTTGCTTTGCTCTGAACAGACTCTGAACAGAAGCACCACAGACAGTGTAGTATGAAACCAGACTATTAAATAAACGCTACTAGGAGAAAGACAGGAATTGTAACATTATGCTTTCTCAGCTGAAACATGTTACTAATAGTTTTTACAGAGATTTCAGTAATATAGCTATTTGTCTTACACAGATGACTAGAGTAACTTACGTTACTACAAAAATGTTGCCCAGATCGACATGTATATGTACATGCATTACATATGCATACATATGTATATGTATCACAATATGTAGCCCAGGTATGTGTGCAATGATTATTATTTGCCATTAAATATAGTCTTCAGGCCATCTCCTGAAGAAAAGCTACTTGAGTTTGTGCAAAAATACGTTGTGAAGGGAATAAAACTACATCTGTAAAGATTAGCTATGGGAGTCCGCAGGCATCTTTTCATTCTCTGAATATAGAAGCATCAATACAGGCATGGGAAGACTGTTGTGAAAATCTGTTATTTGGAAGATACAGAAACAAGAATATGTAAGTAAGTGCTTCTGTTTACCTTTCCTGATCTTCCTGCCAATACAAAAGGTCAAGCAACAAAAAGCCAATATACTTTTCCATGCTGAAATGGCCTTGAGTTCATACATGGAATGGAGCTGAAATGGCCATCTTCCAGCTTGTGGTGGGAACTGAGGAAAGAGTTTCTTTACCTACTGCTTGTCAGACTCATCTCTAAAATAGGTATTTTTTTTCCCCCGGATTTATTTACATCAAAATCCCTGGTCTAGCTTCCACTGCTGGAACAAGTTCTTTTCATTTTAGTTTAAACTGTTAGGTTGGGAGGAGGGAGGGCTGACCAAACAGAAGGGAAAATGAAAGGATCTCTTCAAGCATTTGTTAAAGGTCCAGTTCCGCAATCACGTTTGTGTATGGCTAGATGTCAGCCCTATATGGATGCCTATAAGCACTGAGAAGCCTGAGGAGTCCCAGAGTGGCAGTACACAGACATGCCTGCTCACTGCACTTACACAGACCACACCTTCTCTGTACAGTAAGTAGATGAGCCGACCAGTAATTTCCTTTTTAGTGGCTTGATACCACATACAAAACTTAGAGGCAATCAGAGAGGCAAACGTGAATAATGGAGAAATGCCAGAATCTTCCCCAAGAAAACTCACAGATCTGGGCTAAAATTTCTGAGATACTCCCTCCAGCTTGGAGAATTGGGGCAGCTTCCCTCAAATCCCCTACTGTCCCCTTATTTAATTTTTCTTTCCAGCTGAGCCAGCGTCAGGATACACGGGAGCTGTGAGCAGCTACAGAAACTCAAGACCTGCCACAGCACGTCACTGATCCCAGGACTGTAGCTGGTGAAATTGGATTACTGAGTATTTGCACTAGTAAGCACTCTCCCGAGACTAGGGACGCGGATCTTGGATTTGGATTGCTGAAGTGCCAGGAGGTTCTTTCCTACTCCCCCCACGCAGCCCTTTGGCCCCCCCTTTATGGCCATAAAAGCTAATAAAGAGTCTCAGCTCTGCACCGAAATGGCTGCAGCACAGACACATGTTCAGCTCTGACCTTACCGCAGGGGTGGTAACCTCCAGCAGAAGGGAGAAAGCTTCTCGCGGTGGCCTGATTTGACCGAGCTTATCTGGAGGCTAACGAGACAGAGCAGACACTCTGTGACCCGCTGCTGCCGGGACCCGAGGCAGAAACCCCAGCCCAGTAACCAACTACCTGCTGAGAATGATGCAGAGAACTACACTTTTAATGAAGGGCAACTGAGGCACAAAGCCCCACAGGGACCCTCGTCTCAAAAATTACGTTCATCCCTGAAGTGTGTATTAACTCTTTAGCCATTGAATCCTTATACAAACTGAAAATTGCTTTTTAATGCAGTTTCTTGCAGCCTCTCCATCAGCCAGAGGCTGCTTCGGATTAATCCAGGAAGTGAGCCAAGAATTTAAAAAAATGATGTGAGGTTGTGGAACATCTAGAACATATTGATCATAGTGTAATTATACTTGAAATGTATTAGGGGAAGTAGCTAAAACAATCCCCACTCTGAAAAAGATGATTTGGGAGCATGCAAGAGGGCCTCGGGGAGGCTGCCTGCAACTCTTACGAGGGATGGTGAATCTGCTTCAGAGTATGTAAGAAAAAGGCACTTGAGTGAACACTATATGAGAGATGTGGTAACAACTATCCCAAATGGATCACTTTCTAAAGCTTAAGCAAGCTGGCATTTATGTGAATACCAGAAGTCAGCAAAACAAATGCAGGAAGAAGCGAAATACGTGTGATAGGACTCACATGCACCTGCGAATTAAAGAACACTTACTGGACTTAAGATCTAACAACAGGAGGGAATGAAAAAATCTTCAGTTTGCCTTTGATACTGGTAATAGAAAAAGTCTGAATTTGTTGTATATACAGTTAATTATTTTTTTTTTTTAATCTTGGAAAAGTTATCTGAGAGCTACAGTTCCTAAGTGGAGGATCTTGTTTCATAATACAATAAAAGGCAGGGTCTGGGTAAGACAGTAACAGAATCCCTAATTAAAAGCCAGGATACTTTACAGTTGAACATGAGCCTCTTGAAGTATCCAAAGCACCTTTACATCCAAAATGTCAAGCTCTTGATTAAATAAGCAGAACATACTCTTGATGATAATTAAAGATGAGCTTCAGTCAAAATACTGGATTTGTGTTTGGGCCAAACTAAACCTTGGATGCAAACCCTCACCCTCTTTTTGTTTCAACATATTCTGATCCAAACTGGGCTCTACGCCACTGTTACCAACCAACTCAAGTGCTTTACTTGTTGCATGTAAGATTGCAAAGCTGTTCATGAACAACAAGAGTAACCCTGTTGTGAGACAGATCATATTAGATCAGTAAATTGAGACACAAAGTTAAAAACCTCTCCTTTTTCAGAAATGAATGTCATTTTGGAGTATCTGCATCTTTGGGTAGCCAATTGAGTTTACTTTTTTTTCCTGCTGCAGTAGTCACAGTTCAAAAATAAACTCTGTAATTTCTCATTAATTCTGAAAATTGAGGCTTAGGTGTCTCAGGTAGGATCCAACCAAAAAGCAACATTTAATATGCATTCCAATCTTGAAAAGACGGGTCTAGCTTCCTTTTCTTAATTCATGCAGTGAGTCATTTCTAGGACAGGAATAAAACCTCCTAAGATTCTTGGTTGCCAACCTTAAAAATAACTAAAAGTTGGGGGGTCAGATTTTTCAGTAGGATAAATGGACGCATTCAACTCAATGGATCCAACAATTTATTCCAGCTGATGATCTGCTAGTGGTTCTCTATAGCACCGATACAGCCTAAATATGATTGAGTGACCCAACTGTATTTTTTTTCCCTTCAATTCTGAGTGGAGGAACTTAGCTTGCAACAGTGAAATGTACTTGAGGGCTTTGGAAATGAATACTGACTCACAAGAGACGGACCGTCCTCTGTGCAGAGAACGGGCTTTGAGGGTTCACGACAGATGAGTTCCTCCAGGCGAGTGGAACAGAACTCTTCCCAGGGACCAGCTGGAGGTGGGGTCAGCCCTTTCTGCCAGCACTGGGAGAAGACTCACACTGCATCCTGCCCCTTCAAGGGCAGAATTAAAAGCAAAAAAAAGGTATTTAGATGGCAGCAAAGGAAATCTCACACGATCTAAAGCCTCAATGTTTTTAAAGAGGTTCACTCCAATAAAATGTAGGATCACCTGATAATAAGATGACATTGTGCTTGGCAGAGTTCAGAACTAGAAATGGAAGCAATCCTGATCACTGTATTTATTTTTATTTTTTTTAACATATCTTCAGAACTGGACCAGACCAGGTCCTCTCTGTGCAGTGTATCCTGTCTGAAATCATAGACACCTGAGGATGGTCAGAAGAAAAGGACACACCCAGCAGTCTCTCACCAGCATAACTTCCAGCAATCTTTGTATTTAATAGCCTTCAATGGATTTTTTTTTCTTCCTCAAAAATTCACGTAATCACCTTCTAAATCCTGTTTCATGCAGCATCATGAGAATGATAATCTAATTTTGATCTCTACAATGTAATACAAAAACAATAGTAGGCCCAGGAAAGAATAATCACTTTGCCAACAGATGTTACAAAAGCAGGCAATGACTCCAGTCCAGTGATGAAGAAAATTACTAAAACCATTCATTACAAAACAACCCAGCACTTCCTGCTTTGAAAAATAACGTATTCAGACTACTTGGCAGTTTTGAAAAAAAAACACCACCAAAACCCCACCTGCAATCCCTTTTCTAAGCTTGTGATACGGATGTCTCTTTCCTTGGTGCCATGACGTGAACTTTAAAGTGTGCCTCTTTGACTGGTCCTACGGTCTGGGGTTAACTAAAAATGCTCCTAAACTCAAAGATCCTTGGATCAGTCGTGAGTGAGAGGAATGAGGACAAATGTTCCCAGGGTGTCACTACTCATTGCTCAGAACAGGAGAATTGGCTCAAACATGTCCCTTCTGTGAAGTTGTGCTACTTGCTCTCAATTAAATTACCAGGCCCTACATATTTCACAATCTTTGTACACTATCACTGTGGCAATCTCCTGCAAAATGTTGAAAATTGGTTTCGAAAGTCTACACTTACAGGTTTGTTGCCATCATGTCCTAAATTGATTTTCAAAAGAAAATAGTATTTTCCTTGTTTAAATATAGGTGAAAAAATCCCTTTTAATAAACTCTCCCCTAGTACTTTCAAAAAAAAATATACATAAGGGTCTTTTTCTTTTTTTTTTACATGTCTTGCATCCTATTTAATAATTTCCGGCTGTTCAAAGTGCAAATAGTTGAGTGTATACTACACAGTTTTACAAAGCTCTATATAATCAGGGTAGAAATTGGTGAGATTGTATATGCCTTTCTATTTATTCAGACTTCCAGAAAATGCAAATAGTAACTTCCCAATTGAATCCAAAGTAAAATATGCTCTTAACAGCCCTTTTTAGATGGTATTAAGATGAATCTTTTCCTCCTCCACCTGACAAATTTAAATAATTTTCTTTTTTCTCTTATTTCAATCCTATTTTACGTTATATAACATTTTTACACTTCCTTTTTGTATTCATGTTAATGTATTTGCTGCTATTTCCCTTTATTCTTTCATTCTTGTGGAAAATGCTAAACCACGCTGGATTCTTGCTTCAATAACGTGTCTTTAAGATAACACAGCTCCTGTTGAAAATGCTCCTGGGAGAGAAGAAAAGTGATTACTGAGCTGAACATTTCAGAGGCTCTTAAGCTGACATCAGGTGCACAAAATGTGCCCATTTCCTATTCTGCTTGTTTAACAGAAGAAAATACTCAATTGAGACATCTGCAACATGACTTTTTTTTCTTCTGCTGTTCCTCCTGACCCCAAATCAAGGCTGCTATTGCCTTTCTGAATATATTACTCCTTATCTGAAAAGCCATTTAGTTGCAAATCCAAAACCTTTCCATTCTTAGTGCATGTGCCTGTATTAGCCGTGGTAAAGGCCCGTAACAGAGCAGTTCAAATGTTGGACTAACGACCTCTCCGGTATTTCTATAGAAATGCTCTGTTAAACACCCAGGCATTTCAACTTTCAGTCACAAGACCTATAAAAAATTCATACTCTGAATCTCTAGTTTCAAACCACAGCACTGCATCATTAAGAGCTTTTCAATCCTCCTACCGCACACACTTTATGAAGGGGGAGGGGGAAGAGGGCTTTTATCTGCCTGGCATTTAAATTTCACATTTTCTTCTCCTTGTTTGCATTTTTAAATAGTTCTGAAGGTTGGAAAAAAAAACCCCAAACCCAAACCAACAACATGAGCCTGAGTTTTCTTTTTTTCTATTAAAATATAACACTAAGAAGCTTTTAGCTAGATATTTAACTAAAAATGAGAACAGGTATAAAAAACAAGCTTTATCATTTAAGTAACTTTTGCTTTATTTGTGGCTTTCTTTCAGAAATTATAAAACTTCTATTTCAGGATTGAAAGACAAGACTACTCCTGACACAGGGAAGCACCTGGAAAAACAATGTGCGGTATGTACTGCTTTGATGGGGCCTTAAATAAGTTTGCTAGATTAGAATAAGAGGGGTTTTTTTGAAGTATGTTTATATTTTCCAGTAAAAATATGGTTATTTTCTATAACACTTCTGTAAATCAAATTTGCATATAATGGGACTTCTGGGTTAGTCTCTCAAATGTTCAAAATTACTCTGTCTGAAGAGCCTCCACATATATTCTTCCCACTCATTGTAGCCCTGCTTCATGTCATGCTGCTTCTATCTTTGTTCATTGCTTTCAAAGCAATTTTTATAACTGTCCATTCTTCCTGGTTCTCAGTTTGATCAGCTCCCACTCGCTCTGCCTCCTGCACAGATTACATCTGCTGCCTCCCCTGAAAGGGTTATGTGTACACTCTGGGTGGTGAGATGCCCTCCTCTCCTTACCTCTCAGACTTCAAGAAAGCCACAGTCAGTCCTACAAAGGAAGAACCCCTGTCCCGGACTGTCGCAGTAGTTCTACCCTACACACAAGACAAGAGTGATCTCATGCATATCTCAGGCTGAAATATCATGATGTTGTGCTAAGTTCTCAGCTTGCTTCATATTCCTTTCCTCCAAATGTTTTGTTTTCTTCATTTATTCAATGACAGCTTTTGAGCATTAGTAAACGAAGAGGATGGAAACAGATTTATATCTTATCACCAATAATAGCAGAGCTTGCTAAAATATCATCTATGTAGTCTTTTCACAATTTGATAAAAGCATCTCTCAGAGGCTGGAAACGAAGAAGCGGTTCTAGGAAGCCACAGAACTCCCACGAAAACAGATTTTGCCTCTTTGCCCCTCTCCGGAGCAATTTTACTAAAACAATCAGCATCCGCCTGCCTATTTTAGAAAAGACTAAATGCCTTTTCTCTCTTATCGCTCCTCGTACGTTCCTTGGGCGACGAAGTGCCCAACGAAACCGGTCACCTTCCCACAGGCGGGGCCTTTTCCCTCTCCGTCCCCCCGCTCAGCGGCGACGGCGTCCCAGACACCGCCCCGACCGACACTTAACGGCACACCCAGGTAACCCCCCCCGGCCCAGCCTTCTCCTGGCGAAGTACCGAAATTAAGCCCGTCACGCCTCTCTCGTTCACAGGCGGCGGGACAGGGTGGACCGCCGCACAGCACCCCCCCCCCCCCCCCCGCCCCCACCCCCGCGCCCGGGGGGGGGGGCGGGGGTTAGAGGACGCTCCGGAGGCTGGCAGGCTGCGTGCGTGTGTCTGTGCGTTCCCCTGTGCCCCAGGAGCGGGCCGCTGAGGGGAGCGGGCCGCCGAGGAGAGCCACGGCCGTCCCCGCCGCCCTCAGCCCGCCGGGCTGCCCACAGCGCGGACACGGAAGCCTTCCCCCCTCCCTCCCCATGCGCATGCGCCCGCCGCGCACGCAACGCCACAGTGCGCGGCGCCGTGACGCGCACAGAGAAGCCCCCTCCGCCTCCGCCAATAGAGTGGCGCGGAGGGCAGGGCCGCGCCACCTGTATGGTCGGTCCCGCCCTCGCCCCGCCCCCCGCCCGCCGCGGTGGGGGGACC
>JANZLQ010000100.1:34933656-34966297 GCA_026212715.1 Elanus axillaris | reverse complement strand
GGGAAAAGTTTATGGTAATTTGAGCAGCTGCTTCTTTCAAACATAATCGTTAAGTCCCAACTGTAACTTGCCATCAGTGGTACAGGATTTGCAGTGTAGGAATCCTTCCTGTTGATTAATCTTGCAAGCCCCTCCTGTATTCAACTGTCAACAGTGGTGCTACAGGTCACCCCCAGACTGAGGTTCTGTGTTATTTGTTCCTGTTTGTTTACAGTATGGGCCCATTAATAAATGCTGTGACTCACAAATAGTGACACCTTTGCTTGAGGGACAGTTGTAATGGCAAGTATGTGCCATGGTGTGTCCACGGGTCCCCATCAGTGCCTTCCCCACCACGGCAGTCTGAATAGCTGAGCTGTGTGTAAAACAGACCCTTAATTACTGCTGTTTAAAAATTGAAAGGTGAACTGACAGTCATCTCAGCTTTGAACATGGTACTACTAATCCTGAGCTAGACTATCTTCACTGCTTTGGAAGACTTTAAGGATGTGGCTTTGACCATCTTCTGTCTTGTTAAGAAGTGACTAGATAAATGTAGATTGAGGAGAAGCTTCTGCAGTTCAAGCATTTTTAAAACTGGAGGAGTGAGGATAAACCTTGGAAGGCTGTCTTGTCTAGAATTCAGAACAGATACAAATCTTTTTTCACCTTTGGTTTACAGCTGTCAGACTGTTTTCAGCAGTGAGGCAGTCATTTTCTGTGTAAGGAGTCTAAGAAGATGTCATTAGTTTTTATATGGACATAGGCTAGTGTTTAGAGCAGAGGATTAAAACTCTTGAGCTCAATGAATGACTCATGTACAGAGCTTAGACTTCTATTAGAACATCAACATCATTTTCCTCTGACCAGAATTGCAGAGAGGTGATGTTTGTAGACAGAGTTGAGACCTCCTTATGAGAGAATTTCTTGCTGAAGTGAGAAAAAGCTAGCATTTTCTAGCGTCAGTTACTGGAACCAGTCTCTAATCCAACTGGCTAAAGGTAGAGTTTTGGGGTGGCTTGGATTTATTTGCTTGGGGTTTTTTTGGTGGTTTTTTTTCCTGCTGCTGTTCTCCTTGAATGTATAAAAGCTGGTTGCTGAACCATACCTGCCTCTCTTCCAGCTCTACGTGAACAAGAGCATTTTCTGCATCTTCTGTCCCATTTGTAGCAGAGCCACAACGACTCTGGCTTTCTGGTTAGACAGGGAAATTTTCTCTTCGTCCTGTCTGAGACTGAAATATGGCAGGATTTTGATCTCTTTCTCTTAATTTGAACCAACAGTTGGCTTCAGCTAGATCACATACAATTAAAAAAAAACAAAACCCAACAACCAAAAAAAAAACCCAAACCACATGAAAACTCAGAGATCAAACAGGCATTGGCTGCATTGAGTTAACTAAGCTATTTCAGTATTTATGGAATTTAGAATTTGGGAAACTAGTATTCCTGAAATGCCAAAAAGTCTGTGCGTGGTCAAATTGATCTCGTTTGTTCTGATAAGAAAGTAGTTTTGATAAGCCTGATACAAGATTTCTTTTTTACCCATGGCTATTTCAATACAGACAGCAACAGCAAATCATTTAAGACTCTCCTTGCCATGTTTACAGTGGCTTCTGTCATATAAGCAGGAAAAAAAAATCTAGTATCTTTTTGGAAGGAGCTGCTTAGCTATTTACATTTGTTCTTTTATTAGTTCTTGTAGAATGGGTCTTAAAGTTTTAAAAGTGTTTGTCTTGAGTGTCCGATTTGAGATATACCTCAGAGGTATAGGTTAAGTAGTTTCTAAGAATCTGGAAATGTGAGACATTTTTGAAGGAAAAAAAAAATCCTTGCTTTTTTTAAGGTCTTGATTTAAAAAGTGACTGCTCATACATTGACATCTTATGTGTATGAGCCTCCCACATTGCCTGGTGGCAGAGTATCCTGTAACATAGTGGGTGGAGTGCTAGAATTGATTTGCAGTTTTCCATAAAATTTCCTAGAAAATAAACCTACTCTTATTGCAATGTTTTTTTCAGGTTGTTTGTAAGCCAAATTTTCATGTGTATGGGTAAAGCCAAAATTAATAGATTTCTAGACCGAATAAGAGTATAGTTTGAATTACTGAAGACCCCCAAATATGAATACTGACACAATTCTGCAGTTTTGTTCCTTGTGAAGTCAGTGGAAGCTGGAGAACTGCTTTTGCAAAATCTTCAGTGGTGGTACTTTTTTTAAAAGTACTCTTTCTTTTTCTTTTTTTTAAAGTACTACTGATTTTTTTCAAAATAAGGATGAGTTACATTTTTACATCTTCAACATGAAGTATGATATGAGCTGTTTGCATTATAATACCTAACTCTAACAAGCTTAAATGTTAGCTGACAAGTACTTCTAAAATCTTATTAATGTGATCATGCCTTTTTAGGAGTGGTTTGTAATATTTTAGAATTTTTGTAGGAGTAAACTTCATCTTAAATTACACACAATGTAAAATTAGAGGATTTTTTTATAACTTAAAATATCTGGTGTCAGTCGCTCTTACTGAAATTTATACACTTAACAATTGCATGACTTGTATTTCTATGAATCAGATAAAAAAAGACAATCTAAAAATGACTGAGTTCTGTTCTGTAGTTATTGAACCTTTTGAGTAATCCCCAAACTGAAAATTAATTTAGCAGTTATTCTTTCAAAAGTATTTTAGATACTAGAATCTTCAAATAAAGTAGCATTTACAAAAGTAAATTGGTGTTTTACTAAACAGTCTATCTTTAGATTTTGATTTAATTTTTACTTAGAGTGGTAAACAAAATTATAAGACTTGCAATGCATACAAAATAGCCTTATGCTAAAGATACTTTTAGCTTTAGCTGGTGCGCTCTTCTGAGATTTAAGGTCTCTTTTTGCCTTGTTTATTAAGATTTAAATGTTCAGTTAATGTACCTCGATTAAAAAATTCATAAACCTGACAATGTTTAATCTTTATGGCAGAAGAGTAGTGCTGGAATTCATAAAATACAAGTGATTAATGTGGTCTTAAACAGATACCCAGTAATTTTTACACCACTGTTTTAGATATCAAACTTCCCTTATAAAACCAGAGAATAATTTAAAACTTTTTCCAGAAATTATTCTAGAAAAGTGTTCTTGCTTCTTAGCAAAAGCTCTACGAAATCCTAGCCTCCTCCTGCATTTACAAATGAAACTGTAAGTCTTTCTGCTTCTCCAAGAAGGAAGTGAGAGCTTTTGAAGTTTGTTCCTGTCTGTGTTTAGCTCTTAACAATTTTTTTTTTTACAGTGATTCTGGATATTCTTAACAGATGCAATGAACAGAAGTATGTAAGTGCATGGTTATCTTTGGTCAGATAAACTGCTATTTTTTTCCCCAGTTCTTAATGGATTTCCTCATGCAACTAAAAATATTGTAGTTCAGTAGGTACTGGTGGGAGCAGTTAATTTAGGTAATAGGTTAATTAAACTAAGGTATAAAAGACTCCTGCCCTCTTCTGTTAAAAGTTAGCTAAAGGAACACAAAAAAATCATCACAAAATAGTGAATACAAATTAATGGGAATATAGGTCAGACATTTCTAGAACTGAAATCACTGAATTACAGTCTTGTTCCAAGTAGGTGAGTTCCTCTTCCACAGAACTGGCAACTGGAAGGAAGAATAACGTTATTCAGGGGTTGAAAACACCCAAAGTGAGGGGAACAAATGCGATTAGTTTGGGGATTTTTTTTTTTTCAGATGCAGTTTTGATCTAGACTTTGAGTGAGGTGGTGATGAGATGAGAGCAAATGAGCCACTGAAGTGACTCTGAAATACGACCTGAATGAAGTGTAGAAGCTTTTTGTTATGAAGGAGGCATACTGGCTGCATGCAGTGTCTGGAAACATTTTTGCTGTGCTTTGTATGTGGAAGAGCTCAGTATTATGCTACTTTAAGTATAACTTTAATCCTATATATTAATTGAGTAACTTTATCTTCATTATCTTTCAGTACAGTCATCTGACCTAATTCCTCATGTGAAATTACTTTTTTTTTGTTGTTTGTGTCTTGTGGTATTTGAGAAACACTTTTGCTACTTGACAGCTTCTTTTAAATATTTTCTTAGGCTTTTTTTTCACTTGCTAAAATTTCGCATTAAGTTCAATTGATAGGTATTCCCCTTAATATTCATATTACTGAGTTAAAATGCTGGTTTTTAACTAACATTTTCTTAGTATTGTGCTATTTGAATTTTGGACTTCTGGACAAATAAGATGATAAATTTGTGTAGAGAGATTGATAATTTAAAAACAAATTGCAAAACACTACAAACATCTAACATAAGGGAATTTTAAAGACTTTTTTTAATAGCATGACATATCCAAGCAGGGTTTTGGGGCAGGGGTGTAAGGTGTCTGTTTTCTTATATAGGTATGATATGCCTATTTTGTTCCTCTAGAAAAGATGAAAAGTTTACAAAGGCTTAACAGATACGGTTTAAAGACAATAAAATATCTCACCCACAATCTACCTTACTTCTAGTGGTTGTTTAGTATCATTTCACAGGTTTGGAATTGAAGAGGAGACTTTCAGATATATGGATTGATCTGGTGTAATCCTGCTTTGTAGGTCAAGCATTTGTGACATGAGCATAAATTTTGCCTTTTGACCTTTCTGAGCAAGGAGCCGGCAGAGTTAGACCCCACTTGAAAGGGGTCTAATATACATGCAATGCAAATTAGCCTTGGACAGCCTGGCAGCAGCTCAGCAGTATTTAGAAAGGTACTATATTTCTTGTAAGTACCTTTTAGTAGCATTTTCTCAACTGTTGTACTGTCAGAAACAACTCTTAGATTTTCCCACGCCATTGTTGTGCTTAAAACCTTTTTCTCAGGCTGCAGTGGTGAATGGACCGATGGCAAACTATTTGTTATGGGCTTGTTCTCCACTGATGGAGGTCCGCGAACTTTTTTTGGTTACCATCTGAAGTTAAGAAAGGGAGCTGAGAATACTGGATGAGCGTTTAAAGATCTGGACAGCCAAATAGAAAACCACATATATTTTTCTTGTTCAGAGTTTGCAAAGTGAGAGCCTTGAATTCACAAGAGCAACCTACAAGAACTGACTAGATCCTGGGATGGCTGCTGGGATGAGGGCAGAGACCAGCTGAGATTGAGGCATTTAGTTTGCTGTCAAGGTTTCTTTACAGACTTTTTGAACCTAGAGGCCTACTGGTAGGCTACATGATATTTTTTTCTTTCCTAGTCAATACGATGAATTTCTCTAAGGCATTTATTGGTGGACTTTTGCTCTTTAAAGATGGACTAAATAATAGAGGGTAGCAAAATATACTCTTAAAGCTATTACAGAAATTGGAGCAAGGTTATTTACACAAAGTATTTAATAAAATAAATTCTATATTATAAAAACAAACCCAGGATAATGGGAAACTTACCTCTCCTTTACATGGGAAAGTTTGGGACAGGAAGATACTGAATCACCAAAGGTACAGCAGTCTGCAGGGCTTGGGAATAGAGTTTGTAACTCTTGTCTTTTTCACTGAATTGTGTTATTGGCAGTATTAACTAAAAGCCTACTTTGTTGTCCCTACTGTCAATGTTTTATGAAACAAACTTTACAATTTGTTTTGTGTAGTGCTCTGACTGTTCTCAAGCGGGAAAGTTAGCGTGATGGTACAGATGTGGGGAATCTGGCTTCTCCGCAGAGGGGAGAACACCCATTGCTGTTTTGCTGCGTTCCTGCTAGACCGAAGAGAGGAGCAGCAGCGGTGGCACTCCTCAGAGTGCCCTTCGTTAATGGCGATAGTTTTTTTTAAAAGGTAGGGTGGTTCATAGCCTTTTCCTACCACAGGGAAAAAGATGGGACAACCTGTGATGCCCGACTCGGTTCTGTGCGTGGATTGCAGGTTGCCCATATGTGGTTTTACAACACAAGGGAATGTCTTGCCGTGTTACTGACTGTCATCATCTGGGTCTGTATTTGGTCATGAGTTCCCAGTAGGAAAGTATTTCAAAATAAATTTGGGTTATCTTGTACTTGAATAGTCTGTCAACAGTTCGCTTAACTAATATATCGTTGAAATAGTAATTTGGAAATGTACAAACTCTCAGTAAATTACCTTAAACAGATAAATGCTGTGGTATAAAATTGCAAGGCTTCAGAGCAGCGCTGAAACATTAAAAATGCATTTAATGTGGGATGTTTAGCTCTTTATACGTTGCTAACGCCAGTGGAAATAGGTAATGTGTTAGGTTTTTGGGGAAGGATTTTACAAATCAGTTGCAGTGGTAAGAATGTGAACATAAGTGCTTGTTGTAAATTAAAAATGATGTTGAGACTGCTTTTTAATACCGTATTTGTAGAAAATTTAACTAGTCCACAAAGTCCAGCATATACTGTTAAGTCTTTTGCATATTATTGTATGTAACAGTATTGGTATTTTAGAATTTTTTCCTTTTTAATTAATTAATTGTTGTACTAATTAAAAAAAAGGGCTATTTTGAAAACAGAAATCATATAGTAAACATTATGTCTTAATCTACCAAGAAAAATGGCTTGTTCTGAGGATTTTTTCATCATTCTGTGCTGCAGCAAAAGATTGCAGTGTATGCTGTACTTAAAGCTTTGTCCTGAAGTTACTTGAGAAATGACATTTTTGGTTTGAATATGTAGGTAGATATGTCTGCATTCTTACTGGAATATTTCAGTCTGTTATTTTGCTTTTTTATTTTGTTCTTATTTTTAGTATTGAAAATAGCTTTGTCCAGGTTTGTGTTTTTGTTAAATAGCCTGCAGGCTCTTTTATGGTGTGTATATATAAGGGAAAGACCTTATCAATACCAACACTTTTAAGCCTGACATTTGCAGAAATTTGGAGAGGTGATAGTAACCTGTTGGATCCTTTTTCGTTGTCTGTTCCTCCATCCAGAAATCTTGTTTCAGTAGCGCACTGTGGCTCCTGATGGTGGTCATTATTTGAGGTTCCCATGGAAAACTACTTTTTTGAAAATAGATTTTGGGAGAAGGTATATGGGTGGTTGCTGGTACTAATTGAAAAGTTTATTTGTGCTGAAAAACCCCCAAACCTATAAGTATTTATTCACTCAAAACTTGGCATTATTTTCCAGTGTGCTTGCCTAACTCTTCTTTTTTTGCCTAACAAAATCTGAGCTAAATCTGTATTTTGAGGGGGTAGAAATCATTCCTAAAAGGAACAGGTACCCTTGCTTATGTGGGGCTGCGTGTGCTGTGATGACTTTGGATGGGTCTGAGCAGGGAGGCGGCCAGGCCCTGAAGTGCCAGTAAGTCTTGTAGAATGAAAATAGTGGGGTTGTCTTGGTGGTATTTTCCCTACCCTTGTGATGCTTATTATTTCTCTAATAATTCAAGAACTATAAAGGAAGATTATGAGTAAAATATCAGACCAAATAGTACATGCACAAGGCATATTTTGAGTGTTTGTTGTTTATGGTATACTCATAAGCCTGAACCATGGCCAGTGTGATTTAATAGTTTCGTATTTTTTGTATGCAGACTTAAAAAAAAAAAAAAGGATTAAAGTACTGAAAATTGATTTTCTTTGTTTACTTGACCAATTTCAAAACAGTTTTCTTCCTGAAGGAGTTGATGAGGGAGAAACTTGGAACCAAATTAAAGTTAGAAGTTGAATTGGATTTCAGGAAAATAGCTGGAGTGTTGAGTTGTATTTATTCACAAGCAGAACAAAAGAAATGTCTTTCTCATGGCTCTGTACGAGGCTGATGCTTGTACAGAAACGAAGTGTCTCTAATCAGAGTGTCGAGCTCCCACCCGAAGAGTGTGCCGACAGTTAAAGGGCGCTTAATTATTTATTTGGATTTCTGAAACTCTTCAGTTCAGATCCATGTGACTATTTCCTGAACATATTGTGATCTCTGAATGTGACAAGCAGATGCCTCTGATGGTTGAGCAAACAGTGCTTATGAAAGACTTCTTTCTCATGAAATGGCAGATACATCCTGCAGGCAGTGGTGCTTGTGTCCTGCTATTTCTAAGTCTTCCGAACAGAAATAATCACTGGGAGGCTGCGGCAGAGGATGGAAACCAAGTCACAGGGCAGTGCTAAGAAATGAGCAATAAATAAAACCAGAAAGATGGAATATCCTGCAAGTGCTTTTTCAAATACTTCATAAATGCTAGTGCAGATTCCATGCTATCTTTCTATTTGCAGGGTTGTGCTCTTGCTGTTAGGATCGCATGTGTGTGTCTGCCATGTGATGGGGCTGCAGCTGTGCAGCTGCTCCCCCTCCTTCCTTCCCTCAGCCCGTGGCTGTGTCCGACACTGAAGCACTATCACTTAAAAATGAAATCGGTATTTATAACTTGGCATATTCTTATCAAAGACAGAGAATTACGTGGTGAGATAATGCATGTAAAACACTTAGTATCTTGAATATGAACTGCTTTTCCTGTGAATCATGTTCTGTGGTGAGGGAAATAAAGCTCAAGGGCAAATATTTAGAATACCTGTATATTTTAATTCAAGAAGACTGGCTGAAAAGAGCAACCGGATGTTTTTCACAAAATGAGAGCAGTATCAATTTGTGTAACTAAAGTGTACAGCTTATTAGGATGTGCCAGTCCTCCAAGTACAGCAGTGTCATAAAAATTTATGCTTTAGGGTCATAGTATATTTTCTCCTTTCAATGCTGTGATATTTTATGCAGAGGAATTTAAAATTGAGAGACCTGGTAAGATATTTGCTGCAAAAGGACTTTTGTGTTAAATCACATTTGCAATCATAAAAATACTGTGTGATTTAATCAGCTTCCCACTTTCTGAAGATTATCTGCACTAGTAAATATAACTCAAATAACCTATTCCTGTGAAGCAACCTTTGTTTATATACTCTCCAGTCTTCTGCATTCAAAAAGCTTCAGTAGCTTCTACTTGTTCTTTTGACCAATGCATATGTAGGAATGGTAGTATTTCTCTTTAGGTGTGTTTAAAGATTCATTGTAATCATGTTGCCTTTTTTTACTTCTGTGTGTTAGTGCTATTTACGTCATTTGAATTAAGATAAGTCTCTTCTATATTCTTCAGGTTCAAGCCATTTTTTCCGTTTCAAGTGTTGCCACCTGATGAATATGAAGATCGAGACCTCTGTATACAGGACTTTCTGTTGACAGAAGGTCGACTAAAAGTCACATTAATTGAATGTACAAGGTATGTTTTGTGGTCTTTTCTTCATTCTTGACCAAGCAAGTACCCGTGTTACTTAAGATTGTTGTAGTTATAGTTGTAGGCCTGTTCTGATTCACAAAGTAGAATTGGTGTTGTGATTGTGCTATAATGAAGAAATGTATTTTTTTTTAAGTAAAAATGAACAAATTAAAGTTGCAGTAAGTTTCTGAGGCACTTCCATGTTTTGTGTGAGTGCATGCATTTGCTTTTCTTCTGAATTTTGCCTGGTTACAAGCTAATCTGTGCCTCCTGTTGGGGTTTTTTGGGTTTTTTTGGTTTGTTTGTTTGGCACACAAAATTATGAATCTCTTTCCAGGACAGTATAAATGTTGTAATTATCCTATTGTATTATGTTGTAAGCAAAGGGAAATAATTGTTTCACTGAGCTTTACTTAGATTAATCCAAATAACTTTTATAAGGCATTATTTGTTGTCTTTGTCTCAAACAAAATAATGGAAAGAAACAAAATCTGCTTCATTCATTGAAGAGAAAATTATGCTCTTTAAAGCTGGAGAAAAGGTGTGTGGGCTCTTGGTTTATCTGGGGGGGGGTGGTTTTTTTGTTTGTTTTTTCGGGGTTTTTTTTTTTGTTTTTTTTTTTGTTTTTTTTTTTTTTTTTTCCAGACCTCTCAGTTTTTGGTTTATGTTAGATCTTATCCAAGTAGTGCTTAGGCTTTGATCTAGTCATGTGCCATTCTGTTCCTTATGAACTAAACTCTGGTTTGCAGCAAGACTTTTTTTTAACCTGTTGTTTTCATTTCTTGTATTACCATATAAGCTCCTCTTTGCACTTCTTTTCTGTAGCCTTGTACAACTGTTTGAATTGTATTTGCTGTACTAATGTGGTTTATCCAGTGCCATGGATTTCTAGAAGATATTATTCTGTTCTACGGATTGTGTGGGCCACAGCAGTGATTTATTTATGTATATATTTTTAATAAACCTGCTACTTACCTGTCTTCTAGCTTTGTGATATGTTTCTGTGAATGATCCAAGAGTACTAAATGACTCTGTGCACTCCTTGGCTGCTAGGAGTGTTTCCTCTGTACCCGTACTGAGTAACTGAACTCATGATCCCTCTTTATAGGCAGTCTGCAATTTCAGTCTGGTACTGCATTCATTTTTATTATAAGAGGGCCCAAAATAACCACCTTAAGTTGTGTGCAGTTGTTCTTGGTTTGGAAAGTAATCTTTTAAATACTATGTCTTTCCTGAATCTGAAACACTGTGTAACATCACCAACATGTCAGTAGCTTGTGTTTCTTTCCTTCACATTTAGAAGCCACATTGCTCAATTTGACATCATCATCTGACCTCTCAGTATTTTCAGCTGTCACAGATGCTTATCAGATGGATGGGAGAGGATGCAGTTGCTGGCTTGTCAGGTCTTTTAAGCTTTAGGTCTGACTTAATCTGACTGTTTTATGCCACTTGGCATTTCTTGACACACACTTGAAAATTATGTCTCAACAGACACCTCTCAATCTAGATGTCTCACTCTTGGTCCCTAGTAATTCCTCAGATTTTCCAGCTATCTCCTCTTTTTTGAACTAAACTACAACTGCTGTCCATAGAGTCCCTCTGTAAATATTCTTGCTTACTTTGCACCTGAAGATATTGGTGAGGTAGAAGCTGCAAGACATCTAGAAGATTTTGGTAGTAAAAGAAGAAATATACTATATATATGAAAGTAACAATGACAAACCTTTCCTTTTTCATCACCACTGTATGCGAGCTGGTGTGAAGGTTGCCTGGGATCATTCTCAATGGTTCTTTTGCAGTGCAGCACTGCATGCTGAAATACAGAGCTTTATCACTCATGTCTGCCATAGGGACCTGAAAAGTTTTCTTAGCGATCATTCTCATTCCAGAAATGAAAGATCACTTTAATTTCTGTGTGTTTTTCAGTTTTGCTCAGTGCCCCAGAAGGTTTTTGTATTCTCTCTCAGTACAGTAGCTATTCTGTACAGAATTTGGAGTAGGATTCTTGACGTATTCCATCTAGTCTGGTACCAGAGTTCTGCTACTTCTCCTGCTTAAGTCTGAAATTCAGTGGTGAAACTATGGTGACAAAACATTTAGCAAACTTTTTGTGTTACAAACATCTAGTTTAATTTCATTATATTATTGACACGACCAAATAGCTGCACTTGTTTCTTTTTGAATTGCGGGCTTGACCATATTAATTTCCTTGCTGTCATGCTATTGAAAGAATAATTAAAATTTGCACATTTTCAAAATTAAATTAATGAAAGGATGGGAACTTTGATGTGAATAATAAAGGAATATGTTTTGCAAATTTTTGTTTGACCTGTTGAAAATGTGAGTTTTCATGTACAAGCGCAATGCCCTCCCAGAACTCAGGTATTGCAAGAATGCTGCTATCTGTCATTACCTTAAATTTTTAAGGAAAAGGGAGAAGCAAAGCAACATGCTGTTAAATTTTGCTATATTTTTTTAAAAGACACATTGTGAAGAAAGTCTTAAAGCCTATAAACTCGTATGTTAGGTGAGAATGCTCTTCCAAAACTATGCCATCAAGTGGGCTTTCTAAATTAGCATTTTTTTCACTAGATAACCTTTGTGGAGAAGGCAATTTTTCCTAAGATAGTTATTTAGTAAAATACCAGAGCATACCTGAAACTGACTTGTCAGATTTGGAGTTTTATGGGTTCTTTTCCTTTTGGCTTCAAGTAGACTTCAGTGTGCAGCAGTGGCACCTTTAAGTATGTGAATACTGAATCTGCTTTTGACATTCTTAACATTTGGGAAATATTCTGCTTATTTCAGCTCCTACAATACTTGCAAAAAGAAAGGCCACAGTTGAAATAAAAAAATTAGGAAAGCATTGTAACGGAAATAAATTCAGCTTGTTATTATGCACGTGGTAATACCTAACATGTTACTAAAGGTGGGTGTGTACTTTGCCTGCCCATACCAGGTTCTTGTTACATTTGCAGATCAGTACTTCAGCATGCATCCTACAAAAAGCAGGAAACTTGATATCAGTGTTATTTATCCTCCTTTCTGAAAGCCTATAAAGACTTGCTGAAGTTCTTGGCTTGGCTCGGCTCAAGAGTTGAGGTGACCACAACCTCCATGCGCTTCTGTTGTTCTATATCAGAGGACAAACACTTCATGTCTTGGAGTCCGCGTAGCTCTCAGACTGGAAAGCAGGACAGCTACCAACCACTGTTTTCATATCCATACCTATGCTGTTGAATCACTCTCTCCTACCTTATGCTCACTTGCTGAAGGGAACCGTCTGATTTACAACTGAAGAAGGAACAAATGAAGGGAACTACCTGATTTATGGCTGAAGAAGGAATAAAAATTCACTTTCTGTATGCGTGTTTTAATTAAGTGGTAATTTAATCATGTTTCTTTATTGATTTTAATTATAGCTGGGGTCATAAACTTTGTTTCAGGATGTTTTTCATACATCCTTTCATACTGATTTATAAACTTTCAATCTGTAGGACATAGATATCTCCTTAATATCCAGTTGTTTTGGGTGTGTTGTGACATAATCTTAATGTCAGTCTTTATCTGCAGCTGTGTTATAGAATACAGTACCTCTCTTTGCATGCTAATGGAGGTATTATTCAAACAAAAATTCCCTTGGTGTAGTAGCAGTTAAAATTTCCCCTTTATCTTTCTGAAATTGGAAATCGAATTCCAAACTCCAGCATGAAGAGGTCTTCAAAATCTAAATGTGTAGTTTTGCTGTCTTGTTACATCTTCCTTCAAGTTGGGTGCTGGTAACCTAATGTAAGGTGAAATCTCATTATGAGTCATTGTTTTCCTTGTGACTTTTGTTACGGTTCTGGCTGAAAACTCTATTTTATTCCCATTTTGAGCTGCCTCCTGTCTTTGTTGTTCTACCACCAGTTGCCACCAGTATAAGACAGCTAAATAGCTACTGTGCTGATATTTTAGAGGGACAATAAACACCACTGGAAAATTTTCCCAAGAATATGTCTAGGTGACCAGAAGATTAAATGTATGCAACCAATGATCAGCTATGGTAAAGGTTTAATGAACTGTCTGATATCAATGAGACACAGGAAAAACCTGTGTTACTCAAAAGCAACTACTGGAAGCAGAACAGAAGAGCCACAGAGGGTTGCTGGGGATGGCTTAAAAATAAGCAAAGGTGGCATGAGTTTGTCAGTTCAAGTAACCTTGAACTAAGTCTTGTCCAGATAATGTACCTAAGCAGTTGGTTCTGAGGCTGGATTTCTGCTTACAGTAATCAAATCAATAGTGTCTAGACAAATTGGTGCTGAAGGTCAAGGTGGAAGTGGGGTTGACAGCTGCTGTTTGCGGTGTTTCATGAGAGTATGCCAACTTTCTGTCTGAAGATGGGGCTACAGAATACAGCCACTAACTCTGAACCAAAAAAACCTGACACTTTGTAAAGCAGGTGTGCTGGGTACCAACCCAAATGTGATCTTCCCCTATCATCTCCCCCATGCGTTCATGTACTTGGCTAAAAACCAGTTAAACAAATACTTCATAGAGAGACATAGAAAAGAAATATTTATTTACCTCTCCTTGCTGCAATGAAAGCTAGAGAGCTGTCGTAGCCAGAGAGGTGTTTTCCCTTGGGATTGGCTTAATTTTGTCATTGTTGATGAAA
The DNA here is from genome assembly GCA_026212715.1 of Elanus axillaris. Taxonomy (NCBI): domain Eukaryota; kingdom Metazoa; phylum Chordata; class Aves; order Accipitriformes; family Accipitridae; genus Elanus; species Elanus axillaris. The sequence goes on along the minus strand of JANZLQ010000100.1, from coordinate 34,952,460 downwards.
GTTTTTTTTCAACAGCTTTACTTAATTTTCTAAGTATGTTTACTACATATCTCCGTGTCTGGAAGGGTAGGCACTTTTTGATCATAAATATTTAAACTAGGAATTTTATTTAACAGCATCAAGATAAACAGAGAAAATTGACATGTTTTTCTGACAGCTCTAGTCTATATCATCTAAAGAGTTGTGTAACACATCACAATCACAAATAGGATACTTTGCGTGAAAGCTTAGAAACTGTCCTTGTCAAATGTATATAGAAAGTTTGGGAGGGGGGGTGGAGAATTAAAATCTAGTAGCTCTTTTGAAAGAGTAAGATTTGTTTGAAGTTTATGTTCAAAAATATTTATATGCTTCCAACTACTGTGAGATAAGCTGTGTACAACTTTATTGCTGTTCTATAGCATAAAGGTTATTGTGTTTTTCTTTTATAGTACTGATATCTACCTGAAAAGCTTTATAGCTGTCTAGAATAGGGTATCATGCATGAAGAACTGCTCTTTGATTTGTTATGAATGTTACAAAAAATTGGATATGAGAGGATCCCAGTTTAGTGAAATAGAAGCATAAGCAGTAGTAAACTGTGATTTTAGTCCACAGTAACACTCTCTTGAACCAAGAAGAGCTGCAGTATATTGTGAAGTTTAGGACTAGAACGGAAGAATCTTGTAGCTATTGTTGCTTTTTAAAAAAGCAAGAAGGTTATTCTTTCATGGAAAAATACTAGTCTGCTGATTTGCTTTATTTAAAAAAAGAAATTAAAAGAAAGAGGGAAACACAATAGCAAAAAAAACTCCAAAACAAACCAACCAACCAACCAAACCCCCAGAAAACTCAAAAACCCTTAGCTAAAATTTTAAAGTTATGTTTTATGTTTCTGGAGTTCTTCCACTAGAGGGTGGCAGCGTCTTTCCTTTTGGTGTAAGGCTGTGCCTGTGGGAATCTACTGTGTGGACTTCTCTGTGTGTACTCATTAATAATAGAGTGTATAAACGAAGAATGGTGAGTTTAATATCTGGGATATATGTAACTATTGCAATTCTTACTATAGGCTTTTCTATTTCAGATTACTTATGTTTGGATCCTATGAAAGAGAAACAAATGTTCATTGCACAATGGAGCTGAGCAGTAATGTTTGGGAAGAAAAATCAAGAAGTTCTATTAAAACGGTAAAAAGTGTATAATCTTTGCATATTGCAGTATGTCTTATGCTCTTAATACATTGTCTGAAAAGACTGTATCTTTGGACAATCAAATGGGTGATAGAGCAGGAAAAAAAATAACCTAAAACTTAACAGACCAGTTATTTACTTTTTAATCCAATGTATTTCACTGTCAAATTGACATGTATGGATAACATCATGTTCAGTTATCACAACTGTGCTTGAAAACATACCTAGTTTGAATATATTGTCAATTGTCTATCTGCATTAAAACAAATAGTGTAAAATATGCACTTTTATAGTGCTGTTATATTTGGGTGGGGCAATGTTTAGAAAATGGGAAGATCTACCTGTCTTTCACTGGCCAGTAGTGTATTCCTTTCTGATGGTGAGTGTTGAAGACGGTGTGATCAGAGGGTAGGTGGCTCATGGGACTGACTTTCTCCTTTTCCCCAGCATTTTGTGAAAATATAGGCAATTGCTGTAGATCTCAACTCTTTTTAGAGCATATGAATCCTACTCTGCCAAGGAAAAATACTTTTACAAGTATTAGCAAATACAGAAAGTAGTAGTGTTGGTGGTATTGTAAGTTAATCTTTTACTAATTATCATGCTTGATAACATGAGTTTAGCAGCACAGAGCCTACAAATTGCCTTTCTTTTGTGTGTGTGTGAGGATGAGAGTTTCCTTTTTTTTTTTTTCTTCAAATGAGGGGTGGAAAGAGTCTTTCAGTTTCACATTAGAGTGATATGCTGGTAGTCATCAAATTGAATTGGGCTTATACTGAGCAATAAGTAAAGTGCTTATTGAAAAAAACAAAAACCAACAACAACAACAAAAAACCCACACCCCAGAAGCTTTAAAAAGACTTTGTTAACAATGCGTTTCATACAAAGAAATCACTGGAACAAAAATCAATGTCCTCCATTTTACCCTCTGCTGAGTGCAACTAGCTTAAGACCTGTGCCTTTGTTACATTTGACTAGAGTTGTGTTTGGAGACAAGCATCATTTTGCCACTGGAGCAGCAAGAATCTAGAATTTCAGCATCTCATTCAGTTTCTGCAATTAAATTCCACTTTGCATTGTTTTTAAAACTCCTTGTAACAAATGCTGTGATACTTGTGTTCAGCTTACTGTATATTATGTCTTGCTAAAAGGGTGTATGGCTGAGCAACAGACAGAAAGCCTCTTTGTCTTAGCTGCTGTATTCTTACTCAAATGAAAAACTTGAAGGGAGGGTCGAGGTTCACCTATGCTCTCTTAGGAACCCATAACACTGTGTGGCAATTAGCTTTCTGAGTGTGTCAGGGAAACGGTGTGTGGGGAGCCTGCAGCTGCAGCGCAGACCGAGACAGAGAAGAACTTTCCCAGAGCATGGTTCAGCAGCCAGATATCATAAGAATGGATAGCAGCTCAGGACTATGTTCTACAGAAGTTGTCTCTGTCTTGGCCCCCTCTCTACCTGCTCCTAAAACAGTGGTGTTTGTGTGGTTGTGAGTTAGGCATGTCAACTCCCTGAGTTGGCTTGCTGCACAATAGCTCCAGTGCTGGTGGAAAGGAGAAAGAAGGGTGGGATGGCAGTAGGTTCAGCTAGTTTAAACAGCACCAGAGATGATGGCCTGAAGTGTTCCAGTGGTCCTGAGAGGAATTACTGGGTTTGCTTAACTCCAGAGGTTGCTAGACTTCATTGAGGCACTAGGCAGGAGATAGATTTGAGTAGTTTATTTTCAGACCATTTTTGTTTAATCTGTTTTATGCAGAAGTTTTTAATTTTGTTTAACTTTTTCTAATTTGTTCTAATCTAAAGCTTTAAGCCTCTTTACGTGATCACATAAGGATAAGGTAGGAGCAGTTCAGCCTTAGCAGTCTGGCCAGTTCATGGTCTTAACCCTTTCCTAATGATAACGATAATAAATATTTTCAAAAATTTCAAGAAGCAAGCAATACTGCTAGCGTTCAAAAAAAACCAGTAACCAAACCGAAAATCCAAACAGTTTCAGGATCTGGACCCAATGCTGATAATACTTATGTGAACGACCCTGTTGTTGATACAAGCTGTGTATGAAACCACGCACTGATCTCCAGGATTGGTGCTGTAGCAATGAGGGTGGCAGTACACTGATTTACCATTGTGCTTCTCTGGAAAAATTAATTTGTGCTTACTTTTAGGTAATTTTGAGTAGCAATATTGGAATGTATTCTTTTACACTCTAGCAACAGAATAGGAAAGAAAAAACTCTGTGGGCATCATGGCACTGGTGTGTTTGTGACAGCAGGTGGCAGTAGGACTAAACTGATGGCGGGTGGCATGGCTTCTTTTTTAAAACTACAGAAAAGTACTCGGGGTGCAACTCTCAAGAACTCATCTTCTGTTTCAGCATCTAAAATTAAATGGCAGGTTTTTGAAATTTCTTAAGCTTTTGGAAGTCTGGCCTTAGATGCATAGAAAGCCCTTCTCTACATTGATGTTGCAGTCCTTCATTAAGCATAGTTCAAACACTACCTGCCTGAGAGCAGAGACTCCTTGATCTGAATTGCTCTAGCTCTGCCGTCAGTCTGAAGAATTCACTGTGCTCAACCATGTTGAACTTTAGGCTGCTAGATAGGCGTCCTGATTCAAAGATTCTGCTTTTGAAAATCTTGATATGGTAGAATATGGAAACTGAAAATTAGCAACTTGCAGAACTACTTATTGCCTCTCAACTTACATTCAACAGATGTAGTGAAATCATGGAAGTGTCTTTTCCTTAGGAAATCTGGTTAAATATGCAAGTTAAGTTACAAAATGTTAGGACATCTCACTGGGTGGCAAGAGTATTGCCAAAGATCCTCAACAAAATAGGAAGTGTTCCTAACACGCTTAACACTGGAACTTAGTTATTTTTGTCAGAAATTGTAACTGTGTGATTAGTTAAATAGGAAGCAATAAAGAAAAAACATGGTGTTATTTTTCTAAATAAAAACTCTACTTGTATCTTTAATTGTGATTTTTAGCTGTAATGCAATGTTAACCACAAGGCAGCTGATCGTAATGCTTAATATTTTTCTAATATTAAATCCTTCTTTTAATGCTGAAATGTACAATAATTATTTGAGATGAAGTTGTTAGAATGAACATCAACTTCAGAAACTATAGAGGAGAAATGGTAGGCTAAGTTGAAGTGAAAAGTAGAAAGATACATTTGTGATTTAAAAGCATCTAATTTGTATGAGTCTCACATAGGCATGAAAATACATCCTCTGATTCAGACTACATTCTACAATGCTCCTCAGGAAAATTCTCATAACTTTCCATACTTCCTGGCATTTTCATTCTTTTTATTATTTAATAGCAGTGATAAAAGATTAGACAGGTTTAATACTTCACAATGAATTTTGGCGAGCCTTTAATCTGATCCCATTATTTATGGAATATTAGTAGGTGTCAAAATTGGTTTTGAAAAAAGATGCTGTGTTATTGAAAATATCTAGAGCATTATTGAAGTGTCTGTTATAATATGAAAGTGTCTCAGGCTTCTGTTTATCAAATCATTCTGAAACACCAGTATGGTGTTCAGATGTGAACTTTAGAGAGGTGATTTGGCACATTCCCATGTGACACATGTGAACATTCTTAAATATCTTAATTAGTAGTACATGCTGCTGGAATTAACGTTAATCACTGCATTGCTTTGTAAAACTTAATTATGTATGGATAGGATGTAGTAATTAGCATTAGCAGCGCTGGATTACTAGACAGGTGTTCTATGGCTAAATAATTAGATATGTCTGAATAATTAGGTATATGTTTGTAGATATTAAATGGAGGCTGTGTCATAAATGTGAATGGTTATGTCCACTGAACTTCCAGTTAGCAATACCAGGCTGATTTCTACAAACAGAATGAATTGTTCTATTTTCCCTTGGAGCACATCTGTTTAGAGTGGACCCCGGCCTTGTTACACTGAGTGAGAATCTTGCTGCTAAGTTTACTCATGCCAGCACTTCATGTCTAGTGTTGTGAAAGAGTAACAGTTTTTCAGCAGAAACTGAAGTTGCTCTGTGAATAAAAGGAAAGGATAGTCTGCCTTCTGTAAAAGTGGCAGAAGAATGGACATAGAAATGATCTTGAAATACTAGTAACAAAGACCTGAGATAGCTTTGCAGCAATTAAGTATTCCTTATATTGACTGTGCAACACTTTGGCTGCTCAATGGATGCTCGGCTGCCCTGAGTGTGGCAAGCACTGGCACTTTCCTCTGGTTCTGGCACTGTAGAGAAGAATGAATGAAGAGTATAGTTGTATTGAAATGCGAATCTAATTTCTTATGAACTGCTCTGCATACCTTGGTAGTTGTATTGCCTTTCTTTAGGTATTGATTTTTCTGACAGATAAATTAGTTTTCCACAAATTGTAGAAACTACTGCAAAATTAATGTTTTCTCCAGTCCATTTTGAACATTGTGGTCAGCACTGAAAGGGAAGACCAGTGACACCATCTTTCAGTACTGCACTCTGAATTTGTGCATGTGTATACATACACATATATAGGCCATGATCTCCACTTCTTTTGGTGAGGTTATCTTGATCGGTATGGCTTTTTATAGGTAAATTTAATAACTTTGAAATTGCTGTAGGCAGGCTGGTTGGTACCTGTTTATAAAAACAGAGCAGTATTTCTCAGCCTTTCATAAAACTAAATTTCCTTTATCAGGGATTAAGGGAAACTTAAAGGTATTCCAGTACTGTAACATATGAATGTAAAAGGAGAAATAATGTAAATCAAATCCAGCACCTTCTGAAATGAGTTGCCTGAAGATATAAACTATAATGTCAAAATTTAAAGCAGTGGTGAAACGTTAATTTGTAAATACATAGAGTTAAATGCCTCACAGTTGGCATTTCAGTGTGCTTATTTAACAGCCTGCCATTTCAGCATTTAATCCTATCAAAAGAAAGGAGGAGGATTAAAGTAAGAGAAGCTTTTTGAAAATGTCACTTTTTATGAAAATTCATGATCTTGTAAAATTTGATAATATTTGTAAATACAATGGGGAATAGTTCTGAGATTTGTGCCTTACATAATATTCTGTAATCCGTCTTTCAAATAAACTTGAAGGCCATCAGGATTTTTTCGGTCTCATCCTAAACATTTAAGCTTTTTGACTTGAGGCTTCAGAAAGCTTTTCTGTGATTTAATGAGAGACCTTCTGTGAAAATGCACTATAGTTCTTTACTGCTCAGAGACTATTGAATATGAACATTAACCACCCCCTCCCAAACCAACAAAAAAAACTACTAACAGCTGCTTTTTTTAGTGCATGTATATTCAGATAGTTGTTTAGAACCAGTTGTCATCACTCTCGTCACGGCCTGACCTGATACTTCTTGCCTGCTTATAAATCATTCAGAAGGTATCATGTACTGCATCCTTGGGCATGCACACCCTCACCAGGGATGGGTAGAAAGCAGAGCTTGCTACTCTTTTGCATTTGGCAGCAGGTAGTACTAAAAGCATCATGTGCAACCAAGTCTGTAGCTTCCCTTACATGCGCCTTCTTTCTCCTTATGTCCAAGCTTGAAGTTGTGATCCTTCCCAGCCTTCCCTGGAGTGCTGCAGAGACTGCTTGCAATGAATCTGACTTGCTGAGTTTCAAATTTAACATACCAAATGGAAAGATTAATGGATAAAGTAACTTGAGTGAGAAGAATCTGTAATGAACAAGGCTTAATGCTCTGTGTGTGCTTGCGCTTCGCCATCCCCAGCTCCTACTTTAAGAGCTGCCAACAGAAGCTCTTACTCATAGTATTCAGGCTTAGGAAGAGAAGTTCTTCTGCAGCCAGGTATTTGGCTCGTATAGTGAAGGAAGTCTGTTTTGAAGCCACTTAATTCCAGTCTAAATCTCAATTAGATTTTTGTAACCAAATTCTATTGCAGGTGCTGTTGGTGATATTGTCTATTCAGTTGGGGTCTTCCAGGTGGATATTTTGCAGGGTGTTGTACTCTCTGAAAGCATGGTAGTGACCTCCTCCTGATTCATCAGAGAGTCATGAAAGAGGCACAAGCCTTTCAGCTGGCTGTGTTGGGTGAATTCACCTTTGTAAGACCTCTCTGTATGACTGTTCTAGGACAGAAACTATATAAAACTTCAAGCTTCATCAGGGATTAGTTCTGTTCTATAATGCTTTTTAAAGAGCTGATAAACAACATTCATTTTCGCTGTGTTTTTTCCTTGAAGGTTACACATGTAATAGCCAACCTCTAGTACAGATTCTTGGAGTTACCTTTTAGTTGCCTATCTTCCATATCCTTCTGATAGTACACAGTTTGAATAGCAATTGTAAGCTTTTCTTGTCATACTTTTTAACTTTTGTATTTAAAATACAAAACTACTAAGTAAACACTAAATGATATCTTTTCCTTAAAAATGCTTGTAAAAGCTAAGATGGGCACACAGTTTTAGTGTGTCAATAGATGCGGTGCTGATGGCTTTTTTTTTGTATTCTTGTCATCTATTCCGCTGCATGTCCAAATATTGGATGCAAGGAAGAGTTTAAAGTAGGCTTTACAGCAGCTGTGTTTCTTATTTGCTAAGAAATTGATTTACAGTGATAGCTGATCTTGCTAAATAAATAGATGGTTGATGCATGAAAGCTAACTTTGTTTGCATAAACAGTATGGCCTATTGTAAGAGAGATAACAGTGTTTTATTGACCAGAGTAAACAAGGTGGTTTCTGGGTAATTCAGTATATTTCTGGAATGACTTTCTGAACAGTTTTGTTACATCCTCTTGCAGAGTTGTACAGCCAGCTGAGCTAGCAGCTCAGGTTGGAAGCTGCTGCATATGGCTGGAGCAGAATGGGAGGGACTTACTTAAACACAGATATCCACAACTACCTTTCAAAAAATAAGTTTATTTTCATTGGTTTGTAGTTTGTTTTCCTCTTCAGCCTTCTAGTTTACTTTTAGAATATATTTCCTTAGAGCACCTTTATAAAAGTTAACCTCTTCTTAACATATTAGGGTTTTTTCTTTTCAGATGGGGAGATTGGGATCTGTTCCTACTAAGGAGGTAGTAATTGGATTGAAACTAATTTACTCATTTATATGGATTTTAGTGATGTTATAATGTTTCCTTACCAAATCAGGACGTTGCCAAATAAACTGCTGGGCATGTCAGAAACTGTTTCCTTCCATTGGTGAATGGTTACATCTCCCAGAATAACTAAGAAGGCAGCCTGTGTTCAAATGTTTAATTACTGGACAAAAATGTGTTTTCCAGGTTGTAACGACACAAAGAGAGAAAACGTGGGAGTGGGTAGAAAGTCTTGGAAAAGGGCCACGTGGCTGTGAGTAAAAGTACTTGTTATATAGTGAGGTACTGGCACTTGGTGCTCATGCTTTCCTAAAACCAGTTAACTTCTAAAATCCGTGTGAGACATGTAGGGGTTTGACACATGACAAAGTTGTTAGGGGTGTTTGTTTCTGACTACAAGCTGTTCAGTGATAACTTGTCTGAGTCACTCCCACAAGTAGTTCATCATCTGGAAGTTCATCTTGCAATTAAGGAAGAGAAGATTACATTGTAGTTTCTGCAGATTGTCAAAGGATAGGCAAGGTCTTGTAGTTATGACAGAACAGTTGATATTTAACTTCTGACCCATTAGTGCCCTCAGTAAACTGGCATTGCCCTTGGTTCCAAGTATAAACAATTCACCTGTTTATAGACTTTGAAGTACAGTAATAACTACCGAGAAGACTCCTCTTCTGAATGCCTCTTTATTTAGTTGCTTTGTTCACAGTTTTCAGTCTGAGCAATTAAAGCAGCTCAGCTCTCTACTAGAAGTTTATCAACAGCCTGCAGTTAGATCTTGCATTTAATTTGGGGTTTACTCTTTACGGGTGTCTGACACCTTCCAGTGGTCACCTGCAGTATGTCAAATGCTGCTACTGAGTTTTACCTACCCTTGTTTTCTACGTTGTTTATTGCTGTTATGGGCTGTACTAGAGAAGGAGTAGGGAGGGTGTGTGCAAATGAATGTCCAGGAGGAGTTAACTTATTTTAGTAGGATTTTGCCCAAATTGGTTATATCGTTTATATATATATATATTTGTTGTTGTTGTGTGGCTTGTTTTGTGGTGGTGTTTTGTTTTTTAACCCATGTTCACAGATAGAGTTTGGAGACTTGACAGAGTCTTTAGCTAAAAGACTAAATGCTAAATGTTAAATGACTAAAAATGGTGGATAAGTATGGCAGACCATTTCTTGAAGTAAAGTAAACCTGTTGCAGATTTGCCTCCTGGAAAGCTTCTACTTCTCATTTGATAGTCTGAAAAAGGCATAACTAGGCTAGGGTAATATCAACTGTTCAGCAACTCATTTTGACAAAATGAAAGAGCCAGAGTGAAACATAATGGCATATGTTACAGTGCGGAACTGTGCCATCCGAAACAGATGTTTTGGGTGACACAAACAGTGATACAGGGAGCAGATGGAGACAGCAGAAAGGAGATGGATTGGTACTTATTAAATAGTGTTTGTCACCAGGTGAGCAGGTTCTTCAGCACTAAGAATAGGCTTTAGAGGGATGTATAAAATGCAGCTTCCTGAACAGGTTGGTTATTACAGGCTGCTGTGTAACTGAAAACATTGTTGGGAGGTCATCTGTCACTTCTCTAACAGAAATTTGCTTGGCTATTGTTGTTTCTCATTTTTAATGCATCAAAGTATCCAAACCAACCACTTGCTTTTAGTTAATGGACAGACTGAGAACCAGTCAGTTTGAGGCGTTGTGGCATTCGTGTTCCCATCTTTCTCACAGCCCCACTCACTCAGAATCCACACTGTGTGACAGTAGGACAAGGTATCCAGTTACCCTGCAAGTCTTTAGGGAACATCAATAGCATGGGCAGCCAGCAGGAATGCCCTGTGAAAGGTGTGGCCATATCACAGTTTGGACAAGCATGTATTTTGCTTATCTGCTAATACCTGCAGGGCCTCTGTTCCTGTCTGTCCTGAGCTCCCGGTCAGTAAGGGCTGCTCTCCCTTGAAGGCGCCTGGCATAAGGTGATATTCTTTCACACATCTGCTTTGGCCTGCAACATGCTATACACTTAGGAGTGTGATTTATGCTTAGAGTTGCATAAGTGCAGCTGTTTGCATTGTTTTTTGGGGGTTTGGGTTTTTTTTTTTTTGTTGTTGTTTTTAAATAATCAGAAGTGTGAGTGTGTATCTGCTTCTGGCCGAACTCATCTGTGCTCCTGGCTGGATTTCATCAGTTATCCTTTTGTTCTGATGAGCTTTTAGAAGAGATTGTATTCAACGTTTCTTGAACATTAAGTATATGCTAATTCAATAAGCATATTATAGAGCATGTGAAGGGAAGAGGAGAGCTTACAGGGCAAATGGCATTGGATTCCACAGTTTTGCTTTTCACAAAATGGCTTGTATATAAACATTCTCATTAGTAGAAGAAACCTCAGCTGCTTGGTTCTGATTCTCATTTTTATATTTACACCAGCTAAATTAACAATTACATTAGCTTAAACAAAAGCATAAGCAGGTTAAATACCAGGAAGAAATTTGGAATGTAGATTTTCTTAAATATCCTTAATTAATAATATATAGTATGATAATAATTATTAGTAATAATGATTTAACTAATGAGCCCACAGTTCTTTAATGTAGATATTTAATGCCATTCAATGGGATCAAAATGAATTTTCATAAACCACAAATAGTTGATATCTAGTGGTCTTAAATTTTGTGGTTCATGTGTCAAAATACAGGCATAAAAAACTACTGAGTGACTGCAGCAAAAGGCTTTAATTTTGTGGGAGAAAGTCCTTATTCTGAGTACACTCTTACATAATGTAGCTATTTTTATGAAGTCAAATGAGTTAAGTAGTTCAGATTCTTGGACTTGAGGTAATGCAGTGTTGTTACATGTGTCATGTCTACCTTCCTAGAATGTAATTATTTAACTGAACATTATCTCAAAATGACTATTCTTTTTTTTTTTTTTCTCCTTGTTCTTCAGTCATAAACTGAAGCAGAAATTAGATGTTTGTCTCAGGGCTACAAGTCTCTTCTAGGTCTAATAGGGTGGAGCTCAACACCTGGAGGGAACACAGCGAATGAGAATGCTGTTTGGAGTATTTATATGTTGACATTATAATTTTCACTAGTTATGATACTGTGGCTATTCTGTGTCTGTAGAACAACAGGAGTGAAATCTTGCTTTGTAGGCAAAAGTGCAGGTTAAGATAATTATTAGTGCAGGATAAGTAATTCTTCTTGCCTTTTCTTAAGGGTGACCAAGCATTTTAAAAATACTTTCCATAATTAAAAAAATGTATAAGCAAGCATTTTGCAATGCAAGTGCGGTGCGTGTCTCCAAATGCTCTATAATGACAGCAGATAGAAATGAGAAAGTAATATGAGTAGGCAGCGTAGCAGTTGCCTTGGAAAAGCCTTGGGGTTCAAAAATGGAATTGCTGATTCCCGTTACATGAATGAAATGACTAAAAGGTCATTCCAGTGTATTAAGGTTACATATAGCAGAGTGGTGCTCTGCAAAGGACACCTACATATCGGAAGTAATCGGTAGTGAATCATCATTAGAAAATGGAGCATTTCCCTTAACGTAGTCTGTTAAAAAGCTGCCTCTATTAAAGTTTTGGTAAGGTAAAGCGAATCTTTGAACTATGAATGTCTTTACAAATATTTTAACCAAAAGTCAGTACCTTCAGATCTATACTGCTGTCATCTGTTTCCATTTTTAGGTCCTTAGTTTGGGGCAAATATCAAGCCTGTGTACCCTCAGATCCATTTGATGTTAATTGAAGCTATATAGTTTCCTTAGCTGAAGGAAGAAAACAAAATAAAAAAGACCCCATAGAAATCTGAGGCCAGGTATGCAGAAAGGGTTTTGTTTTGGGTTTTTTTTTTAAATTATTATGAAAATAGCCATGAAGTTTTTCACACCTAAACAAATACATAAATTTATTATATATGTATGTATACATGTTGTGCATATATATAAAAATACATGCACTTAATATATACAGATCTGTGTGTGTGTGTATATATATATAAAATGAAAAAAACCACCCATCAGTTGTTCTTCTTCAGTTAAATTTAAATGGAAGTCTCATGGATAACAAGTTGACCATGCATTTAAAAATGTTGATACTTGTAAATACAATAAATGACCCCTGAGAAACTGGGCTTGGCTTACCTGAAGTTCATCAGTGCTTACAGCTCTGATGATGCACAAAAGAGTCAAGAAAGACAAAGATGATGTTTGAGAGCAATTGCAGAAATCTGTTTGTAGGTTGCTGGGTAGTTAAATCACACATCTGTGGGAGTATATTAAGAATAAGCTGTACAGCAGCTTGTAAACTAAAAATACAATCACTTTACATAACAATGTGAACTACATGTGAAGTGAGCATAGGATTACAGTGTTCATAACTTTATAAAACAAACAAACATGTGGTCCATCTCCACTGTAATGTCTCACCCTTTCAAACCAGTGTTTTCCACGGATCTCAAATCAGATGCACATTTGTAATAAGTAGAGACAAAAATAGACAGTGCATATGACTACATTGAACTAGTTAAGTGTTAACAAGCAACCTGCTTAAGTTATAAACTGCTGTTCAGTCACATGGTATTTTCTGTGAAATGGGGAGTCAAAAGAGATTTAAGTTATATTATAGCCTGTTCTTAGGGAATATGAAAAACACTATGTGACAAAGGCGTTGACAGATGTTGTACATACTCATGTATAACATGCATGTACTCATAATTTTTTGATCTGAAAGCTATGTATAGACTGTAGGTAAAGTTGTCCTCTCCATGGACATGTATATATAAATAAATGAATGACAGTTTGGAAAATGGATGTGCATATCAAACTACGTTGACAGTAGGATACTTAGTACATGAGTAAGTGGTACAGCCGGGGGGCTGAGGACATGACTTCCACACCGTACGCATCGTGGAGGTTTTACTGGGGTCTGCATCTCTTTTTCTATCCTGGACTTACCACGGGTTAGTGTTAAGAGCACATTGTCGGGTGTAGCTTCCTCTGGAGACAAAGCACTTTGTGTGTTTCAGGAGCACTACGGAATGCAAATCAAAGCACAGTAGGTGGAGACAGTGGGGAGTTCTGCCTCAAGAGCACACACCTGATCTGAACTAAAAAGCAAATGTAGGCATATGCTTTGAGCAACTGTTAAATCGCAGATTCCATCTTCGGTGTTGACTGGATTGCTGCTCCTACCTCTTTTGTCTCTTGAATGAGCTAAAAAACTGGAAAACTTGGTTCCTCATTGTCTTGCACATGGCACGAAGGTCTGTGTGCAAAAGGTCATTAGGATTTTAATTTTTTTCTGTTTATGGAGGGTGTAGAAAAGAAGTAACTGAGGGGCTCTTGAAGCCTGGGTTAAACTTCACCTCCTGTGGGGTGGCAGGGAGGTGGGTTGCTTGTCGATGGATTTAGATTATGCAGTGAGGCTGATGCAGAAGTCATTTTGTGTGAAGGGCTTGGAGGTCGTGGAAAGAAAGTGTTTCACATATCTGCATAGGAGAAAAAAACCTGAAGGCCTCTAGCTGCCCATATGTTAAGTATTTGGGAGGGGGCAACTGTGGGCAAGACAGGATAGATCCAATATATACAATTCAAATCCTATAAAATAGCTCAAAATGGAAAAGAAACAGGTAGCGATGGTGTGCAGGTAACTATATTCTGTCTTGTCTAGGTAACTTGATTTCTTGTGATGCCTAAACCGAAGCGGCTACATTTGCTTTGGTAGTCATTTGTTACTTCTTTGGACTGTTGCTTTACTTTGGAGGAGTGATGTCTAGTGCTGAGTATTGATGAGATGAGAATTTTGAGGGTGCTCTGGAGTTTTCTTAGTTGTGATGTCCTGTTAAAGTAAAGGGAATTAAAGGAGTGGTAGGGGTGAGTTTGTTGATTGGTAGGGTTGGTTTTGTTGTTTTGAGGCTGATATGAATGTGCCTGAATTACAGGAATGCAGTTTTGACCTGAAGAAGGCTCTCTACTTAGGTGGGGTATGATGTGTTAAGGGTGAAATACTGCACTCGCAGCTCAGCATGCGAGTTTAGGAAGGCCATGGCACAAGGCTTGCTAGTTGAGCAGCCGCATCAGAAAGGAAAAATAAGGCACTGGGGGGGGTGGGGGGAAGAGTTCAGTTGGCTGGAATTTCTTTGAAAGCTTCCGGTAAGGAAAATACCCTAGGTGCTAGGAAATGTATTGCTTAACCAAACCAGTTCTCTAAGCAGCACTTAGAGATGTATTACCTGTTAATCATTAAAGGAGAAAGCAAGCATAGTAGTAAGGGAGAGCAAATAATGACTGTTAATTTGGTGCAGGAGACCAGGTATGATGATGAATAACTGCATCAATTCAGCTGCATAAACAGAGAACAGAAGATGTCTAACAGAATAATATTGCCAACAAAGTCATAGGAGTAGTAATGTCATGGGAGTAGAGTAGCTGTAAATATTTGGCTACAGTGGAATCTTTAAAATACCTGATTAACGTATGTTATCTGTACGTTATAGTACAACTACAAGTTTTCTGGGAGTTGCTATCAGAAATATTAAACAGCTGGCTTCAGTAGAAAAATTCTCGATTTCAAGCATTTCTTCATATATGTACACATATATATATGTAATTCCAAACAAGATTTAAATGATATCTGAACAAGCTATCTCTTTGGTTATTAGACTAGATCAGAGTAATTTAGAATGGAAGGGAATTCTGGAGGTAATCTGGCCAAGCTTCACCCAGGTCAGGGAGGGCTAAGCTGGCTCAGACTGCTCAGGACCCTGTTCAGAGGGGCCATGGCAGCCAGGCAGTGCTAGTTGTTAAAAGTCTTTTCTGTAAAATTTTTTTTTTTTCCCTTACTAAATAGTATGTGACAGACTATACTGTTACACAGGGAGGGGGAGGGCAGGCAGCAGAGCTATCTGAACTCATTTTGACTAGTTAAATAAAAATAATTCATAAAAAAGTGATTTAGCCTTGAGACCAATCTAGGACTGTTTCTATGGGCATGGCTTCAGATGGAGTAAAATTTCTTTGTGTTGCAGGCATTCCAGGAAAGATACAGTTTTAGCCTAGAAACTCTAATGAAGTTGCATCAAGGTTATGCCTGCGCTTACAGACCTGCTAGAAAGAGAAAATAATAAATATGTAATTTTTTTTTCCCAATTTATTAAACTTCTGCAGTCTGGCTACAGTGGGTGATTAGCCAAACCATGGGAACATCTATGATGGATTTTTATTCATCGCAAACAATATTTGAGCAAAGAGTGTGTTTTGGGTTTTTTTTAACCAAGTTTTTTGCCACGTTTGATAGATGCTTCTATTTCCGTTACATTTCTTAAAGATGTAGCTATTGGAAGAGTATCTGAAATAACATATATTCTAAAAATATGTTTGTAATAACTAGGAATGGACTTTTGGCTGCTGTTGTGAGCAAAAGCATTCAGGTTCTTGCCAACTGATGTACAGAAGTGCACTAGGAACCACAGTCTTGGTTACATATGATTGAGGTAACCAAGAATTGTAATTAATTCCTGAGCTTTAAAAATAGCTACTAGGAGGAAGTAATTTTGTAAAAGGTCATTAGAGCAATAGTCTGTCATGTCTAATAATTGGAATGAAAGTAAATAAGTTTTACCAGAAATTAAAGAATCTGATTCTAGCTAAGATCACACAATTTACTTTTACAGACATTAGTTTCATTTCTGGATGTTTTGGCAGCTGGAAGTAGAAACCTATAAAGGCATTGGAAATGTGGCCTGGACAGAATATACTCCTTTTTGCACGTTCAAAAAAATAATTTAGTGGAGCAAAGTGATCTTTTTTGACATTGCCAAACCCCCAGCCCACTCTCTAGCTCTTCAAATGCTGAAATAAATATTTTAAAGCTACAGTGGAAAAGAAGCAAGGAATGTTGCTGTGGCTGCAAGATGAAGAGTTTAGGAAAAGATGCTATATAGGTCTTGACTGATTGTATCCTGGGCCTCCTTTTCAGCAAAGAACTTGTAGAACATGAGATGTGCAAGCTAACTCCTTCTTCTGTCTATATCAAATCAGAAAATAAATCTTTGACATTGAAACTTGGCACTTTTTTCCTATTTTTTATTTTTAAGTTTTATTGGAGAATAAATTTACTACCTTCTGAAAGGAGTTCTTCAAGCTAGACTTTTTTTTTTTCTTTCTATGTGCTTTGCGGTGGCTTGTGTCAAGCAGTCCTACAAATTACTAGGTAAGCTTCAACCTTTATGTATTGCTAAATGCAGAGTGCAGGAGTGTAAATTCTATTGTCAGTAGAATAAATTGATTCTTTTTTTTTTAAAGGTGGAATTTCTGTTGAGACAACAGCATAAATCCAAAATAGGAGAGCAATTGTTATCTAACCGTTACTTAAGGCACAGAAGACTTCTCAAGTAGATCATAAACATAAAGTGTATGACAGTCATTCTTTTATCTATCTATGGGTATCATATATTTCTCCTTGTTTTATTATAAAAAGAAAAGCAGTTGAGAATGCTGAATGAGCAGGCAGCCAGTCTCTATCAGTTGGCCAGAAACACTTTAAAGCAATGCTTTCTGTAAAAGAGAGGGTATGGCTAATATGCAAAACTTGAATGCGTGGACTGTACATAAAGGTGTGCCTTTCTTAGAATCTATCGCTTCACCCCTTGCCCTAAAATATCCTCTAGTTCCCTTCTCTGAGTATTGCTGCTCTTCAAGATAATGTTTTCACAGGAGTGGCTGCTACTTTCTTTAGTAGCTGGGTGCCAGATTTCTGTACAGCACATACTCTTACTGCAGGTGTGCTGGTCGGTATACATGGTCTCACGCTTCTGTTATTTTGTGGCTGGTTCTGTGCTCGTGCTATTGCTTATTGAGATACTAGCATTAGCTGTCCATTACCGCTTCTGATAAGAACAGTTCCTGGGGGCAGCTGGAAGTTGACCAGTAACTGGAAGGCACCATTTATCTTGAATACTTGGTATAATGGGACTGTTAGCTAGGGGTCTTTGCTAATGTAGGGATTCATTTTTAATTGGTTATTGTTAGTATTGCAGTTTCTTGGTATTTAATGGTTTCAGAAAATCATATTTGGTCATGCACTATTAAGGTAGTTATGTCAACTCAGTGTCACTGAAGTCCAGAGGCAGAAGTTTTGATATTCATTTCAAAGTGTCTCTTTATTCATTGAAAGAGTCTCATTTTCACATGCAGTTAGATCGCTCTCTTTTTATACCCCTGCAAGTATCTGTATACCTGTATGACACTTTTTTTTAAGATACCACAGTGATTTGTAAAATCTGTGTTTTTTGAACTGCTGTTTGAGAAAAATCTAAGTATTTAACCAGGCAGAGACTTAAACCAGGAGGCAGTGCAGTTTGGCTCTAGTCCCTCCGTTAGCCCTGTGTCATCGTTAGAGCTTTACTATTTATGTTCCCCCAACAACATATATCTGCAACAAGCCCAGGTAAACAGCTCTGATTTTCTGTAGGGTGAATTGGCGCTCGGGCCCCATACCACATCAGGGTCAGCCACTCCAAAAGGGCAGCCTGCCTGCTGAGAAGGTCTTGCTGCCAAGGGAGTGCCAAGGGTGCTGCTGTGGGACCACCCCTGTCCCTCTCCACTTACGTTTGGGCAGGGGGGGATCTTGCCACTTGTCCCTATCAGGACTGTGTTTATCCCTGTGAACCACAGCACTGCAGCTGCCATGGAGAAGGGCCTTAACAAAAAACCCATCTATTCTCCATGGAAGCAAGCACATTCACTCTCTGTGTAATAAAGCCCTAGCTCTTTCAATAATTATAAGCAACATATGACTTAATTTCATTATCATACACAAGTCACGATCCTTGCATGTTTTTTTTAACCTTGGCTTGCTTTGTACACAAAATACTATTTCTAGTTCAACTCAGATGTGTGTGCTTATATGAAAATGAGGAAAAAAAATCAGTGGTGATTCTACTGAAAACATCTAAATTACAGTCCATTTTTGGTATTTGTATGACTTAGCAGTGTAGAATTACCTTGGTTTTAATTATTTTGCAGTGCTCTTCTTCAAATGGTATTGAAGTATGTAAGTCAAAGGCTATTTTCGTGAACCTTGAGAGTTCATCAAGAAGGGCAAGCTGTGCATGATGAACACACATGTTTATTCATTATGATTTTCTTCTGGCATTGCAGACTAACAGACTCCTAATTAAAAAGCAGATAGTTTTGCTTTTTTAGCTCCCCAAATGGTCTTTTTTGTCTCGCAAATACTTTTTTCTGGTAGAATATATTGTAACATGTTCATGATAGTGAGTACCCAAGTGTAACATTGTACACAAACAGGTAGTTGAAAATCTGAGTTTAAGGTATGGGTTTCTTAGTAGTTGATGTAAATTAATAAAGTTTTAATAAGCAGAGGTCCTGGGAAAGGGAAAACTTGGAATGTTTTGCCATGGTCCTGCACCCATGGATTTGCAGACTGCAGTTTTTCCATCCAGATCTAATTTTTTCTATCACTATCCTCCTTTCCCCCCCCCATCTCTACAAACACAGTGTTTTTACCCTTTCCACACCACACCACCACCACACCCCCCC
>JANZLQ010000100.1:34878327-34933556 GCA_026212715.1 Elanus axillaris | reverse complement strand
CCCCGCCTAAACTCTGACAGATTATAATTTCTTAGGTACTTTTATTTTAGGCTTTCTAGTGTGTTGCAGAGGTTGTAAAAGCAAATAATTTTTTTGAGTTAACACATCTCTTGTTCTCATGAATGATGGCGCTAGTTAAATGATTGTATAGTAAATTGGGAGCAAGTTAATGATGAAATTTGTAATTTTGTATCCTGAAGCTTTGCTATGACATATTTCATCTTTCTTACTTTATTTACTGTAAGGTATTTCATCATTCATCACATTTCACGTTTGTTTTTTCTGTAGAGCTCTAATCTCTTAAAGCTGTAGGTTTTCAGATCAAATACTAAAAGTATCAATTTAAAAGATAAACCTCAGACTTTGAATACTTTAGTATTAGAATGTGCCATTGATGAACAGTGCCTTTTTTTGGGCTGTTCCACCAACAGCCTTACAGCGATGGTCAAGAAAGTATAAAACCATGGCTTGATACCAAGTATGCAAATTGTATCACACAGAATGTTGTCATCAACTTCTTGGATCAAATTTTCAATATTTTTTTTTGTTTGATAAAGCTCAAATTATTAAGTAAACTTATTTATACTTAAGAAATCAAAGAAACAAATAACTCATGGTTTCAGAACTGATGCAGATTCTATCCCTGTAATATATAGAAAGATTTTACCACCTTACAAATATTTACCACTTAAGTAAACAAGTTAGATTTACTTAAGGACAGCTTCTGTCATGCATGTGCATTTGACAGTCTTTCCCCCTCTCCACCCCCTTGTTCAGTATGACTTATTTTTTAAAATATATTTATTCCTCAGGCATTCTATGGTATTGACTAATTCTTTGTTCATGTTTAAGCTAAATGAGTTGTAAATTCTTTGGGGAAGGTAATTGGTCAGAATCCCAAGCAAGCCCTGTTTCTGGTGGTGGACGAGAAGGGGGAACGGGAAGCAGAAAGATACTGCATTATGAAATCCGCTGGGTATTTTTCTTACATATGTCATCAGCTATCAATAAGATCTGTTGCTAGTTTTAAAATAATAGAGCATAAAACCAGAGTATATGAAGTTATAGGGAGTGCTGAAGTAAAAGAAGAAGTTTTTAAGCTTGACATAATTTCCTATTTATTCTTTCACTTACTTCATGATAGGGAGATGAGGAATGCATATATACTACATCCCCGAGCCAGAAAATACTTTAAAAAAACCCAGTCAAAATGAATGAACTTTTACTTCCATAATGGGTAGTAGTGTCCTGCTCCTCATGTAATTTTTTTTTTTTAACTCCTAATAAGCTGTTTCTGGAAGAGTATTTTTCTTTTAGCACTTTTGCATGCTTCAGTGTTAGTGGTTTGGGGTCCAAAATGGGTTTCTGGAGAACTTGTATGTTCTGCTACCTCCAGAAGTAATGACGGGAGGTAAATTATGGGAGAGATTTCTGCCAGAATCGTGACTAAGCCTCATGGTAATGCACAATCCCAGTCTCAAATGTTTAACAGAAATCTGTGGCATAGCTAAGTTAGTTTTGTTTGGTTGGTTTGTTTTTAGGGCATCCATTGTAATAAAGCTTTTTCATAGCCTATAAATGGAGGATATTCAGCTCTTTGTCTAAGTAGTTTTACCAGTTCTGTTTTCTTGTCATTCAGATATCTAACTGTAGGGGAAAGAAACCCCTACTTTTTGTCAGCCAATTAAGATCACATTAATTATGTGGAAAGAAAGCTGCAACACAAAGGTCCCTTCCAAGCTAAACTGTTCTATGATTCTATGAATAATCCAGACCTCTGGATTTTCATGAAGCATTTCTAGAAGCTAGGTTGCAAAGTTGGATAGCATGTTGATTACAATTTACAGCTAACCTTCAGTTTCTACATCATTCTTCAGATATATTGGGAAGTGATCTTTATGTGTGTTTGGGTAAAAAAAAAAGTCTAGAATATTTTTCAGGTGCAAAGCAAATATAACTGGGTATTGATTTCTTTTGCAAAGTGAATTGTTAGTATTTGACTTGGTGTAAAGATCTTTTTCAGTTTAATAGTTGTGGCAATTTTTATAAGTGAGGAACGGTAACAGTATGAAAATCTGGCTTCTAGGTGTGCTGTTGTCTTGGTGCTACTAATTAGATGTGACATTGAGCTGCTGTTTCACTGCCTGGCAGCGACTTGTGCCCTATAACCATAAACAAATTGATTTGATGTGATGTGTTCAACAAAATAACCAGAAATAGATGTATGGTCGTGGAAATCTTTACTGGTTATATAGTTGTGTGTTTGTAGTGCAGTGTTTTGTCCAGAACTTAATTGAAAACAACTCAGTGTGGTTTGGCTGCCTTTCTATGTAGGGAAAGATTATTATATGCAAAACCTTGGCCTTCTTACAGCAATTATTTGGAATAAGCTAGATATTAATCCTCATCTCTTCAGGCCTTGGTAATATAGAATTTCAGAAGAAAAGCGATGATCTGCTTTTACCGGGCAAAGGGGGGGGTTGGGGGGGGTGTATGCAACAGGAACTTTGTTTTGATACAGTTGGATCTTCTATTTAATCTCTGAAGAGCTGTTGTGATGAATCATTTTACTACATCTGCTTTAGTTCCTTTGGGTTTAGCTAGTTCTGTGGGAACGTAGGAGTCTGAAAACTGATTGGGTCGCACAGGATATTATGCAGGCTTGTGCTTTCTTTAATAGCCATGCGGCCATTAATATTGATGAGAAATGTAACAGTTGTCAAGAAGATAGTATGTTTATGCAGTGCAGAAATAACAAACTGTGTTCACTTAAGTCCTACGATATTTCAGACTGTGTAATTAGGTTGGTTCGAGGTACACGTGAGGCCCCTGTTGCTTTGACTGCGTTACTGAAAAGAATGTGACTTGTATTACCTGGAATTGCGACAGTCTGTTTGCGAGAGCGTAGTTTTTTGTGCATTTCTTGCACACTCCCGTGTAAGTAACTGCTTAAATATGTTGCATCTTTCCTAAGCCAGAGGACGCTGCTTGATGTCCTCAACTCCGGCACAAAGCCTGGTCCGGCGGCCCTGCGGGAGCGGGGGGCAGTGCCGGGGCCGGGGGGCTCGCTGGGCTCTGCCTCCCCAGAGCAGAGCTGCAGCAGGGGATCTGCTCCCATCCCAAATCCAAGCAAGGCTTTTTTGCAGAAGGTTTCCAGGCAAGGAGCATTTGTGAAGCTTTTGCTCGTTTCGGAAGGTGCACTGTACTCCAGATGTAACACTGCAGTTAGCATTGCTGTTGCTCGAAAGAAAACGCTTCTGCTCTGGAATAAAAATCAACCTACAAATAACGCACTTACTCTTTCCATCAGCATTCTTCTGTCAGAAGTGTAACTTCCAAGCCCTTCAAAACACAACTTTTAAGCCCATTAGTGAGATCTAAGAGTTACGATTTATATGCATTAGAAAGTAGTATTGTATATTTTATTTCTGTGGGAACCAGCAGCTGTGATACATGTTACTGTAACTACAGTGGATAATAACATCCCATATTTTTAGTTTTGATGCCAATATGCATGTCGGTAATCAGGTGGTTAATGCTGCTGCTGAGTGTGATAGTCAAAATTGCCAAGCAGTCTCTCCGTGTGGAGAAGAAAACTCTTTACCATGAATATTATTTTCATTACAAAGAACTTTCACCCAATAGTCTAATGATTTGAACTTATTACATGAAGATTAATAGCAACCAATTTATCGCTATTAATTAGGTACTTCCAAAGTAAATATAAGTAACTGCTAGCTGGTTTAGAGGGTTTGCTTTTAATGTACACACTTGACTGTTTTTCATTTTTTGTTTGCTTCCATCTCAGAAATGAACAAAACCCTGGATTAACCTCTCAGTGTGCACATATTCACAGTGCATAAACTCTTTATGTTTTCATTAATCTCCTTTATCTGTAATTTGCATTGCAGTGATTCATAACAAATGTATACGAAGAAAACCATTAACTAGGTAAACTTTTTTTATTGGTTTGGTGTCACATCTGGTATTATTAATGAACTTCCTCTGTTCATTGTAATATCCAGTTTCTGTAACCTTATTTGCTATTAGACTACCTGAGCTTTTTACGAAATATTTGTATGATGACTGAGTCATGCTTAAGCAATATTGGAGGAAGCTTTTTTCCTATCAAAGACATAAATTGTGATAGAAGATTTGAAAAAAAAAAATCAATCTTTTCCATTTTTTCAGGGCCAAAGGAAATCATCACAGTTGGGTTTAATAAAGACTAAAAGGATGTCAGTGAGTAAGAGCACTTAAAGAAGAGCTACATTGGTGTTTGTACTAAATTGCTCTCTGAAGAAGAGCTACATGTAAAACTGAAGGTCTGCGTTTTACCTTCTTCTGACGCTTTGAAGCTAAATGCAGGTTTTCTGCTGCCTTGTTTGTCTTTAAGTCCTCCATTCAATGCCTGTAATTGCTGTTTAGTAAGAATGCCTCAGCAATTCATGATAATTGCTAAACAGTTTACTTTCTGCATGTCACATAACCTGTTTCACCCTACAATTGGAAGGTACACTTTTTTAGCAGTAGCTTAGTCAAAGTGTGCCTGCAATGTGTCAGAAGTACTGGGGAAAATAAGATGTAGCTCCTTATTTTGTTCAGTAACTAGCCTGTTCTGGATTTTGCTCATGTCAAATGTTTTTAGTGCTTATCAGGCAGACGTGCAGGTGTTTAACTTTACTACCATTAATCGTCCCATTTATTTCAGACAAATAGCACGTGATGGTGAAGTTAGATAAGTGCGTAACATTTGCAGTGTTGTGGCCTTAATGGATTATTACTTTAAATATGATCTTAGTCCAATATGTAACTCACTTCAGAATGAAATTACCATCATATTTTGTAACTTGTATTTTTTTTATAAGATATATAGAACAGAAAATAATGAGGCCCACTAGCTTGCTATGTAAGATGACTAGTAAAAAAATCTCAAGAAATTTATCCATAAATATGCTTCTTCCTAAAAGTAAAAAAACCCAAACATGAAAACTGCAACATTCATCTGAGACAGTTGTGTCTCCCCATGCACAGACCACAATTCACACAGGTGGAAAAATTAAGAGAAAAAGGTCTAACACCCCACTTCCATTTTTTTCACCGTTTTATTGTCATTAAAAGTCTGTTGTTCCTAATATTCCACAAAAAGCAAAGCTGGTGACTATTCCAGACCTTGTTAAGAAAGCAGAGGTAGTGAGTCCATTGCTTAATAAGCCTGATTCTTCTCTGTGACACATTTACTGTACAGACTTTTTCATTAATAATGCTATTTGATTGTTTAAATACAAAGTGTGTGCCACAAATTTTTTTTTATTTTTATTTTTATTAATTGAGGTGGCTGAAATGTAACGTACCCATTAATGGGAAGTTCTGTCCCTTAAAAACTGCTTCCAGTATAGCTTGGAGAAAATTCTGTTAGGCTTACAGGTAATTGAAATGGACCAGAGATTAAAAACAGTGGAGAAGAGTAAAAATCTTAGATACTCTCAAAGTAACTGAAGGTAGGTCCACACTGCAGCACTATAATTATACCTGAAATAACTCTGCAGTGCCAACTTACCTGTACTGAGATTTAGTGCTGTCTCAACATCAAACTCAGAGTAGGCTAATTCATCTCGTGCCGACTAATTTGACATCAGAATACAGGCTAACAGGTTTAAGGTCAGTGTATACGATTCTATGTTTTAGTCACAGGAGAGCATAAGAACTGATGACTTACTGGCTGTTTCCAGATGCCAGTAAATCTAACAAGTCTTTTGAAGGCAAAGGTGTTTCATGTATGTGTTGAGGGGGGTGGGGGGTGGTTGATTTGGTTTTTGGATTTTATTGCTCTTGGTCAAGGGGAGAAAAAAAAAAGAAAAGGGAAAGTGGTGTGTAGGTCATCTGTATCATCTGCTGAGTGGGAGAACAGTAACCACAATTAAAAAAAATAATTTTAAAAAGTCTTTTTTCCAGAGCTGAGTTTTTCACAAGTTGAAGATGTTTAAAAGGTCCAGTGCTATTAGAACTCCAGTGTTTCTTACTTAATGTCTCTCTGAATGCTTTATTTTCTAGCGTTTGAACTTAAACTGTACCTTCTGAAATAGCTATGTAACTTCTCTACTTTAATCAGTGGTCAGAGCTCCCTTTGAGAAGTCAGTGGCAGTGGCACTAAACTTGCAGAGATACTTGTGGTGGTGAATGAACCCCTGAGTCAATCCACTATGTTAGAAGTGGGTAATTTCATGGAATTCCTTTCAAGGAAACATTAAGAGTACACAAGCTAATGATTTTGGTATCCGTTCAGTGACACCCAAAAAGGCACTAAGGTGTAGCCAGTCCCATAAAGTATGAATGATCAGTAGTGCTGTGGGTACCTGATTTGCCAGTTGGTAATCAGTATTTCGGTTGGTTATGTATACTCCAGTCAGCAAGATTTTCAAGCTGATATGATATAGAACACAAAGATATATGTATGAAAATGCAGTAATTGCAAAACTGGCAATATTGAATAAAACTAAATAAGCTGAAGAAAATTTTCTGATATTGCAAATATTTGTACTAGAAAAACTGTGTGAATATTCATTCTCAAGATGATTTTGAGTGTTGGCCGATTCCTTTGTTTTACTGATAAAGACTGTTTTCATGACAATACATTGTTCAGAGTTCTTTGGTGAGAAAGGCGATCAAGGTAGAAGGTGGACTTCTATAGTTGACAACAGATTAGGCAAGTCAACAGCTGCTGAGGACAGCTATGTGAGTATGGAAAAACCTCTCTAGAGTCAAGGGGTTTCAGAGCAGAGTAAGAGCTGCAGTAGAGGAAAGCAGGACACCAGGTAAAGCAAAAAGCATGTAGTTAAAATTGTCAAAAGCTTTTAAGGATTAGCCTGGTCCAGAAACCCACTGGAAACACTACAGTGGACATTGGGTAGAGAGGCAAGGGATGGTTTAACTATCAAACTAAGCCTATAGGATGGATTAAGAAAATGTGGTTATGTACCTAAATAAATTCCATAATATCCCTGTGGATATAGATTTCTGATAAAACTTTCATATTTTTATGTTCACTGTAACTCAGTCCTGTTTGCTATGAAGTTTTATTTTTATCCAGTGGTATCTACTTATGGTGAAAGCTCATTCTGCAGTTAGTAGCTTTTCCAAATTTATTTTCATTTTGCGTGTGAAGTTTTTAATGGTTTTATCAAATATCTTCTTCCAAGCAAAATGGGCAGAAGAATATCTTTTTGGCAGTTGCGCAGTTATATACTGTAAAAGGAGTTGTGTAAGAACAATAATTTGGATCTCCAGGATTGCTTTTCAACAAATGAATTTTTTTCATAAGCAGCAGATAATTTCTTATTTTAATTTCTTATCGAAAGTTTTATTCATATATATATATATTTAAATGTTTAAATATATTTAAACATTATTTTGGAAAAACAAACAAACAAAAACCTGAACAACCTACCCCCTGTTTCTAGTACCTCTAGAACAAATACATGTTCATTCATCATATTTGTCTAATATGTAAGTTTTGGCAAGATACTAAAAAAATTTGGGGGATGGTGACAAATAAATATGTTGGTTGGAATTAACTGAATCAACGTAAACGTGGGAATGGGGGGAAAAATACATGAAAAATCTGAACCAAGTCTGATGTTAAAGGTGTATGTTTCTTTACTATGGAGGAAACATCACATAGTAAGAAAGAGTATGTTAATTATTGTTGTAGAAGCCTCGATACAGATTTTGGAACAGTAGCAACTTTCAATTTTAAGATTTAGCTTCAATTATGGAAAAAATAAATGTCAGATTTTTATTCAGGCAATCTTAGGAAACATATTTTATGAACATTTTGAAAAAATTAATCCACAAATCAATAAGCTAATTTCCAAGTTTGTAAATATGTTTCCTAGTATATGTTGGTTTCTTAGAATACAGTATATTGCTTCTAGCTGTGGTGTATACAGATGTTTTAAGGAGCCAGTATATAATCTTTCACATTAGAATTGCCTTCAGCCTTTTTTTAATAGTGGCTTGTAATTAAAGTCTGTTTCTAGTGGCAGGGAAAAATATTAAAAAGAGTCAATTTTCTACCTAGAGTTTATTATATTACAGAAATTATTTCCTTTCTTTTCATTGGCACATTGTATAGTCTAGTTATTCTATAAATACTAATCTCTCTCTTGATTTTTTTCTTTTTTTTTTAAATCTTCCGTCAGCATGTTTTCACATATCTGAACCTGCTAAAGGAAATACAAAAATTAAGAAGGAGGGACATGTCCAATTTTAGGTAGCCAGTTCCTGGGTTTGTTCTTTTTGCATCTGCATCTGTATTTGCAGTGTATTTGAATGCATACTAACCAGGAGGTTTCTTGGGAATCCCAGCCTATTTCACAATTTTATGAACCAAAATTTTTAATGGATTTCTGTGCAACTGTGTGAGTCTACGTATGTTCTGTTGTTGGGAGTTTTCTCTATGCCTGGGAAATTAAAGTGTGCCTGTCAGCATGGATTCCTTGGTCATGGTCTACATCAAACACTTTTCCATGCAAGACTGTTTTCTTGACAGTTTCCCCGGAACACTTCAGGGGTTATCCTGCCATGTGGCTGGAGAGTAGGTTGGAAAAGGCTTTTGCTACACTGGCCCCATAGTTTTGGGCTTTGGGGCCATGTCGCAAAGAGAAAAAAAACCATCTAGTCCTGCTCTAAAGCATAGATGGAAATCCTCTCAGAACATCAAAAAAAAAATTCCTTTTTTTCTTTTGAGTACAGTGTTACGAAGGAGTGTATTGTGAGATTGGTGATACCTGTTTCCTTTCACTGTCTCCTCTAGCCCATATAAATAACCTAGCAATCACTTCACTGTACAGGTCATATATAATGACTGCATTCAATAATAGGGTTGAAAAAAGCAATAATGTTAAAGTCCATATTTTAAAGATACATGCCAAAAACCTTTTTTTAATAATACAAATGTCTGAGTCTTCAGAATAGAAGGAACTGCTTCCTGGTTTTGTACTTTAATGTTACTTTTTTTTGACATGAAATATTCCTTCCTTTCTTCTTAGCATGCAGAGTCATCTAGGAGAATGTAATACTTTACAGGCGTATTCATCGACATTATTTCTTCTTTTCCCCCAAAACACATTAGACCATACCTTGCAAGAATACCTAAGATCTGCTTAGTAACTCTGACGGGTAAGAAAAAAATAAGGTTTTTATCTACAGTACAGCATTGACATACATGGTGCCAATTTGTGATACATACAGTATGTTACATACCACTGATAGGGTATCAGAAATACTTTAAAAAATATTCTTTAGTTGATGTAAAGACAATGAAGTAAGATTTCTTATATGTGCTTGGATGGTCAAGCTTTTCTTAGCATTTATTCAAAAGAATGTAACATGCTTACTAAATTCTAATAAAGTTTTATTATGTTAATGTTTATAAATAGTTAAGCAAATATGGAGTATTAATTATAGAGTAAAATTAAGCTTTCAAAAAAATTTTCCTTTTTAGTTCCTGAAAACAAGTAGTTTGGTTTAAAAGCAAAAGTCTTATGCTCTAACTATCATGCTGTGGCTTAATTTTATGACTTTTTGGTATACTTCTAATAGTTTTTAAAGTTCAGCTGAATGGTGTTGCACTACTAGTAAGAGGTTGTCATACATACTGTTCCAGATGTTGTAATCTCCATATTTATTGTTGGACATTATTTATTATGTCTTGTCTTAGAAATTCTGAATGGAAGTGCTATATCTAATGTTAACTTACATTGTAGTTATGAGACTACAGTATTACTGATTACATTCTTACCTCTGTATTCAAAAATAACTTAACTCTGTAGGTACAGTTTTGGAAGCAAATAGTAAATGAGATGGCAACAGACAAATGTGGTGCCTTTAAGAGGGTTGTTTATTTATTGTCCCTTTGCATTTGCAAATTCTTTCAGACTGATAATTTAATGAAGCGTTTGAAGTTTAAAACTGCATCCTGTATTGACATTCATGTAAATATTTGGCCATTTAAATGGTATTAGCAAACTATAAACTTCTGAATTATCACTGTGGAATTCAGTATCAGTATGTTAAAGGTTAGAAAAATTGATTTTTGCTGACATCCAACATCTGCTAGGCTTTCAGAACGACAAGGCTAAGGTAAGGAAAGGCTATGAGACACAACATAATTATCTGCTGCATTTTATTTCCAGAGCATACTTCCAATATTGAACTGAAAGTAGTGGTGGGGTTATGCTCTGCAGTGGCTCATACACTGATGCATATAAATGAACTAAAGCCTGTAATGTTAAATCAATGCTTATAGACTTTGTCCTGTAAAAGTCAGGCATCCACAGCCCCACATCAAAATGTTTTATTAATTTTAAAGACAATGGACATCTTGTGTCCTCTTCTTGTGTTGTTTTTTTTTCTTCAATAATAAAACACTAAGGAAATTGCTTCTTTTCACTTTTTCCTAAGATAGTAATTCGTGTTCTGTTGCATCTTAATCTCAGGTAGTTGATAAGTAGTCTATGGGTTGCTTACTTTTTTTAAAAAAGGTACATTTTCTATGCTCCATGACAGTTTAGCTGTAACTCTTTCAATGTAAATTACTTTGAATGTATGCTTGTCACTGCAATTTGTATTATGTGCTTTGTCTTGCTCCTTATTTAAGTAACTACTAAGGTTTGCAGGACCTAGTAAACCAGCTATTAATTAGATCAAATTAAAATAAACTTGCTTTATTATGGTATAGCTAGTTGCTTAAAATTTTCCTTTCTCCTAGGCATAGCTGTTAATTTTTCTCCCTTGCAGCAAACATCCTTGATTATCAATGTCCTCTCATTATCAGCAGTTTTCTTCTAACTTCTCTCTTTTAGCTGACTGTTGTCCTTCAGATGTTTCATGTTCCAGTAGATCTTTGGCTCTTCACATTTATTATCAAGTTTTAATTTGAGGGAGGGGCAGAAGGCATAAAGTAGCTGTGCTGGGTGTATGAAGATGCTTGGTTTTGCGAGTGTACTTGTTGGGGTGTTCGAGAGCTTCAAACAGTGTTTACCTGCACTGCAGCTAGCCTGAAATATTGTGGTGTTACTTGGTGAAACTTGGAGTTGCCAGAAAGGAAAAATCAAGGAAACTGTTCATCTGGTTTGGGTTGATAAATAAAACCAGTTTACTTCGTGAGAAAACTTGTGACTGTGCCAAAGTTAATAAAAAGTTGAGATGAACTTTGCTTGTTATGTTCAAAGGCTCTCTCCTTCCAGAAACAGCTTTCCATCAGATACTGCTAGAATGTTGGAAGTCTCCTTGCCATCAGTGAGTCATACACATTGTAATCTGTGGTTGGTGTCACTGCATGGGAGCCAAATGTTCAGAGATACCTAAGTGTCTTTGGTCCCAGCTGTCCCTCGTTTCTTTTATGTGGTCTCGCCGTGGGGGAGGAGGGAAGGGTAAAATGCTGGGAATCACCTCAGAGGTTTCTAGTAGAGAATATTTTCACTGTTAAGTCATCCACTATTGAGATCTGCTCAAAGAAGTCCTTGGATTCAAAGGAAGCTCAAGAGGATGAGGGTCTGTACTGACAAACTCTGTAAGAAAGAGATTTTGGTAACATTTTTTTCCTTTTTAGTGCCTAATTATGCCCTGTTCCCATATTTTGCTCATCTTGCAGTTTGCCATGATTGCAAGTACTAACAGTGGTGAGAGGTCATTGCTGCCTTTCTTGAGAATACTAGATGTTGCAGTACCAGCTCGTTTTCCTTCTGACATTCTCCTTCAAATAAGACTCGTTGCTTTCTGAAGAACAGGTCTTTAGAAATCTTACCACTCCTTTGTGCCACTCATTGAATAGATGAGAAAATACAGAACTGTAAAAGAAAGTAGATTTGCATGCGGTAACTCCTGTAAAAGTGTTATGATGGCCAGCTTCCTTCAGTAGATGGATGCTTTTCTGATTTGCCCAAAGACTGGTTGCACAAGAGTTATCTCGTTGCAGTAAGTTTGTTTGCAACATTTCCTCTGCAGTGATGCAAAACTAACAGACTTACCCATCTTGGATGAGCCATGACTTTAAAACATCTTGTCTTATTAATGAACTCCAGTTCTGGGTGTTAAGATCCAGAACTAATGTAAGATTTCAGAAGAAACTATATATCATCAAAATAGATGTATTCCTAAAGGAGCATAATTAAAGGCCAGAATAACTTTTTGTTAAGAGGAAATTTATAATATTCATGTTTGTCAGCATTCCTTCAGTGGGAGTTTACTTTCTGATCTTAATTATGATAGTTTCATTATCTATTCAAACACAAGGATTTGGAAATCTTTTTCCAACCTCATTTAGAGCAAGACTTTCAAAGGAGCCATCATAAGTTGCCACTCAGTGGCAAATCTCAGAAATAATGGTCTCCTTGTTGTTTGATAATATGCAGAGCTACATAGCATAGGGGAGTGATTTTTGGAAGGAGTTTTTGTTGCAGGTTTGTATGCCTCCACAGCAAATTCATGTCATCTGTGGTTTTGACAGTTAAAATATTCAACTAGCGTTGTTTGAAATTGTAATCATTCATGTTGTTTCTATACAGCACATGCAACATTTGTGAATTGCTAACTTAAAGCCATACTGCACATAAATAAAAGACTAAAGCAGAAGAGTAATTCTTCTCTTTAAAAAACATTTCTATTTTCTTCCACAGGTATTTCTAATACTTTTTGTTTCTTAACACTTAAGAGTTTATTATTTAATTTTTTAAAATTTAATTATAAATCAGAGTTTCTTTGGTGTAAATGGGAACTACCTTAATTGGGTTTTTGTTTTGTTTCAAAACAAACCCCCTACCACAGTTGTTTCTGTGGGTAACTGTTTACTTGTTTGCATTATAGAAGAACCTTGACTCTTGAAACTGGAATTAAGTTTATATTTAGTCTTGGTATTCTTACATTACTGGATATTCACAATAGATGTTAACAAAGTTTGAGAGAAAATATTATCTTTAAAGTGATTGTGGGAAATGCAGAAAATTAGTGACAAAGCTTAGAAAGCTAATGCAAGTCTGCTTCTTCAAACTCCATGTTGTTCTTGAACAAACTGTTACCTAGTATAGCATTTTTATTTCTATGAAGAACTGAACAACGTTAACAAAAAGCCAGGATGTGGTGCTAATAAGATTGTAGGAAAGGAGTGAAAGCCATGCAGCCAAGGAGGGGGTCATGTACCAAAGTTAAGTGATCCATTTTAATCTGTGGAAAGCCCTTGTACACAACTAAGCAAACGAACACATTTTCAAAGAGGAGGATCAACTCCAGACAGTTCAAACATCGACAAATGAATAGCAACAAAGTAAATGCAGAGGGATGGAGAAGACTGTCTACCTAAACTCAGTAAATTGAAACCAAATAGAAAATTTCCTATGGAGGTTTTCTACAAACAATGTCTGTCTCTCTGTTCTTGGGAATCAAAAAAGCAAATTAAATTTCTGTCCTTGGAGCTGAAATATAGATTATGAGTTTCCCTTTCAAATAGACAAAATATACTTTAGTGGAATGATAGTAGACAGTCATTTGAAACAGTCCAGAAGGAATGTGCTTTGGGGGGGTGGGGGGAAGTATATTTTTAAATTCATTAAGGACAGGCTGTGTTAAGAAAAAAGTTGCCAAGATCTCAGAAACTGAGGTGTGTAAACAATGGACCACTACCTAGATATATTCTTGTATCTAATGGTATATACTATTATTTCTGAGGTTTGCCAGAGAGTTTAAGTACTCAGATCTCAATTTTCCTATGATGGTTCCTTTGAAAGTCTTGTTCTAAATGATTAAGGCTGGGAAAAGATTTCCAAATCCTTGTGTTCGAATAGGGACTTACAAATTTTATAAGAGAGCTATGCATGACTGTGGGATGAAACTCTACTACGGGCATTGCACCTCAGTCTTTTTTTTTTTTTCTTTAAAGAAAAAGATATTTGAGATTGAATTGAATTTTATCTTTTATTTACCTTGCAAGATAAATGAGGAAAATGTTCTGAGACTTTGAAGAAACTTCTTAGGCTATTGATAATTTAAGTTTGTTCTAAATATGCTTTAGCAATGTGTAAGTACATAATAGCTTTCTCACTCCAAACACCTTTTTGTATAGACTACTGAAGAGCTACTTGTAGTAACAGGTTGTATAACACAAATGTGGTATATTTAAAGTGATACCTAGATTGATTGTACAGTGTTCCTTTTAACAAACCTTCTTCCCAATATAATGAATGATCACGTTGTGTTTAGTTGTAGCTTTGTTAGGACTGGGGCTTTTTGCAAGATGAGCCATGTATTACCTTTCCTGCTGATTTGTATTTGCATAGATTAGCTCAGGTTTGTTATTAATTGTATATGAACTATTGAACAGATGTGTGCATGCATACACTTTTTTTTTTTCTGACAATTCCTTGCATTGCTCTCTAGTTTTGGCATATTTGGCTCTTTGGAACTGGAGTCATTTGGTTCCATCTTTCTCCAGAGGTGTAAACTGGATAGGCAGACAGTTAATCTATTATGTGATAATCTGCTTGATGAAGTCAGTGGATGTCCTAATGTAATATTTTCAATTAATATTGGTTGTATAATTTTATTTAAACTATCATTAGTAGCCATGAATCCTTGCAGTCAGCTTAATCGACATACTCTTAACTTCTTTCTCTCTAGGCAGAACTAGTGAAAGGGAATCTGCAAAGTGTTGGGCTCACACTCCGCCTTGTGCAGTCCAAGGAAGAAGATGCAGGGCATGTTGTCATTGAAACTGTGACTCCAAACTCACCTGCTGCAGCTGCTGATCTACAGAGGGGAGACAGACTTCTAGCAATCGGCAGTGAGTAATATGTCAGCTTTCAAAATAAGTGTCGTCTTGCAAACTGAGAGGACATGTCTGCATAGAGTTCAACTAGACTGCCTTTTGCAACAATTACAGTTATGCCTGGCACTTGTAATAAATACATAAATGTTAGTTTTTATGGCCACTTAAGGTTATCATTCACTTTATTCTTTTTTTGCACATTTATTTACTCTTTGCTAGGTAAAAGCCAAAATGAAATTGAATAAACATTTGAATGTAATTATATTTTAACTGCTCTAATAGTGATGCTGTGAGGTTTTCTACTTAGTTTCTTCCAGCAATGTTATAAAATGCACTTAGTTTACAAGGAAAAACATAACATTTTACATCCTAGGCCTGCATACTCAGCTTTGAACCTAAAGGTAGTAAATAGAGTATGGAACAAGTAGTATAAACATTTTTGACTAACAGATTAATTGTCTGAAATGTCAGAATTATTCAAGAAGATCTGCTGAGTATTTGATAGTATTTTTATACTCTTAGTATCAATTTTTGTCAGCTCTGACATGTAGGAGCCTACTCTGAAGTTCTCATATTTGAAGACTTTGTCCAAATTAAAACTGGCAGATAAATGCTGTGTTGAGACAAAAGTTACCCTTGACTGTTGCAGGGGAGGGCACTGTATTTTGGTGGTGGTGGTTTGTTTTTTTTTTTAAATAAAGATTCTCTTGAAATGCCAGGACATTATGAAGTAGATTGATACTCGTTTACATTCTAGTTTTAAATTAGACCATCCCCAGATATAGCTTGAATGCTTCTCTTGTATATGGACTCTGTCACCTACAGAATACTAGAACATAATCATAAACCATAATCAGAAACTGATCCTGGAAATCTTACTGTTTTAAACTTGAGAACTGGAGGGGACCTACAGAATATGGCAGCGGGCAGAAAGACAAATAAACCATTAACAAGAACCATGGGTAATCAACTTAGTGGAAGGAGCAGATAGGATTCTGTTTATCATCATTACGAAATAATGCAATATTTTCTATTCTGCTGCATATTGTGGGACTAAATAAAACACTATGGAGTAGGAATCAAGTAGCTTAGTTTAAAGTCATTTGGGTTTGTATACTGTCCAGGGATTTATAAAGACAAAAAAGGAGTGGGAATATCACTATATTTTAGTAACATTTTAGAAATAAATGTAGGTACCACTGATAAAATAGAATGTAAACTGAAATCGTTCTAGGGGAAAAAGGGTAAAAGAAATTCTGGGTTATATTGTGAATTTGGAGATGATCTCTATCATGTCATTGGTAGAGAAAGAAATGCAGAAAGAACTGCATAATTATGAGCTATATATATAATATTCCAGATATCCCTGCATGGGACAGCAGGCATGTTTCTTCTCCAAACATTAACCATATAAATAAGAGGTAAAGTAATTTTATATTTGGTTCTGGTAAGTCATTAAGATGCTGTAAAAGAGTTAGTGTGGTAAAATACTATGAAGATAGAACTTGATACACTTATGGCATGAACTACGTAAACTCCCTGCTAGCACAGTTGCATTAAATTATTATTTTTTTTAAGTTTTTACCCAGGAGGTTTTACAGACCAGACCTTAATCACTACAATGACCTATTGTGATTAGGTACTGCCTAAATCCCCATTGCATTGCTCCAGTGATTTAAAAGGGTTTTGAGTTGCTTCAAACAGGCAATTGGTGATTGCTCTAGAACAAGGGAAAAGTCATTTTTACGTGACCCCCTGCATGACTTTGTTTGGACTGTGTGCTCATTAAGATCTTTTAGCTTGCATGTAATTTGTCAAATCTTACCATAGGCTAGAGATACTGTCAAATGGCTCTGAAAGTTCTGATAAGGGAGATGATTCAGTTCACTGTTCAGCCACACTGAAAATGTAGCGTCACACCTATATTTTGTTAACATATTGGAACTATTTCCTTTTTTAGCCTGCTTCTGTTTTAATTATAATTGTATTTAAAGATGTCCATCTCTTTTGAATCCTTTGTTACATGCCTGCCGCTGAAAAGTCCAAACTTGCAATAAGATCAAAGTTAAAAATGTTAGCATATAAAATCAGCATTACTCTACAAGATTACAGCATTAATAACAGACAGCAAACTGGACTATTTATGCTAGTATGTTTTCCAGCTCCTGAAGTGATATATTTGTATGAATAAAATGGAAAGGATCTATCTGTTACATTTTAATTAAGTTGGTTATGACAGAAGAGCTTTTGCTGTTAGTGAGCAACAGTATTATTACCACTATTAAAGATCTAAATGTTTTTTGACTGTTTTTGGCCATTTAGATTCTTATCATGATTAACATTTAACAATTTTTGTCTTTTTTTTAATAGGTGTTAAAATCACATCCACTGTGCAAGTGTTGAAGCTTATTAGACAGGCTGGCGACAGAGTTTTAGTCTTTTATGAAAGGCCTGTTGGGTATAATCAGCATGGTTCGGCACTGCAGGATGGATTTGGACAACTGGAAGACACTGCTTTCTTGACACAGCCAGAAGATGACCAAGCTAGTTTATCAGCTGATGTTGATAACAGAGATTTTGATTCAGAATTTGAGGACTTAGCTTGTGAATCATCTGACCAAAAAGAAGACCTGCCAACAGCTCCGAGTCCCAAACGTTCAGTAGTAATACTTGCTGCTAAACCACTTGGAACTATATCACCGATTCTGAATCGAAAACTACATTTAGGAAGTTATCAGACAACATCAAAAACGCAACAAAAAGATGGAGCTAAAGCGGCAATGCCCAAAACTACAGAGGGTTCAGATGCATCACAGCTATCAGGTAAACAATCACAAGGATCCAGTATTAAGCCTCCTGTGCCACCTAGGCCACAAAGTAAGCCTATTTTGCCTACTAGCGAAACTCAAAATCTGTTAGAAGCTGGAGGTGTATCTTCTGAAAAACCGGAGAGGCCACCTCCACCTACAAATAATGGAGATAAATGTACAGAGAGGGTAGTAAAGAATAATGATCAAATAGAAGACCCAACGGTATCAAAAGTAATAACAGCACCAAAACAAGATACATTAAAAGATGGACTTTCAGAAAATGCACGTAGTTACAAAGACAGTGGAGATGATCATCAAACATGGGAATCACCAGAAATTCCTTATAAAATCCGTCAAGGCCGATGGCCAAGGACGAGAACATCCTCCTGCCTATTTGAAGTAGAAGGATACCATAAGTACCTTAATGTTGCACTGTGGTGCAGAGACCCTTTCAAAGCAGGTGGGTTTATCTGCTTAGGATATGCAAGCATAAAACTTGAAGAAATTGCTTTAGATTGTATAGCTACATCCTCAATGGAATATATTAGAACATTTAAACTGGATGCTCCTACACCTAAAGCAGCAGTCACTAGAACAGCATTGCGGAATTTGACAACCCATAAGGGATTCAACGAAAAATTTTGTTATGGTGATGTGACTTTACATTTCAAATATTTAAAAGAAGGTGAAATAGATGATTCAAACTTTCTTCTGGAGAAGGAAAGGGAATGCCACTTGGAAGAAGAAGCTCGTGCCCTTCAGAAAGAGGATCCTTACTTGGGACAAATTGTTCTTACGGAGAACAAGCATAACTTTCAAGATACTCAGTTTCAGAATCCAACTTGGTGTGATTACTGCAAAAAGAAAGTATGGACTAAAGCAGCTTCGCAGTGCATGCTCTGTGCTTACGTTTGCCATAAAAAATGTCAAGAAAAATGTCTAACTGAGACACCCTTTTGTGTAGGAGCTGAGAAGCGACTTGATCGAACTGTGGGAGGTTGTAGAGCAGAAGGACAGGAAGCTCCCCAAGCTGCATCCTCTCGTGTTGATTCAGAATCTAAATCTGTTAACAGAACTACAGGTTTGACCAGGCATATCATCAATACAAGCACCCGTTTGTTAAACCTTCGTCAAGTCCCCAAAGCTCGCCTTTCTGAGCAAGGAACAGAGGTGGTAGAACCTTCACCAAAGCACACACCAAACACTTCTGATAATGAAAGTAGCGATACTGAAATCAGTGGACCAAGCAGTCCTTCAAAACGTGCAGCAGGTACTGGGATAAAGTTGGTCCGAAAGGAGGGTGGTCTAGATGACAGTGTCTTCATTGCTGTTAAAGAAATTGGACGTGATCTCTACAGAAGTTTACCTACAGAGGAGCGTTTTCAGAAATTAGAATTTATGTTGGATAAGCTGCAGAATGAAATAGACCAGGAGCTGGAAAATAATAATTCACTTGTTAAAGAAGAAAAAGAGACAACCGATGCAAGGAAAAAAGCCTTGATTTCTGCTGCGCTGGCTAAGTCAGGTGAAAGACTGCAGGCCCTTACGCTGCTGATGATCCACTACAGAGCAGGCATTGAGGATATAGAGTCTTTGGAGAACATGTCATTAGAGCGGCAGTCCAAAAGAGTGACTAAAGATTCAGAGGAACCCAATATAGGAGAAGAAATGGATAATGAAGATGTCAGTCTGACAGAGGCTCCAACATTCAACATCATATCAGAAGAACCAGTTGATCCACCTCAATCAGTAGATTGATATTTACATATTTAGCCTTTGAAGGAACAGACTAAAATAATACTTTGCACTTAATTACAAACACACACCAATTAAATTAAAACACTGGTATAATGTACATGTCCTGCTTCTCCGCAGTTGTTTGCCTGTGTAAGAGTACAGCTGATAATGGTTCTCCAGCTACAGCACCATCGTTTTGTTAAACTAGCTGGTTAAAACTACATTTTGGGGTTTATATTGGAAATTTATTTTTAATAACTTATTTTTATTTTTTCTAATTATGTAACCTTACCATTTCACATTAATGTGTGTGGTGTCCTTAATGTATTACTTGCCCTCCCCTGCCTCCCCCTTTTTTGAGCTAGTGTTTTCAACAGGAAACTGGCAGGATTTTCAAAATGTTTAGTTTCCATTGTATGATGAAAAAACGATAAGCTTGTTGCATGCCTAAGCTGATGACTGACACGGAAGTCACTGAGGGACCAGGCTTTAAAACATTGATCACAGATTTACTGTACATCTTCTAGGTAATTGTGTATTTTTTTTTGCCAAACATATCGTGAAAGCAAACAAAAGTCTTTCATTTTGTCTGTTATTAGTAAATACTAAAGTTAATACTGCATATCATTTGTTTTCCATATTTTTGTTACGTACAAGAACTTTTCATAGTTTGTAATTAACATGAAATACAGTAATGCTATGCTAAAAAAAATCCTCCTTAGAACTTTGGGCTATTGTATCCTGATTGAATAATACTAGATATAAAAGTACATACCAGTATCTTGTAACAATTTAATTGGGATTATTTTTGAGATGAGCCTGGTTGCCTTCCAGAACAAAATTATATGTTCAAGTATTGTTGTATTATCTGATAAAGGAAAATTGTTCTTCACAAGAGTTGGAGGTTTCATTGCATTCTATGAAAAAGATGTAATGACGGTTTAAGTAATTTTAAAAAAAATATTTTGCTGCAGACTTTGTCATTTCAGAAAGCTTAAGGTACAAAATACTTTACAAAATAGCTAAACATGTTCTCTCAACACTTTTGAGTAATCATGTAGTGGTGAGTTGCATTCAGCTTCTCAGACAGAAGAGACGGTCTGAGTAAAATTATCGCCTTTGTCTGAATAATGTCCTATAGTGTATATAACATGTTTTATTTGAGTCAAAATAAGTGAGTCCAGTAGAGATGAGCGAGAATTTCAGCCAGCAGCTTTTGAAAAGAACTATCTGGTCTTGTGCTATATGTAAACTGTGGATCTTAGCATCACCTGGCTAAGGCCGTTCTTATTTATTTCCTGTAAACATGTCTTTGTTTCATCTTCTGTGTATAGAAATGCCGTATAAAATATCATCTTTATTTTAGGTACTGTGTTAGGTACTGGTATCATTATCGCTGGTATCACTGGTAGTAGAAAATAAATGCCTTTGTGGAAATGGAGTTGAATCTAAGATGGTGAAATAACTGATTTAAATTTTCAGGCAGTCTGTAATGTACCTGTCCATTAAATTTGCTTCTCAGTTTATTTTGCGATGGGCAAAATTAAGAAGCAATGGTTTTCACAGATGGAAGAGCATACTTGTACTTCTAAACAAAACGGTTACTTCCACTCATGCAACTACTTGCACTTCTTTGTGAGTTCTGGGCAGTTGATACTTATTTAGTTGATGTATGGAAAACACTATCCATGCTAAAATAGGCATGTGACACTTCTGAAATTAAGCTTCAGCAAATAATCGCACAAAATTAGCTTCCCTTATTGACTAAAACTTATTTAATCTATACTTGCTTGAGATATGTATTAAGACTTCCCCACTCCATTTTCTCAGTGGCTTACCATTGGTGGTGATCTGCATTCAATCTCCATCAGTGTTTGCTCTTATGGACTACTATAGAGGTTTTCAAATATATCCAAGTACTTCATTTAAACCCTGGTACACATGAAGGAGCTGTGAAAACAATGCAAATACTGATTTCAAAAACACATTCATGGTTTTAAATTGGCTTGTGTGATACAGTGGGTAAGAAAAGCTGGATATAGTTTTCCTCATATAGTATTGCTAATGATGATTGTAAGAGAGAAATTAAATGTAGTGCAATATTTTTAAATATACTGAATGGGAAAAGGGCAACATAGTTGTATTTTAGTGATAAGAAGGAAAACAAATTCCTATCTGGCATTAATTACAATAAACGGTGAATCTTGAGGGGAAAATTGTAATACTACATTCCTGATGTAATCTTTGCTTCATGCTTGATTGTAAATAGCTGAAAATAAAAAATACCACGGAAAACAAGAATATCTTGATTTAATGATATCTGAATAGATGGCAGCTGCATACATATGCAGAAGATCTGCCTAATATGATTTTGTTGGCTATTATTTTATCATGAGAATAAGCTTTAATAAAATAGTTTTGCTAAATTATCAACTTCTTTGCATTGTGTTAATGTTCTTTAAACATTGGTATTGCAGTAGTTCATCATCTAAAGCCACTACTTAAAGGAAAGATCTTTGGGAGAAAAGCACACATTTTGCATTAAATAAAACTGTTGATTGCTGGATTAATTGGGCTTTTATGCATTCTTTCTATCTGCATATGCATTTATTTTTATTTACACAGTTTAATAGTAAACACCGATTTCTTTCGACATGGTGATTCCAGTTGATTCTTTGTGTGGGTAGAGAATCTTATAAATTGCTAAGGATATATAAGACCTCCAGGCAATGCACAAATTACAACTGAATGGCATTATTGATGATAGTGACTACCACCAGAGTTACATTAGGGGAAAAAATTGTCTGAGAAAAATTCTTCTGACTTGCCTTGTCCTTCAGAAAATGTTATGGGATAATAACTAAACAAATCCTTACTGTTTACTAGCTCATTTTTATCTAATCAGTTTTTCCTTGTAATTCCCTATCCTTGGGGTTTTTCCCTCAAATTTGAAATAAAACATGTATGGAAGTTTACAACTACAGGGAAGGACTAAGTAGTAGGAGCAAATGAACTAAGTGACTTTATCACACTTAAATTGACACAGACCACAGTACATAAAATATGAAAGAACCCAAATTATTCCGGGACAGAAGGAGAGGGGGGTGTATTTTCTGTGACTAAAGTTACTTCCTGAGTGTCAGCAAAAAAGATTTGATTACTTACTCCTCCAAAAATACAAGATGCAGAACAACTCCTAAATCTCTGTTTTTAGGGGGAAGCGTGGCACAGAGAGCTGAAACATGGGTGTCTGTCTGTGTGGCCCTTATTTCTGTCTTGCTCTAACTTCTGGTGGACCAGGAGTGGAGCAAAAGCCTGGAGGAGCCAGACTGAGCTGTGTGGGTCTACGGAGCAAACCCGGGTAAGATGCTGGTCTGTCAGGAATGTGATTGATTAATCTGGCCTTGGGCCTCCTTTCTCAGACTCGTTCTGTGTTGCAGACTAATGTGAACTATTCCTTAATTTTGATGTGCTTGCAAGTACAAAACCAAGGCATGAAGTAAGCCGTTCTATGCTTTTTTTAAAAAAAATAAATATAGAAGTTGCTATGTTTGCATTACTTTTATACTTGTGAATTTAAGCAATACATTGGTTACTCTAGCTGGCAAATAAATGAACGTGTCCTGTGATAATTTAGAATTCCAACATTGGTATGTTAGTTTCAAGTTTAATTGGATTAACAATGTGATGTTGACCAAAAGAGTTCAGTGAAGCTAAGTAAAATAACGTATCTGGGGGCAAAGTTTCAAGAAGCCCAATGATGTACAACATTAAAATCTGAACCTAATGTAAATAATCCTCAACCTGCACAACTGCTACTATTCAGTGGCAGTGAAGTAGTCAACATATAACAGAATCTTGGTTTATGCTGTATTAATGTCTTTCCAAACACCTCTCAGCTTTGAAGGAAGGATTTCCATTTGTTACATATTCAAAAGAATGCATTTGAAAATATACCACGACAAAAATCTGTAAGTGGATTTTTCAAATCAAGCATAGGACGTATTGCTGGGCATTCCAGACTATTTAAGCGTCTTACAATGTTTTCTCAGAATCCCTCCCCCTTACTTAAAGAACATAGAGGGGTGTCCCCTGGTACTGCACATTTTGGCCTTCTCAGTTTCCCAAAAGTTAAGTCTCAGACCAGCAGCCATATGACAGAATGATTGTAGAAGCTATCGCAGTTACTCAAGTTGCATGTATTTGTAACCTGGAGTGAAAAAGCTTGTCCTGAGTTACAGATGGACTAGAACTGAGGAGTGCTTTCCCACAACCTGAAATACTTGTCAGCTTTTTCCCCCAGTGCCCCTAGTATATAGTAAAACACAATGTGGAAGGCAAATCATGAGGGGGGTGATTCTT
Organism: Elanus axillaris; assembly: GCA_026212715.1. Taxonomy (NCBI): domain Eukaryota; kingdom Metazoa; phylum Chordata; class Aves; order Accipitriformes; family Accipitridae; genus Elanus; species Elanus axillaris. Next base: position 34,909,826 of record JANZLQ010000100.1, on the reverse strand, counting down.
TTTTTATTATTTTTACTTTACTACAATAGATCATGTACTTCTTTCAGATAACTTTACTTTAATGTGGTCTGAATGTGTAATTATTGACAATGCAATACTTGAAGTTTGATCTACTATATTTTTCGTATTTTCTGACCATAGTATATACGCTTTACAAAACTATATGTAAACATAGTATCTATGCTGCAGTACATAAAACAGCTGCAATTACGTGAAAGAAGGCACATAAAGATTTTAATTTTACAAATGAAAAGATATAACATGGTTGATAAGGACATTGGAATTATTTTAAAATGCTTTCTTTCAAAGTCTGATTTCTCTCAGTACAGATAGGAACTGCCTAATGCAGTCCTGTATTAGACTGTCCCCAAATGTTAAGAGATACTGGCAACAAACTGGTCATTTTTTTTCATTATTTTTAGCAAAGGTGGTATTTTAGCTCATTGTTTAAAAATAAATTTATATTGCATTTCTAGATGTGTATGCAAATGCATGTAAAATAGGGTTTTTTTGTTTGAACTGCTTAAGTTATCAGCTTAACTTTCAGTACATGCTATGACTAAATACTGTGATACTGCAGCTTTTCTTAACCCGTCACTTAAGATGCATCTAAAATAAAGTTATGTTAAAAATAAAAGGTTCAAAAGATAGAAATATAAAAAGTATTTTCATGCCATTCTTATGCCCTTTAAGGGAAAGGAACAGTGCACATTCATACCTACTTGTTTACCCAGTGTTGTGTGTTTCAGGAGCTTCATATTGCACAACTAGTTAACTAATTAAATCTTCATTAAATAGTACTGACTAGCAGCAATATACTCGTGTTTAAAATACTGTTTTCCCCGACATTCCATGAGTGGTTCAGGGAGAGCTCATTTTTTAAATTGGTAAAGAAGTTGTGCCTTTTATTTTACTAATGTAGGACCTAAAGTTAATCAAAAAAAGTGATAGTGATGTCCACGCTCCGCATTCCAGCCTTCAGCTCCTCTCAATGTACTTACAAGGGTACAATTTAAAAGGAGGCAAATTGGACAGGTTTTCTTTGAGCTTTGCTTTTTTTTTTTTCTTCTCCTTCCAATTAGGTAAGAAGTACCCAAGCTGTTGACAGTAACTCATAACTCCAAACAAAAGATGAAATACTGTATGTCAATGGGTTGACTTTAAAAAACAAATAGGTAACATTCATATGTTTATACAGATTAATACTACACATTTAATAAAAAATATAGTGTAATATTCAATAAAATTAAATACACAAAATAAAGATTAGCGCTATACAAATCCTCTAGAAAAGCTTTCCCCCCCCCTTATAAGGCAGTTAGCAGTCTGCTTTATAACCATGGGCGATGGATAATATACCTTTGGCTTTTTGACCATTTCACTATTAAACGTACAGTACAACTAAAACCTATTTCTGGATGAGATGTTTCACATGAAACACTGCATTTTGCACACCAAAATATGTTATATGGCTTTTCATGTTATTCATCACTTTCATATTCTTCTTCATCACCTATGGGGTAGGACTGGATGTTGTTCTGGGTATACATTTTTGTTTTCACAGGACAGTTGTGATCCATGAGTATTGCCTAAAAGAAAACAGAGTATGAGTATTAGCACTTCTGTTTAGCACCCAGGTGGGGGCTGCGGTTGACCCCAGCACACAGCCATCCAGCTACATCCACCAGTCAGGGATCCCCTCTCCTCCCTGGAAGCAGAACCCAAACTGATTTCAGCTGGAGTAAATCAAGTCCATAGGTCTGTGTGAGGTGGGATCTTGGCCCCAAAGACATCACCAACACTATTACTTTACTCGAACCAGTATTTAATACACGGGCTTAAACTGAAATACATCTACCTGGTCTCCAGTTACAGTAATTTACCTCTCCTATATTTAACGTCCATCTATTAAAAGCTGGATGAACGAGCAAGAAACGTCCTACTGCTCAAGGTGAGTCTCCCTTACTAGCTCTGCTCTTCCCACCCCTTTCTGCGGAGCTCCGGAACAGCACAGCCAGGCTCTGCCGAGAGTGGGGATCCAAATACGGTGACTTGACACCCATGGCAAGCTAAAAGGGATATCTTAGTTAGAGGCCAGCTGCAATATTACATTTGGGATGAATTTTTCCTAGGACAATCGGAGTCTGTACTTGGAGCAGTTGTGCAGTGTGTTTCATGTTGAATGTAATTGTTTGGGTTTTAATTAATTACACAAAGAGCACAAAGTAGGGACTCTCCTTTTGACTTTTTTCAGACCCAAGAGAGATGGCACATCAGTTCACTGCCACAAGCCACTGTGGGCATAGGAGTCACTTTGCATTTAAATGTATGAGGGGGGGGGATGATGACAGCAGATAGTGGAAGGTGTTTAAGCCTTGGGGAGGGATTCTGACCCTGCAGTGATTACTGTGTTACAAGTAAAACCCTGTCAGTGACCAGGGAAGCACATGATAAACTTCATATCTCTAGCAAACAACAGCTTTTGGGTTTTTTTCTTCTTTCTGGTCCTCAGCCTTAGTCAATGTACAAAAAAAATTTAAAAAATCAGTGCAGTCTGCAAAGGTCATGACAAGGGATTAACTGGAATCTCTGGGATTCTGCACTCCAAATATGTGCAAAACAAAAGGTCTCTGGTCTCACATATGCACCTATTTTGGCAAGATTCATTTTTCCACCTTCTGTTCTGCTCATGCCAGCGCAAAGCGTGAGCAGCACATGCAGCAGGTTCTGTCCTTACCTTGCAGGATGTGGTGCTGAATAGTAAGAGTGTGGCTGTGCAAAATTACATTTTCTTTTCACCCAAATAAACAACTAGCAACTACGTTTTGGGCTGCAGACAACCTTGTTCAGCATGAGCAAGGATGGAGCACTGGATGGACTAGACCTACATCACTTAGATGGTGACAGATGTGGCAGCAAAGATTGATACTTGTTTTCCAGGATTTTCCCACCCCTGGAATCACAACAGGGATTGTTCTGCTTACTGACTGCACTGCCTTGTAATTCCTTTGGGATCTTCCCATCTTCTTGCTGAGCAGAGGAAACTTAGCAAGCAAAGCAATGGATCCCCTCCTGCAGTAAGATGCCTTTTGAACCTGATCTAGTATAAATCTATAGGAACAGCAAGTCTTGCAACAGCAGAGTATGGGAGCAGATAAAGGACATTATTTATATGAAAGGGCAAACTGAGCTACAGAAATGGGAAAGGAAGGGAGAGAGGAGAATGGTATAGGAGGGGAAAGGAAGGAAAAAGGGACAAGTACTTTTTTTTTTTTTTTTTGCGTGTCAGGCTAAGCAAACAGTGTGCAATAGGAGTAAGTGCAATGTTCCTGCAGGCACATTTGTGAGTGTCCTGGGGCAGAACTCATGGAATAAGTAGGGGAACTCCTCACCCCAGGTCTTGTGGAAAGTAGACTTTTACATTTACTTAGCAAATGTGAACATCAATGGGCGAAAAGGCTGTTAAAGGCTGTTAATCACAGTGTCACTTTTGACTTGGGTCTCTTAGTCCCTGATTTTAGGGATGTATCACAACACATTCACCTGCTCTGAGATTTGTCCCTAGATAGCCACTATGGGCTGCAGGGGACTGAGCAAGATGCTGATTTGGCCAAGCATCATTCTTCTTACACACCGCATAGCAGCTGGGGAGCACTGACTGCTCTAGAAAATTAAGTCATTGGCAAAGGTACATTAAAAAAAGAGTCAGGATAAGGCCTCTGGAATAGATAGGATAAAAGAAGCAATGAATCTGTAAAGGCAGGCAATCTGTATGGAGGAAGGAGGAGATGGAAAAAATAGGATGCAAAATATACTGTAGAGGACCACAGGAAAAAAACAGGTTTGGGGCACACAAAGGAATAAAACAAAATTGGTCAATACAGTTTAGGCACTTCATGGAAAACAAAAATGCCTTTTATACTGAGTGAGTCCCTCACAGCGTATGCTGTTGCATATTAATGTCTGCTGGACCCTGTTTCGTGATAATCAAAATTATGACTTTGTAATATGTAACTAATAAAAAACTTTTCTTTATATGTCTTGGACATAAAAGGAAGAGGGTGTTCATTCCAAAGATGATGCATGAATATGAAATAGACTGTGCTGGTGCCTTTTTGGGAAAGTTAGAGGCAAAGATGCAGAAATAAGTTGTCATTTGTTTCACTGAAACACAACCAAAACCAAAAGAAGGAAGCCATGTTATGCTTACCATTTTCTCTTCTTTGGCAGGTGGACTTCGAAGGAAAAAGCACAGGGGAGCAAAGAGGATATCCACAATCCCTATAATTGTCATGAGCCATGGAAATCCAATGGCCTTTGCAATGGCACCACCAGCAGAGGGACCTTGTAGAAATAAAAACCCTTTTCTGAAGAGTGTTCAGACAAAATTTGCAGCAGTCACTTTAAACAGTAATTTTATATACAAACCTCCTGCTTTACAAATTAATTTGAGGAATGGAAAGACATGTTTGTAATTATAACAGAAACCCTTCCTGGCTCCGTACTCCACATTCATTGAAGAAATTAGAGATGCTCCTAGGGGCACCTGTGTCGTGCACTCGAGGAGGCCAGGGGTCAGTGGGGAGTTACTCCCCTTGCAGACTATTAGGAGCACAGCTGTAGTGTTAGTTTTAAATGTTCCAAGGCCTCTTTCCTAGGGATATCCTGTTTGTGCTCAGTGCCTGATACCTTCAAGCCTCCTACAGCTAACGAAGCTGAGCACGGCATCACGGCAGAGGAGGGGAACAGATGCCAAACATAATTTCCTCTGCTTTGATTTCCTGCAGAAAATAAGAACCCCTGCTCATAAAGCCTGCGAACGTCACTCGGCTTCACACCTGGCAGCATAGCATATTCTTTTTTCTTAACTGTGCATTATAGGCAGGAAAAGGCTGGACTTACCTATGGCAAAGCCCATGCAAAAGGCAACATCAGCTATTGCGTACACGCTACCATAGACTGATACATGACGCAGATCTACGAGGTAGCCCATAATTGGCATCATGGAGGAGTCCACCATTCCTGGGCATGAGGGAGGGAAACGTATTTCAGGAAAATACTGCCTTTTTTTTTCTTTGTTTGTTTGTTTCTTTTAATGTCTTGTCCAACTATGTGCTAAAAAGGAATGCAAAAGCAACTAAAAGGATGCTTATTCTTAAATAAGCAAAAGATTTGTGTAAAATAGACTGTACTATCTGTGCTTTTTATGGTCTTTACTGTGTCTGAGTCACATAAGGACATGTATAGACATGTACATGTGACACTTGTCAGAGCACAAGAAAGATATGAGCTTAGAGCATATCAACCATTTCCTAGCAACTCTCCATGCAAAGGCTCCCATCTCACATTACCAGCCAAGTAGCTTTCATTTAGGGGAAAGTTATTTTGTATGAACTTACACTTACTGTAGGCCTAAAAGATTGCATTAGCCTCCAGTTAACCAAAATTATTGCAGTGGTTTTAACATGGCTTTTGAGCCACACTTTCATTGCTATTAAGAAACAGCACAAGACAGCCGATGAAACTGCTGAGATACTGGGGATTTGTAGTTGTGCCTGTAACTTCTTCCTAACCACCCATCCCTCGTGCATGAAGATGCCCCAGACCATTTGCTGACTAGCCAAGTGCTAAAACCCAAGCCGTGGTCTCCACTCCAGCCTGACTGCGTGGTTCAGCACAAGCAAAGTGCACACATATTGCTTGGAAGAAGAGTACGTGCACATGGGCTTGGGAATTCCTGCTTGAGAAACAAAAATTTAAGCCTATTTTTTCTTTTTTTCTATGAAAATGTCTATATAAATTCTTTTCCACAACAGGAAAGCCTGTGGGGTTTGGGCAGTGCATTGCTTTATTTCTGGAAACAAGGTATAAATTCACAGACAGTTTGAAAGGTCTGTTTAGGCCAATGGAGCAATTCTGGACAGACTTTAGAATCCAGCTTGTCTAACAGCACCCTGGTTCAACCGGCCTGTGCACTGTCCTTTAAGCCTTCTTGCTTTACCTACCAGTTTGGGCCACAGCTCAGGCTTCACCACTGTCAGATCAGAACGGCAACAAAAGTAATTTTCCATGTAACCTCATATAAAATCATTTTTGAATAACCAACAGACTGTAAGAAGTCATTGTAATTTTCTTACCAATGGCAAATCCAACTCCAAAATTTGGTGCTATAAGCCCATAAATGTTTTTAGCAAACGGTACCTATAAAGGAAATTTCAGGCAGTTAATTAAGTCACACTGCACGTGCTAATGAGGTTAGGTGGGGTTTTTTCTAAGATAAATTCTCACAGTAGTTATGGCACGCTTGGTATGTATGTGCAACTTGGAGTCTGATCCGTGTTCTGGGCTACTGTTTCAGACAACTGTGCCATTAAACCACTGACACACTTACTATTATGAGCAAGAATAAACTGCTGAGTGACAGCTCAAAAAAAAGGATGATCATCCTCCTCCTTTGAGAGCCAGTCTTCCTTCAAAATAATTGAAGCACTGAAATTTGAAAGCACTCAAAAATCTGATCTGGAACTTATTAACTACACATTGTTTAATAATGTATTTATAAAGCAGAAACTTCAGCAAAATTTCATGGGGAAAGCACATATTTGAAGATGAACACACGAACATTCAGGTGGTTTGAAAGATACACGATCTTCTACTTACGCATAAAATACTTATTCCCACGATTAGCATCCCAAGTAAAGCACAAAGCCACCTATCAAAGAAGAAATGTCACTCAGAGATCGGTGATACTGAGATGTTAGAGCTGATCCTGAATATTTCAAAGTCATGTATGAAGTGCTAAGTTACACAACCAAAGCAGCAACATGTTCAAAAAGCGATCTTGCTACTATAGAACAAACTTTAATAATTTCCATCATCAAAAAACTGCCCCAGAAAACACTGGAAATGGTACATGAACAGACTGGCAGATTATTAGTATTTTTAAATGAAGCATACCTTCCCATTTTGTGTGCGAGGATCCCAAAAAGATTAGTCCCAATGAGATAAGAGATACTAGCTGGAATAAAAGCAACGCCTGAAAAATACGAATGAGATGTTTTATCAGCAATGATTTTAGTGAAGTGTTAGAAGAAACTAATAAATTCCAGACACTGCACTTTTGATTTAAAGGTATCTAATAGATTCTTTGTGCATGCCCCCCCCAAAAAAAATCAAATATCCGGTTTGTTGCAGCCTTCTCATGAAATCTAAGGACATCATCTATGAAATGCAGGAGCGATGCAACGCCTTTGAAAAAGAGTTTTTCAGCATCAGCTACAAGAACTGGTGTGGGAGAGGGGATGGAACAACAAAGAGCAAAAAGTTCACCTCTACAATAAGCTTTGGGATAGGTCAAGGAAGGCAACTCTTTTGCGGTTGCACGGCTTATGGAGCATATGCTCAGCACATGCAGCAAGCCCAGGACAGTCGGGGTGGATGAATCCCTCCCTGGAGTGGGTGGGCAGCAGGACTGCGGCTGTGGCTTTGCAAGTCACGGTCCCCCTGCAAGCCTGTGAATGCCGTGAGGCTTCGTGTTAAGGCGTGTTTGTAAGGCCACAGTATGGTCCTGGGTCAAGCAGCGACCAAAGCCAAGGATATATCAATAATGTAAAGGTGAAGAAACCTTAAAATCATGGGTTTGAAATTTAGCCAATGTATTTACAGTAAAATTTAATTTTTAAAAAATTAGTTATTGGTTTAAATTAAAAAAACCAATTATCTGTAATGACTTGCAGATAAGGGCACCTGAGCATTCCTTCTGACCCTGACGGGAGGGTACCCAGACCCTCTCATCTCCCCCCACATCCACTCAGAAAAAACACACTGTTGGGACCAGCAATTTTTTCTAGTCTTGAGGTTTCCACAGCAGTGGCTGTAGCTGGAGTAGATGCCGACTGCACGGTGGCCAGAAATATCTCTAGTTTAAAAGCCAATTACAGCCTGTACTTGAGGATTCATCCCCTCCCTACACGCAAGTCACAGGGCAGGACCCAGCCGGAGGGGAACTGTCAAAGGAAGCCGCTGTCTTGCAGAAGAAATGCTAATAAATATTATGGTGTGCTACTGCCTTGGCTGCCGCTGCCTGGAAAGCAGCGGGGAGGATGCTGCAGGTGTGTGTGAGAGCAGGGACTGCCCTGGAGGAGGAGGCACTGTGTGAAAAGTATCCGAGAGGCAGAGGAACAGGGTGGCTGGGCTAATGCTGGATCCTTGGGCAATGGTCTTGAATGGTTCATCTGTCTTGGAAGTAATGATACATAGTATTTTTCTGTTGGTCCTGCTAAGTTTTGCGTTTTCTTAAGAAAAGTAAAACTGGGAAACCTGACAAAACTGGGAAAGTCTGACAAAATAGCAGATGCCATGACAAGCCTTCCATTTGGTCACGGTTAAATCAGGTAATTCAGATTTAGACAGCAGCCGTAACATTACAGTGCACAATCACAGCATTTCTTTTAAGTGTATATGCTCCTCATTTTTCACCAAGGCAACATAGATTTTCTCATTTCCTGCCTATCCATCTTTCTTCCTATCTCTCTGATATTCATAAGAAAAAATCGAGAGGTAATTTTTAGCACAGCAATATCCTGTGATTAGAATCCCTGTGGGTTACAGTGGTGGTACTGGGGAAATACTTTCACCTGTGTAACCGCAACTACTTTTGTACTGCTTGGAGCTAGCATTTCATATCAAATGGTCACATATAGCAGACATTGACAACTGTCAAAAAACCCCAGAACTGCAAAGGCTCCTTAAGTAAGTAAGACTTGCAGGTTAGTGTGTAAGCTGTGGTACACTGAAGCAGAACCGTCATTTTCTAAATAAGCTTTATGCACAGTAACATTAATTGATCAAATCAAGGTTCTTTATACCTTCTTCAGATCATGCTCCAAACAGCTGGATCTCCAAATTGCATAAGAAAATAATTTGCTTAAAACCCTGCAGTTCAAGATATAATTTAAGAGGCTTAAAAAACTTTAATTAATGCTGTCAAATCAGACAAAGCGTAATGGAGTCGATTACTTATATCATTAAGGGGTAAAATTAGTCTTAATTTAAAATGGATATTTTCCTTCTAGGAACTTCTATTCAACAAAGAGATTTGTAAATCTCATTTCCGTTGCACCAGTAATATGAACCGTAGTGAAGGAGGTAGATAAGCGATCTTTCTTTTTTCATTATGAGTTAAAATATCTAAGCCTGTGCGTTAATTTTGCTGTATTACAGGCTAGCAGTCATTACCATGTTCAACAGTACAGCAGCACATTGAGGGCTGCTACCTATGGCCACCCTGCATTAATTAGAACTCAGGTTTGTGCATTCTATATGATGTAGAAACACCTACGTTTACAGAGTAGGGATATTAGTTACTAGTCGGATACTAGCTGAACATCGTTTTCATGAAGGAATTTTCTTTTTCTTTCAAATGCCATATATTGATATTAAAAAATACCCTCATGAAATGTCACAGCACAGAACGCTTCATTAACTTTATCAAATAGATATACGTTGTGTTTGTAACGGTAACTCTTTCCTACAAACTATTAAAAAGGTAAACATCAGTCAGATCGATACGGAGGATCAGCACTATGCGCTGCGGCACGCAAAGGCCAGCATCCCCCGCCCCAGACAGTCCACATCGGCCTCCCGCACACAGTCTGACACTGGAACTTAGTCCATTTCCTTTTATTTTCCCCTCCTGTTCACCTCAAAGAGAAAGTAACTGCCCCAATTTTACTCTTTAGTCTAACTTGATATGTGGGACAGATTCTCAGTTTGTCTGCAGACGCTGGTTTCCTGAGACTGTCCCTGTTACAGGTTGTAAAATGGTCCGAGCTGGGGCTCTCCTCTTGAATGGGATGACTAAGTAACCACTGAAAGGGTGTCAGATCTATCAAATTCAAGGGAGAGTGTTCCTCATGTCCTTGGTGGCCACATTTTAAGTGAAGTCCATCCTTCTGCCACACGGTACCAGGAGCAGCCCTGGAAGGAGTATGCGTTGCCATGAGCATGCTCTGCACCAAACACAGTGCGCCTGCTGCAGACTCCTGCGGCTGCCTGCTCCTGCCAATCCCAACTAGGAAACGAGGATGGGGTTCTTCCCAGAGGGAATGCAAACAAACTGTTTTGCCCTGCTAGGCTGGCTCTGTGGCTCAAGGGGATCCTGCAGGTGCCCCAGCCAACACTCGCTGCCAGAGGTGCTGCTGGGGCTCCCAAAGCAGCCGGGACAAGCACAGTGCCGGGGCTGCCTGCATCTATTTCTTCGAGTGTTGCTCCTTACCGAAGCCTCTATTGCCATAACATCAATCCACTACCTATTTTTCTAACAAACTGATGTTTGCAATTGTGCAGGTATAACACTGACTGACAATTTAAAGATAGTAAAAAAATATTACTACCCTGAAGCGTGTAAGGGGACCTTCATTAACAGGACCAGAACTGAGACAGTCATTAGACAAAATATAGCGATGCAAATAGTATGCTCTACTTTACCAAGCTGCCATTTTTTTGAACACATGGTCTCCATCATCCAGATCGGTAATGCTGGTTCAAGCATAGCAATCGCCATGTTTGCAAAGCAGATTGATCCTTAGAGAAAGAACAGGAAGAAAAACAAGTAGTAATTATTTCTTTTGACTGTGAACAAAAAGCCACACAAAGAATGGATGCTTTTACAAAAAACATTGCATTATTACAGTCCTATTTGTCATGCAGCAAATGTTGATTAATGTTAAATAGAATAGAATGTAAAAATTGCTGAGGACTAACTTTCTATATATTTCTATTCTCCTAGAAATTCTACAATAAAGGTTAAGCTATTTTCATAATGTGAAAGTCTGCAGCAAGCTTGATGACATTTAGAAAGTTCATGAGGTCCGACTGTTGTACAAATGATTAGCTAAAACTACAATCTTTTGGTCTTTACCTAGTCTCCTGGGGCAAAAACGGAGCCCTGTTGTGTAAGAGGCACAGACTCTGACCCTACGCCTCAGTCATCTGAGAATGACTACAGTAAGATGTGGAGGTCTCGATCCTAAAAATACCATGAGACAACCACAGAGATGTCTGTCCTCTACAAAAGGGAACTTTGTGCAGAGATCCTAGAGTGACCAGCCAGTAAGGCCTTGCAGCACAGCATGGGTCTGGCTGAGCTTGCCCACCCCTATGAATTTCAAATGCTTCCAAATCTCTTTTGAATTCCTGGACCTTTAGTCACCCAGACGCAAAGGATAACAAGGAGTGGGAATGCTGATTCAGTCTTGCCCACCGGCTCAGCCCTGCCCTATGCCACTGCCTGCAGATCCGGACTCCAGTGGATTTGTGTCAAGTTTGTCTATCCTCAGTAGCACACTTCAGCTTCAGCGCAGGGGTTATTAAACCCCATGGTATTTCTTTGGATACAAGATGCCTTTCCCACTTACTGAAAAGAACCCGAGGCAGTCAGAGCCTAATGCAGGGCAATAGGACACATCCCCTCTGCTAATCCCTTGCAAAATGACTTTTAAGGGAGTTTGGAAGTCACTGGAAGTGACAGCCTCAAACTTGTGTTCCTACTTTTCTTCCTTATATTTATGATGTCTGAAATTTAGGAAAATATTCTGGGCTCTTACAGTCATTTATCATCCAAATTTTACCTTAAAAAAAAAAAAAAAAGGGTTAATTTGTCTGAGGTCAGAGAAATATTATTTCTCCTGGAACAAGTTCCTCATCATACAGTTGAAAACAAAATGAGCACTGATGTCATTCTTTGCTCAAACCTGTCAGAATACATTAGACTGTGTAGCCACAATTCCTACACTGAACTCCCAGGCTAGCTGGCTCACTCCCTTCCCGAGGCAAGGAGAAACAGTTCAGCACTGCTCTACCCTACAGACGAAAGGTTAGATCTAAAGCAAACCTTTCCACTCTGCTGCAAGCTCCCACTAGTGTAGAGTCTGTAAGGAGCCTCAGTTAAACACCTCAGGGCTGCCCTCTTCCGAGCCAAAATCAGCCACGCTCGGACGGCTTCCTTCATGCTGGAAAAGCATTTCAGGCCACAAAAAGTGCAGAGCCATTCTAACAGAGACGGCTTAAATAGCAAAGGTCTTATTCTACTCTTAAACTTCACAAAGAAATGAGAAACAGGTGTGCATGCACACGTGCGTTGCATCTATTTCTCATTAGGTCAGGGAGCATCACCAGAGCTTACCAAAGTAGTCAGGTACATGGTGACAAAGGCGCTTCAGATCTTGAGGATGTGCCCCAAAAGAAAAGTGAGAACTTGAGCTGGTATTCTGCAAACTCAGGGTAAAGTCCAATAAAGACTGTGCTACCTTAACGAAGCTTCCCCAAAAGAAGATCAAGTATTTTTTTCCTCTGTCTTGCATGGAGCTGACCACTCTTTAGAGGGCCATATCTCAAAGGCACAAATCCTACCTCGTTTCTTCTTTAAATTAGATTAAACGTCCTATGCTGGCCAGAAGGTCTGAAATGGCAACCTTCCAGCTGGATCCCATCTCCACGGCTGAGAACCCACTCAGCTTTTGGCAGTGCCATAGACATCACTGGTATTTTTCTGTGCAAAAGCAGGTACCTAGCAAAAAGCTGTCGCACACCTTCTCGGGAACCCATGTGCTCATGATGACATCTGTCTCAACTCTGTTTTTTTGATCTGATAATTTAAACTAACTTGTCCATCAATGCAACTTTGTCACCTCATAACACCTAAAGTTTCTTTAATCCCTGTCCGTGAGGTCTGGCTGTGAGAATGACATTGATTTCATTCACTTAGCTCCTACCAGCAGTGACAAAAAATGTCAGTGACATTTCTTTCACTTGGATCAGTGAGTACGGATGGCACTGACTTTGAAGCATCATCTCTGACACAATCCATACAGGAGGCAGAGTCTGTATTTGCTCACATTTCCTTTCTCTTGCAGAGGTTTTCATGTGAGCTTGCCACATCAGCTGGTCCTGTCCCTCTGATGCATCTTTGTGACCTTCCCAGTGTGACTGGTGAGCGCATGTTCAACAGGAATGGCCGTGACGCACCCTGCAAAATCTATTGCTGCCACCGAGGGCAACCAGGCAGCAGGACTGGCCGTAGGGACTGCGATATATACAGCGAGTGAATGAGAGCACTGGCCTCCTGTCTGACAGTCACTGTTATTAACTCACAGGCAACATGGGTTATCAAGGGGGAAAAAGTCATACTTTCAGAAAGAAGAGAGAGAAGCACCATGCTTGAGTTCAAGACACCTTGTGTTAAAGAGTAATATTGTGCTATAGATAAGCCAAATTGGTCAGAAAGTGCTTGTTCTTTGAGAATACAAACAATTATGACTCAAGAGTATGACACACACTCAGGAGATTGAATCTGAGTTTATACCATGAAATTAGTGTACCTAAATCAAGAGTGCAAAGAACACTTAAGCTGCTAGTCCATTTGTAGCATGCCTAAAATGTCCCTGGTTTTTACTTGTGGTTAACAAGCCAGCCCACTAGAGCTGCAGTTAATTTCTTAATGAGGTAGTTAGCTGCCTTAAAAGCCATTCAAAACCTCTAATCTCCCTGAGCCATGCAAACCCAGTGGGACTTTTAACCTTCTCCTCATACAGTCATTGTATCTGAACATTGTACACAGTATGGGACATTTACATTTACAGCATTCTCGTGAAGCAGAAGACATTATCTTGGCTTAGATATGGAGAAATGTGGCATGATTGCCTCAAGGTGTCAGAGCATGGAGCTAACTCTGGCGTCCCAACTATCCCGTCAACTGCTTACCCAACCTTCCCCGTTAGTATCAGAATCAGAAGCTCCCATCTTAGAAAACAGAGCAAGGAAAATACCAGACTCCTTCAGGTAAGGGAGAGCAAATGAAACTTCCAGACCCTTTTCACTGTAAAAAGAAACAGCCTCCCAACTGAAGCAATTAACATGTAAACAGTGTATTCCCGGTGCCTCAAGAAATCTGCATTTGGACTGATGTGCACTGGTTGGCCAGAAAAAGATCTGAATTTCTAGTTGGTCTATGGCATTCAGCTCTGAAAACAACAAATTTGGTCTACGAGGGAACTAAAGCACAGGGAGAAGAGGCAGAGGTTAGAGAGCATCAACATCATCCGTACTGCCAAAGTGTGGGCAGCCTCCGTCCCGGGAGGCAGAGACCCTGGGTGCTGTACCTAACCCTGCCGGTAACCCACGGGAGGGACTTTCTCAGATCCTGGGCAATGCTGCTTGGTGGGAGCAGGACAGGTCAGCCAGAGCAGTTGGCAAGAGCAGGAGGGATCGGAACAGAGAGGGTCTTTATGTTTCTACTCCTCTGTACAGCCTTCCTTTCCCTTCTCTGGTCATGCCCAGCTGCTCTGGATCGGAGACGGGAAGGGGAAATGGGAGGCACTGGCAGTACCTGCAGGCACGTGCAGGGAAGCAAGAGGCAAAAAGAGCCAGGGCAGTAAAGGTAAGGTCTCTCTGACACACGCTGTCCTGATTCCAGGCTACCCAGCCCTGCATCTTTCCACTCTTTTGCTGCCCTGAGACTGTTTGTGCAGCCCTGCTTTACAGAGCCCCGAAACATCAGCTGAAACAGCTTCAGAGAAGAGAACAGCTGCAGGAATTGAATGCCATGTGAATGTGTTAGAAAGTGGGAACAAAGTCAATCCCTGCTCTTAGCAGACACAGGAGGTGGTCAAAATAGTGGGATCCATGGTCTTTGGTACCTTTTCTCTTCCTTGGCTAAGACTAGTTTGGCATGAGCAGCTAAGTCTTCATCAAGCAAAGTACTCCTTGAAATCAGCCCCCAGTCATATTTTGTGGTTTAAACCAAGTTCTGTCACACATTAGACCTTGGCAGGGATTACATTATTCTCCAGAAATCTACTTTATATGCTAGGTGAACCTCAACTTGCAGCGCCTGCTTTAAGGGCTGTGAGACAAGGTACTGAGTTAGGTGAATGATAGATCTGATTGCTTATGACAGGTACTGTCTTTGCTACTCTTTTCCTTCAAATGCTTTTATTCTATGAAAAAGTTTTTTAATGCTCTAAGAATCTCTCAAGTAAAAGTGTTTGTATAAGTTGACTAAGTGTTTAGTCAAAGAGTTAGGGTATTGGTCATTCCCTAAGACCACCAAGAAACAGCAAACCCCAAATATGCCTAGAAGAATTGCTTTCTTGGACAAACAGGTTAGGATTAAGAAACAAAACTGTAAAAATTATGATCTCTTTTCTGATATTTTATGAACATTAAAAACGGTGAGGCTTAATTACAAACTTCAGAATAAACATTCAATGAAACACAATGCAAAAAGGCAAACTTCCCTTGAGACAGAAAGACTCATTAGACAAACGATACATGTAATACCAAATGCCATTCAACATTCAACCCAGACCTTTTATGAAATATAATCCATGCTCTAGAGACCAAATTCACTCCCTTTTCAAACAGAAACTAAGTTCAGTGCTATTCCCTACACCTGCCTGCGATGTGCTGGCAATCCCTCCCTCCGAAAGCCTTGGCCCTATTCACAAGCCTCATAGAAATTTCATGGCCGCGTCTCATTGCCTTAACAAGCAACCACAGTAATTAGTGTCCTCTCAGCTGGAAAGGCACCTACATTTCAAACTTTCTACCTATTATGCTTCTACTAGTATATTCATCCTGTATTACCAACAAGTTCTTTGAGCTTTATGTAAATGAAATCAGCAAATGACAGTATTTTTAAATCAGCTCAGCCTGGGGCATTCCAGGATGCCAGGTATAACATCAACAGTTGGTTTAAAGAGAAAAGAAAAAAAAAAGGATCTCGTACCTGCTGCAATAATGATATACGGGTCCTTCAAAAGTGTCAGTAACGGTGTCCCCTTCTGACTCTGTGAAACAAAAGCTTGGGATTAGGAAAGGCAAAGTGTCATCCATTGCCTAGAGTGTTTTCCCTTAATACTTACTTCTGCTTGTGCTCTGGATGGCTGCAGAACAAATAATTGAACAGCTGTGGAAAGAAATCAATATTGTAACATTTCTCCGAGAAGGGGCTTAGATGGTAGTAATGTGAAAGGGATGTGCTACATGGCGATATGACTTTTCGTATTTACTGACCTCCGTCTAACAGAGCTAGTGCTGCCAGCACCAGGAAAGGAGAACTCTTCCCCACAAACTCATACATGATGCTCCCAAAAGGTGGGCCCACTGCCAGGGAAAAAGAAAGGACACAGCTGTAAAGCCACATCTCTGACTGAACAAACATCCTCTGCAAGCGTTTGGGCATCCTGCTAGTGGCACTCAGTGACCAAAAAGCTCAATTTAAAAAAAACCAAAAAACAAACTTAACCACAAAGCTCATTGATCATGACAATAACCATATTCTTCACTCCCCAAAATACTCCTCCATGTAAACAAAACCCAAACATCTCAGAGATGATTGCCTGACATACGTATTTGCATAGGGAATGTACTTCTGTGGGAAAAACTATTCTTAACATGCACCATGATGCTAATCTGGAGATAGCACAATAGTATCGCACTTGATGAGACTTTTCTGCTGCTCTCATAGAGCCCAAGAACTTGCTTTGGGGAAGGCTGGCGGGCGGTTTCTCTTGGCAGCAGAGCCTCCATCTCACTGACCTAGTACTCCCATAGCAAGGCCTCCTAGTGCAATTCCCATTGCGTTGCCTCTCTCTTCATCATCTGTATATACACTGGCGAGCATACCCATCCCTAAAATGAAAAAAAAAAAAAAAAAATTAAAAACCACTACACAAAATTAGGCAGCTGTGTACTACAGTTTATGACATCATTTGCCAGCCCTACTGAACGTTTTACAGACATGACAGCAGGTATCTCTCTCTCTCTAAATACAAATATATATATCCCCTCCACGTGGAATTCACCTTGAAGCAAAAAGGATGTTTGGCAAATGTAAATGCTCTCTAAGACCATGTTCTATTATACAGTATTACTCAGGTAATTTAATGATGCCCTCATTTGCTAGATTCTTTGTCCTTGTTGCTTTCACAGAGCTTTTAGATGATGCTTTTCAACTAGGTGAAACAAAGCTTTTGACAAGTATTCACTATCTGTTATTTATTGTCGGGGCACTTGACACAAAGGGCTGGTGACCACTCCCAGCTACAACTGTAGTCAGTGCTAGGCACATTCTGGGCAGGAGGCATTATGCAGAGCTGATTACTTCAAAAATGAGTATTTCAAGTTCAGCATCCAAAATTAAAGGATTCTTTTGACCTTTATCTTCACATGCCTCACTTCTGAATTTGGTGATGAGCCTTCATTTCACAAAATAAAACATGAAGCCCAATTTATTTGTGTTTTCTGTGAAGCATTCAGACACTGTAGACGTAAATGCTGCAGAAGAGTCCTCATAGAAATTAATAATTCTATTTTCAAATCGTGGTTTAAGTAGCACTCGGTAAATAGGGTCCACAGCTATACAGTGAGCCAGAAAAAGAAAACAAAAAATATTGCATGATTGATCATTAAGTGAATACCCTCCATCATGTGCACCAAAAAAAGCAGGGGTCCTGTGTGGATGAACGTGCTTAGAAAATTGTGGATGACATCAAGTTGTTTGCATGAACAGTTGAAGAGCAAGTTAGAGAACAATATCAGAATTCACAATGCATTTGTAAAACTTGGAGAAATATTCTGGAAAAAAAATAGGAGGCAATACAAATAAGATAACACAAAGTTTTACACTTAGTTAGGAATGATTACATGCAGGGGGGGTAAAAGACTGATTGGCAGCAATACTGCAGAGAACTTTGCCTGTGAGCTATGTGAAGTGACTTTCACTACTCTTGGCCCTCGTAAGGAGTTAGAGCTTCTTCCAAGTTCTGGGTCTGGTTTTGATGCAGGACAAGAAGAAAAGGTGGGGGTGACTGGAGGCTATCCAGAGAAGAGCAATGAGGGTGAGCAAAGGCATAGAAAAATATCTGAGGGCCAACTGCAAGACTTTCAGTTTAAAACCAGAGAGGAGAAAAATGATGCGAGATATGATAATAATCTTGCAATATGAAAAAGAGCCACAAAGATAAAGAAAAGAAACTGTTCTTCATGTTCTCTCACGTATGGCAAGCAGAAGTGGGTTTACATGAGAGTAAGGGGGCTTTAGATGAGAGGCTTCTGAGAACATGCCTGGCAAGTATGCATGAGGAATGACAGAAACAAAGCTGATCCTGCCTTCCAGGAACTAGGGGACAACTAGATGGTCTCTTGGTCCTTTCTGCTCTATTTAGTAGGTTGCCTGTGAAAAAAAGTCAGGTACTCATCCAAGAGCCGTATCTCAAGGTGCTCCTCATCCCAGCCCCTGCCTGCTCCCTTAGCCACATCCCTGCTCTTTCCACTACTCAGCCAGGCTTAATTCGCTCTGCTTAACCAGTGCTTGTTGTGTTGTGCAGCTTCAAACTCATCTTAAGCATAAGATGCTTCTTCCTCCCAGTTCAAATGCTTAGTCTGGGGCATTGCATCTGCCCAACTGTGCCCAGCAGTGCTGCCCAGATGTGGGCTGGAGCAAAATCCCTGCAAAAAGGAACCTAGGAGGAATCCAGCTGCCAAATTCTTGTTGAGTTTCTATGGAGCATATGTGAAGCCTGCTTACAGACCAGTCCAACTTGGAAGGGGGAATTTTCCTGAGGAAGCCAAAAGACACATTCTTGACAAAATGCTGTATTCACCTCCCTTCCCAAGCCAATTTTCTCTTGCTGCTGCCATCACGGGAAATTTTTCCAAGAAAAGACTGCAAAATGTCCTAACATGAACAAAACATATTTTCTCCTGTCTCAGTCTCAGAAATGGTTGAATAATTTGGGCTGAAAACCCCATCCATTTCACCTACTCATTTAAAAATTATAACCTTGTATTGGAATACTGGTACAGGTAAACTGAGTCCAAACTTGCAGACAGCATGGTAAGTCCTTGAAAACAACATTTCATAACAGAAATTTCAGCAGCAGACAGAACTGCTATCCCTACTATAATAAGTACCAACGTAAGTTCCCGATGACCTTTAAAATGGCTAAAAATGAATTTAAAATGTTGAGGGCACAGATGCAGAAATCCCAGGGAGAGTGCGGTTCATTTAGTGCTCTACCTTACCGCAACCCAAATACCAAGGAAGTCTGAAAAGACATTTGCTTTTGAGCTACTTTGTATGAAAGTGACAAAAAAAACCATGAAATTGATTTAATTGAATATTTTTTGATTGTCAAAACTGCATACAAAATACAATTCAGAAAATGACTAAAAAGGACAGAATGAGTGATCTGCATCTTCTCTTACCGGCCACTGAAGAACAAGAGGAACCCACTCCTTGAAGGGACCTGGCAATAAACAGTAATGTATAGCTTCCAGAGAAGGCAAACACTACAGAAAAAACAGAGGTAAATTTTTAAAATTAGGTTAACTCTAACTAGGTTAAAAAGTTAGATTTCTTGAAAGCACCACAGAAACTTCATACAATTTAGTCAAGTGTTTACAGCAACTTGTGCCACTTTCAATGCTAACTGCATTATTTTCTCTTATTGCATTTAGATGTGTCAGTGTTGAATTGCTCTCAGGTGTCTAAGCCTCCTGGTAACACAGAATGCAAGTGCACAAGCAGTTTTAACTAATTACTTGGGATTTGATTACATCCTGCTCTGATTCAGCCGCACACAGAAGGAGTAATAAGACCTTTCTTTCCAGCCTTGCCTCCCCACACTGCTCCATTGAGGGCTGCCCAGTCTGAAGCTCCAGGCATGCAGGGAAAGCAGGATTGAACATACATGCACCTGCATGCACGCACGCACCGATGTTTCCTCCACCGAGTAAATGGGTGGAGAGAGTTTCTACCCTGGCGTTGCCAGCTCTGCGATAGCTGCTGTGCAGCACGGCTGGCTGAAGGTGCAGGGAAGTCAGCTCCACCCTTCCAAGGGCTGGGGCAAGTTCCTGATCCTGCCAACAGCAAACCGCTAAAGAAATTTCACCCGAGGAGGTGCCTCTTTCTCTCTCTCGCCCCAAGAGATTTTACGCCAGGCTCCACTCTGCCTTTTGGGACAGAGCCCCTGGCTGCTGCACTCCTCGGTCCAGTTCAAGTCCCCATCCACAACGCTGGGAAGTAGGAGCATCCCAGAAACCCACGCACGTCTCTGCTTGTGCAGCCTGTGTCATGGTCAGTGGCATTCTATCTACAGTGAGTTTTTAAAAACTTTTTTCAGCTCCTGTCCATGGACCACCTAAGGAATTTTGCCAGACAGGTTATAGCTGGGGGAAGCTGTTACAGACCGGCTAAACACAAGATCCACATGCACTTCTCCCGCCCGCCCTGCGGCATTGTGCCTCTTGGGCTTTTCACCAGGTCTTACAAAAATCCCTGCGGACTTTTTTTCTCTGTGCGGACAGAGAAAAATCAAGAAAAATAAAGGAAGAAAGTATGCCAGCAAATCAACAGTACTCCCCTCTGTCATGAATTAGGCTTACTATGCTTATCTCCATCCCAACTAAAATTTGTCTAACACGTTCCTAAAATCCAGAGTTGTCAGAGAGTCTAAGACCAGGTAGTCATCTCTGGTACTTCAGCCCCCTTGCTGTTAGAAATATTTTCCTAATATTTAACCTAAATTTTCTTTGACACAGTCTTAAGCTCGTTATTCCTTCTCTTATGTACAGTGGACATGGAAAACTGTTTGTTCCCTTCCTTTTTGTCATAGACTCTGACACATCTTACATCTGCCTTCTGAAGCAAACCTGGTTCTTCCATTGTTCTTCACAGGCTTCTAATGATCCTTGATGTTCTCCCCTGTACTCTTTCCATCTGGGGCATTACTTTAAGTGCCATGCCAAAACGGAACATAAAACATCAGCTGGGGCCATATCAGTGTAATTTAGAGCAAATGATCTCAGCTGATTTGCAGGCTATGCTCCCGTGTGCACATCCCACAGCGATATTTAGCAACGCTATGACACTGTTGACTCATATTCTACTCATGAGCCACTGCAGCCTCACAACCTTTCTGATAAGCCCCTACGATAGCTAGTTGTTAAGGGCCCTGCAAAATAGCCCTCTCGTGGATGATGGCCCTCCCATGGCTATCAGTTTAAAACTGTCTAAGCACCACTTCAGATTACAAGAACCTGAAAGAAAGGTTCAGCTAAGAAAGAGAACAGCCGATGTAGCACGGAAAGTGGTGAATTCCTTAGAGCACGTTCATAAGAGCATACTTGTCAAATCTCATCAGCATCACCATCCACATGGAGCAGCCACCCTTAAATTTTCCTTAGAAATCAGTCCCTCTACATCAACAAGAATTCCTAGTGATAATTATTATAGATCATTTATTTAAAAGTTGTATCTGGGCCAGACCAAATAAGATGTGGACACTTACTGATTGTTGACACAAACATGATGCAGAAGCCAGCAAACAGTGGAATCTGGTAGCCTATTCTGGAAAACAAAATGAACATTCACATTTCTGGGATTGTCTCACTGACATTTTGAGTTAGATTTACGTGAGTGCACACACCACAAAAACCCAACCTGTAGTTCCTTGGTAGGCTTTGAACTATTTATTGTGGACCACATGATCAAATTTGTCCATGTTAAAAATGCTGTTTCATCTGGCACAGCAGACTTCATATCTGAAATCCCTGTAAGAAATCCTTCTTTCATAAGAATCTGATTGCCCTGTTCTCGTTCCACCATACTTGTTCTCAATAAAGCCCCTCTGGCCCTCCATGGGGTTGCCAAGGATATGAGAAGGGAAGATTTGTCTGAGCATGCTGAACTTAGAAGTATCCCAGTGGTGTTTCAATGCTCATCTGTTTTCATCCTCATGAGACAACGGCTATAATGAGACACAGTCAAACCAATGGCTTTTTTACTGGAAAAATTTGTCATCAGCTTTGTTGAGAGTTCTGCCTCAGCCAGGAGGACTGGAAGAGTCCCAAAGAGCCTGAGAATAAGATTTTTACTTTCCATGGGTTTAGGGGTAAAAATAGAGCTGATCAAAGCTTTCTTCATCAGCCCACTTCATTAGGACTCTAAAGAGCCTGTAGAAATGCCTGGTTGCTATAAGTATTTTCTGTCTGGAAAACAAATGCAATTTTTGAGCAGCTAAAACTGAAAAATTAGCAAAAAAATCATAATATACTATTTTTCACACCATTAAAATTCTACCCTAGAATCAAAAACACTACCCAGGTAACTCTGAAGACAGTCTGTATGTTCTACTCAGCACACTTTATTCACGGCTTCTTTTTTTTGTAGGATTTTGCATCTCAAATGTATTTGCAAAGACACTATTTCATGGCCAAATTCTTCAACAACGGATGATGTTTTTTGAAGGAGTACCAACTGACTTCAACTTCCAATGGTTTGACAGTACTGGGCATTTATATTGGCAGTATTGGCTGAAGTAGGTCAATCAAATAAGGGAAGAGTCTATAATGGCCCTTTTAATTTTTAATATTAGCACTCATGGCATACTTAAACCAAAATAATTATTCTGTGCTTTGATTTTTTTGTTAATATAATTTTTATACGATTAAGGACCTTGGATAATGGAAAACTCTCTGAAGTGCGGGGCTCAATGTTCATTGTCTCACTGTAACATTTGTTTGAGTTTTGCAAATGAAAGAAATCTAGCGTGCACATTTCTACATGCCACAGAAATCTCTAATGAAGAACAATTTTGCCTTAAATATCATCACTACCTTACAATATGACAAAAAGGTAGTGCACAGATTCTTCTAGTTGAAATTTGTAAGGGGGTGTTACAAATATCCAGCAGAGACTAATTACTCATGTGGTACTTAACTGGACTAGTATCTCCAAAGCAATTTAAATCCCCAGCACTATCACAGACTTCCTCTGTAGCCTTATGATAATAATTTTAATCTCTCAGCACCTTGATACCTGGCCTGTAGGAGAACACTACCACCTTTTTTTTTTGTCTGCTTATTTTGTGGATGATTTTTCTAAGCCTGTCTCTTCTCTTGCTTGTGTTTGTAGTATAATGGGGTGCTAATCTCCAGTGATGTTTCTATGTACACAAGGAAATAAAAAATTACCTGCTACCAACTTCATGCCTGCCTCAGAGCTGAAGTGGGCACTTCCCTTCCCACTGGGCTCAAGTAGAACAGGCCACAGACAGTTTGACCATAATTTCTTTGATTTTGGATTTTTCAATTAAAGAAAGCACTGATAGAAGTACAGATTAAAAAAAAACCAAAAATCCTGCAGGTATGGCTACTGCTGTTGGTGAGCAACAGCATCTTTCTCTGTGGTATGAAAGCAAAAGCTGAATGTCCTTATGCCTTCTTCCATTGCAAAGTAAAGTAGAGTTGTGTCAGTCAAGGCTGTCCCAGAGGTATCTAAGATGGACACTGTGGGGGAAAAATCTGATTTCAGTACAGAAATCAAGCGATTCTTAGACTTGACAAAGGGGCCATGACACAGCAATTTGCTTCTGCTACAAGTACACTGAATTAAAATTCAGTTATGTGCATGAAGACAAACACCATCCAGATTGGCTCCCACATTCACGTTTCCATCACTAGATCAGAGACATGAGCTGTGAGACCTTCCATAAACATTAAAGAGTTAAAGAGATGGGCTATCATACTAGTCCTGAATGATACTCTATCAAGCTAAAGCAGATTTCAATTCTTCCCATAGGCTTCCTACACTTGGAAAGTTTCTGGTGGTTGAAGGCTGTAAGAAAACAAGTATTTTGGAAGTCACTTTTAATGCTCAGTAAAATACTGTTCAAGCATTGTTCTTGATTTTTGCAGTCACAGATATTATTCTTCCTTCATCTTGGACAAACAGGGTCACAGCAAGGTGTGAAGCAATACATTGCAAAGGGTGATGAGGGCAGAACCGGCAGAAGTCAGTTCTACTCTTGCTACCCAGCAGATCATGATGCTTTATCACACATACTGAGGTCTAACACATACCTTTTCCTCCACGCTGAAATTAATCATTTCAGAACTAGACTCTGTGTGGGCACAGCAAGTCATTTCAGCCAAAGTCTGCACTGCCAGTGATCCATCATACAAGATGACGCAAAGGTATACAGGTCAGCACAGGACACGCATTTGTGCTGAATTAAACAAGTCATTATCATCCCCTGAAAAGCTAAAAATTGCCTGGAGCTTCGCCCACAATTTGGAGATGCACGGTTCTGGTGTGCTGCTCCTGCATGAGACTGTTGAACCTCTAGAAGTAGTGGTTGCTCTTGGTCAGGGGACAGTCTTACCCACATCCAGCTGACATTTAGTTAGATATGCAGATTGTCCTTTCCTGAATAATCTTAGCAAACCCTGCCTGCTCCTGAAATAGCAGCACTAATTAGTTGGCAGTTGTGCTACCACACATGTCTAAACTGCAGCTGCATTCCCTGATCCATCCAACGTTTTTTAGAGAGCACAGACTGGGAGGTTTTAGTGAACAATTACACTGTATAACACAAATAATCACAAAAAAGGAGAGGCACTACCTGTAAGAGCCAACTGTTCAGTGAGTCTGTCCCTTGGCCCTGGGCAATTCATGTTCTTGCCATGTGAAACCTGTGAATGTGCAGTTTCTACTTCTCGGCCATGACATGGCATACTCCATCAGTTGTCTCTACACAGTTACCTCTACATTTTGTTCCTCTGCATGTGTGCAACACAGAAGAATACTGCAGCCTGTCTTTTCTTTTTTCTCATTACCACACTCAAGCATGTGATTTTCTTGGGCACTTCTTGCAAAACCATCCAAGAGAATCTGAAGCAGAGTCCAGCATGTTTCACCAAGGCTACCTGTACTAAAAGTGCTTCCTCCAAGCATTTCTGACCTCTGAAAATGCCGGAGTCATTAGTTGAAGGAGGGAGAGGAAAGGCTGCCACTGATGGAGAACAACTAAACTACTCCGTTTCAGTCCCACGCTGGCCCCAGATCGCAGGACTGTTTGGAAATGGATTATACCCATTAATAAGGTTACCCTCCAGTAAGACGACCAAGTGATGGATCCTGCGCAGCAGGAAAACAAAGGTTACACTGACCAGGTTAGCAGCTGTGGATGATTAGAGCCTAATTATCCATCCATTACAGTGCCGCAAATCCGTGATTTCAACCTTGTTGTTACACAGCTACACCGGTACCACTGCGAGCACCCCTTGTTAAATCTGTCCTGGTTGCCAGTCTGGCTACCTTCTTCCCTGCCAGTGAAGACTGGGGAGGACATATGGCAAGAAGAAAATTTTCGAGGTTATGGACCAATGAACTGCTGAAGGTGTGTGAAGGTAAGGAAGAACTTGCAGGGTCAGCAGGGACAGGGAGCGTGGTCCATGCACTCTCCACCTCCATGCTCCCTGCTGTAGCACAGGGTGGGCAGAGGGGCTTTCTCCAACCTGCAGAACTCATCGTTCCAATCACCTGCCAAAACCTGAAAGGAAAGCTTCCATAGGAACTGAACGGTAACTAAGGAGTTACAAATGCTATTTATTTCTCTGCCTCATTCTTTGCATGTGTCTTGGTCATGAACACGTCATGGTCCTAGCCACTCTCCCTCTCATGCAAAGAAGTTTAAAAAATGTAGTGAGGCTGGTGTAAAAATGATGATGAAAACACCTATTCATTCGTTGATTTTTGAGGCCAATATGGATAAGCACAAGGTTAAAACTATATCTTTTTTCAGACTGATAACTAAAGGCAGAGAGAGACATGGTGAGGAGACATCCATCGGCTCTAGTGGATTGCGGAGCCAACACGGCTGGGCTCACAGCCTCCCTCACAGAGCTTGGTAAGAGTCTGAAAAAAATAATGGAGCAAATCAGTTAGTTATAGAGGGCACAGCAGCCTGCTGCCCACTCTTTTCACTGGCAAGGATTAGCCAGAGCCTTCGATCTCCCCTTGACAGTGCATCCTCCTCACAACATGCCCTGTGCCAAGTGCTGTGCTATTTGTATAGTTTCTTACCAATTTCAATACAAGGGAAAACATAATGTGCGTCTGAGCCACAAAATCTTATCAGCTCTGCCCTGAAACCGTGCCACGGTGTGTTGTTGACATCCTAGGGCAAAGCCATCATCTAACGCTTCCTTTGCTAGGACTTTGTGAGAGCAAGGGTAAATTGCTTTGTTTCATGAACTGCAAACCAGTTCACTAAGCCAGGTGTGTGTTTTGTCTGGTACTCCACAGAAAAAGCTGAGCATTAAATAAGAAATATTTTTAGCAGAATTTACTGCTTGGATGAAACCAATTTTGAAATTTATGTTTTAAAATCTATACCTCCAGTAGTTATAGAAAAAGGGAAAAATAGCCCACAAAACTTCCAAAAAACCTAAAATAAAGTAATTACTGGCACAGACTCGTATGAATAGAACATCCCTTTGCATTCCGTACAAACTCAAGCACTCAAAGCCAGTGCCTACTGAAAGCCAGTAATTCCATACTCAATTAAAGATCTAAACCCCTCTTGAACAGCTATATTTGGCTGAAAAATAAAAACCATAAACACAGTGTGCCTCCTCTTGGAAAAAGGAACTTACTGGGCATCTTAACAAACTGCACACACTACTCTTGAACCAAGCAACCAATTCTCCTTAAGCTGTGATATTTTTCTGAAGTTTTGCAAAAGTAACAACGGCACTAACAGTTATCACTGAACAGCTTATCAGTGGTAAGGAAGAGTCTTTGTAATGATAACTCACGATATTTTCTGTTTCATTTATAATAATCACAATTTTCACACTGCTTTTTAACTGATCATATACATTGCTATTAGGAAATGTCAACTTTGGGGGGTAGGGTTGCCAATGACTTCTACAGTTAATTGATAAATGTGTTAACTGGTATTTCCAGTTAACATTTCTCAAAAGAAAGGCAAGACACTGGTACCAAGATACAAATAACACATGAAGGAAAACCAGTTATCCTTAAATCTAATTTAGGGCCGCTTTGCCACTAAGGCACTTGTTTCTGCTGGATGAGAGATGAGTTTGTCGCACAGGACACTGGGATGATGTGCTCCTTGATTTTTCATCTCGCACTTGTTGAGCATCTGAGCTTGCAAACCTGCCCCTGTGACAGCAGTCACATGCTCAGCCCACTGCGAAAACCTGTAGGATGTTTCCAGGAGGAAATCTCCGCTCCCAGCGCTAATGTTCACACTGGTGTGTTGCCAGCCCTGCTCCCAACAGCAAAGGGAGATGCTACAAGAACAGCTACTGCCCCATGGCCAAACGTAAGGACGTATCCCATGTGTCCCGGCAGCCGGCTCCAGGGGAGAGGTGTTACCCCGTGCCTTGGCACAGGGGCACCAGGCTCCGGTCCTGAGATGCGCAGGCAGACAGGGAGGCATTGGCAGGGACACGCACCCTCTGACTTAGGCAGATGTCCACCAAAGGAAGAGCGGAGATCCTAGCTACGGTACAACATAACTGCACTATTGAAAAGGCGTCGACAACGTGGAGCGGCGTTATTATTGCCTTTCCCCTGGTTTGGCAGGTTGTGGAAATGATGATGCTAACAGAGAAAAGTAAATATCAATAGGGCAGTAATTTAGACATTTAGGAAAATCTGGAATACCCAAAGAACTATTACGAAAATATTATTTGACGTTCTGTTACTTTGCCTGAGGATGAGCTATCATAACCTCACAAAACAATACAGAAAATCCAGGTTACAAAACTCTGTTTTCCTCCTCAACTTGTGGCAATAATTGTGGAAAAGTAATTTTACAATGGCATACTTGTATCTGTGTAGGTGGTATGCAGTAGGAGATAAGGAAGAATGAGAGAGAAATGAAACTGTCCATCTCATTTAAAGCTTTTGTGTTTAGATCAGTTCCACAGGTTGAATACAGGTTTTGAATTCATAACACTGTGAGTCAAACCACTGCTGAGCCCTCAGTTAGATACTCTTCTATCAGACTGAAACTAAATACTCAGACAATGTATATATATAAATAAGCTGTAAACCCTAAGAAAGGTGGTTTGGGCTTCAAAACCTGAAATATTTACCATTAAAGTGTGTTGGTTGTTTTGGGTATTGTCATGTATGATAGGCATTGACTGCTTAAAGAAAAGTGTTTTACAAGGACAAATTTCTGCTGCATATTATTTTCTGAAAGGAAAAATTCTTTTTTATAAAAACAGCTTAAATATGAAATATGAAAACTAGTGACCTGACTAAATACAATTTGGAGTTCATTTCCTCCAGAGATTCTGTTTAGGAGGACTGCAGCTGCTTCTGTGGGGAACAGGTACACAAAAAGCTAACAGTAAAATCAAATTAATTATTAAGATCAAAAATATAAATTATATTATAAACACTTCTTAATCTCCATGTAAACACCATTAGTGCTTGGATTGGAGGGGGGGCAGGGTTGTAAGTCACGATACCGGTGCTTATACCCCTGATCCTGGCTCAAATAGATTTTCTATACAAGTACCACTTAAACATACTTCATTCAAGACATCACATATATGCAAGAATTTAGAGAGAACAGTTTGAAGTCTGGGCTAGATTGTATAGTGATGGAAATCCGTGATCCACTGAACTGGATGATGAACATGGCACCAGCAAAGTTTGACACTTGTTCATTTTTCACTGACGTCCACATGAATTTCCCACTGATTCTTACCTCTGATGACTCCAAATCACTGAATACCAAATCACACCAAGAGCTGCACATCTCTGTGAGAGCAAGGGAGGGATACGAATGCTGCCTACAGTTTCAATATCATGTTTGCCTAATGTAGGTGTAACGGATATATCATCAATTCACAGTGCTTTGTAAATACTACGTTGCAGTGTCTTTTGGCCCCATATAACTGCACTGAAGACATTTCAACACCATTTCAGCAAAAGTTTCTATAAAATCTGCGTGTCTTGGGAGCTGGAGGAAAAGTGTACGACACTGAACACGTCAGATGGCTCACGTGCAGCTTACCAATTTATTCTGAAAACAATATAGGTGTTTAGAAGTGTTCACCAAACGTATTTCACTAAAATATTCCTCCAGATAAAGTGAGAAGGCCAGTAAGCCAGGGCCACGATAGAATTGAAGATACTTTGTTTGAAATACTAGTCCGGACTAAAACATCACTATAAAATCCTAACTGAGTAACGTAGCAGAAACAACATACCTGTTTGTCAGCGGCCCTATGAAGGGGTTAGTGATTAGCTGCACTGTTGCTTTTGAGGCAAACAAGAGACCGACTTGAACATTTTCATTCAGCAGGTCCTTATCTTCCTTTGGGCAGTCGGACGGGGAAGGAGTCACATTTACTATCATTTGTTCTGTCTGAGTATGATGCAGCTCTCTGGGTCGTGTCTTATCAGATTCATTTCCAGTAACCATTGTTGAGTTGTCATAGTAGGAGAAGATGCTCTGAAAATTGTCCATCGTTGTTGAGACTACGTTAGGCTTAGTAGTCTGGATTTCTGTGGCATTTTTCTCATGTTTGATGCTGTAAAGGTAACTGGGAATTATTGGCACTGGAAAAACAAATAGAATATATTGGCATCTTACTATCAGGTTATTTGTAAATGGAGTCACCAAATTTTCTTGTCTGCTTTGCGCTGATTAGGAAATACAAGGCTTTCCTACAGAGCACATTAGTAAGGAATTTGAACGGCGGAAGCACAGAACTGAAATAGAAGTTTGCTCATGGGAAAAAACCACACCCGTAACTCAGAAGTGCAGTTTAAAACAAAAAGTTCTTTTATGTTAGTCTTTATTTTTTTGCCAGATTTCATAAATACAAGGTTTTCTATACAGACATCATTCACCAAGCAAAATGTATGAAGTATCAAACCCCATGTCTGAAGAGTCTCTTTGTTGCACATGACTCCACAAATCCATTTATTAGATTGTGAAAACATGGAAGATGAGAAAAGCATTGAAACTCTTATTAAACCAAAATATAAAAAAGTGTAATAAAACACACTTCTAAAATAAACCACAAAAATAGTGATAAGTAACAGCAACACTCCTGTATTAAGTAATCGGAACTAATGATGTTTGCATATCTCATTATTTTTTAAAAACTTACACTGAAAAGATCATCCAGAAGGGACTTTCTCTGTATGCTTTAGGATCTTCGCTGCAATTTAATTGCATCAATATGCATCTCAGAAATTAGCATTTCAGCATGCATAAAAACAGATGTCAGGTTCATTCAGTTTAACACTAGTGACAGAATCACCCCTCCTTGCTTTGCGTCCTATCCTGAAAAAGCCCACTCTTTCAGTAAGTCTGCAAGGTATAATAATTTCTTGAGCTTCTAGCACACATCAAGCCGAGTAAGTAATTAAATGTTAATAACTTTATAAGAAAGTATATCAATGGAAAAAAAATGCAAGGTAGACTTGCTAAAAATATATATGTTTTTAGCTAAGGTCCTCACTGTGGCATCAGCTTTTAAGCTGAAGTCCCCCAAGAAATTCAGGAGTCTGATTCAGAAGCTGATGCTGCAGCATCGTCCGAGAGCCGGCTCTGCACAGCCCAGTCCACTTCCCAGAGAAGCATGTGTGTTCATGGGGGGGGGTGTGTGCATGCGTGTGTGTGTGCGCGGCAGCCACGAAGCCCTAGTTTCTCTGGACCTTTTTCTTTAACTTCATACAGACATTTGAATAGGCGGACTTCTAAAGCTAGCAGTGAATAATGTTCCAGCATTTTATTTGAGTAGATTCCTAAATCCTGACACTGCGCCACTGAAGCCAGTAGAAGCTGCATCTTTGACTTTGATCAAAACTTGGGTTACTTTATTAAGCCAACTCACAGAACGGCTTTTCTTAAAACCCAGTTAGATAGGTTTCATATTAACCTATCATTTTAAGACCAATGTGGGGGAAAGAGGAATTATCGCCAGGAAACAGGCATCTCCAATGCTATCTAGCCTGTTGTTTCAGTTGCATGACCACAGGAGAAAAACCGACGATGCGCTAAAAATACTGTTATCTGTCGTTCTGTGAAGTGTTAGTGGCGTTCAGTAGAAAAAAAAAAAAAAAAATAAAGAATTACAAAGACCTTTTTATACCATCCCTTGTCCTGCAATTAGGGTGGAAAAAAAGGGAGCCTTTGCTGTGCATGGCAATACCTAGATTATCATTCGCGTTAAAAAAAAAAAGAATAAAAAATTTTAAAAATCAGTGCTTGGAAACGTTTGGGTTGAGAGCATTCATCCTGCCTTCAGGGAGAACATCTGTCGCCGGAGATCATTCCTGGCGTAAATCGGGAGGGGAAAACCCAGCCCAAACCCCCCCAGACCCGCTTCTACCTACCGACCACCGTCAGCAGCATGTTGTCCAGGAGCAAGGCGATGAAGACGATGAGCAGGATGAGTCTCCGGGACTGCCGGCTCTCCCGGAGCCAGCGGAGGAGGCTGAACTCGCCCCGAGCCATCCTCCCCGGCCGCGGGCCGCTGCCTCTGCCTGCGGACACGCGAGGGCCCCCAGGGCCGGCCGGGACAAGGCGGGGAGCCCGGGCGGCAGCTCCCCGCCGGCCGCAGGAGCCCCCCCAGCCCCGCTCCCCGCTCCC
>JANZLQ010000100.1:34849460-34878192 GCA_026212715.1 Elanus axillaris | reverse complement strand
GGGGTAAATCACCGCTTGCTCGTAGGCTTCAACAGGCGAGCAGCGTGCCCCGCCGGCGAGCCAGACCGCCACAGTGCCACGGGTTGGTTCTTCTCCCGAAACGAGGAATTTGCCCCGTTTGCCATTTGAATTCCTCCTTTCGCCTGCCTGCTCCGCACAGAATTCCAAGCGGTGTAGCCAGCCTGGGGTATTTGCTCGGCATCTTTAGGAACTTCTTTTCTTCTCAGCCTGCGTTAGGGAAGAGTTTAACTGCGCTGAACTGATCAAGAAACACGTTTTAACAAAGACTTGCGGGTTCTTCACACGTTGTCTTTCATATCCCGTATTACACGGCTTTCTTTTAGTCACCCAGCGCTCAACTTTGTGAACTGCTCTGTGCTTCACCGTCTTCACGCAGCTTCACTTTTGGCAAAGCCCACTGAACGTGAGGGAAGTCTCTTAATGGATGGAATGGTCCCAGAGCCAAACGTCAGACTGAAGCTGATGACACCATCACTGTGCAAACCCTCTCTTTCTCCATCTGCCCTGCCTGCTGTGGACCGTAACCGGCTCAGCGGTGTCCACTTGCCATGCGATGCGATTTCGTCACTACTGCAGGCGTCTTGGGAAGTGGTGCTCAAACTTAGGCTGGTTCTTCTGGGTCACGCGGGAAACAGCCAGTTTCAGGAATATCAAAATTTTAGGAATATCAAAAGACATTTACAGTGTGGAATTTTGCCCATGTGCGTGACAGTAGAAGATCAA
The DNA here is from genome assembly GCA_026212715.1 of Elanus axillaris. Taxonomy (NCBI): domain Eukaryota; kingdom Metazoa; phylum Chordata; class Aves; order Accipitriformes; family Accipitridae; genus Elanus; species Elanus axillaris. The sequence goes on along the minus strand of JANZLQ010000100.1, from coordinate 34,877,448 downwards.
TATTTACGGTCTAAATTGCTCTCTTAGCTCCTAGTCCATCTCTGGATGAAGTTTAACAGGCCTGGGGAATGGGAGGAAGTTTGCAGTACAGGGTGTTACTGGCTGTACACAGAATTTTCTAAAACTAATGAAAAGTGGGAGAGGATATGCTGATAGCACATCTCTCATTTGCATGCAGGTAGCTTTGATATGTCCACCACGTATTATATTTATATGGGCCCTATTATGCTGGCACATGACAAATACCACCCAAGGCTATCGGTTCTTGACTGATGGTTTATGGACGGTTTGTCTTCTCCAAACTTTTTTTAACCAGCAACTTCAGGAGTTGGGCACATTCGTGTTTGAAGTTGAATTTCCAAAACAGAGCTTCTGCTCCTGCACTCAGAGGAAATAGAAAAGTATGATCTACTGGGCTGGACTGGGGAGAAACGTTTCATCTTCCAAGTATCAGATCCTGAAGGCACTTAGACAGCAAACTACATCATTTAGTTGGGAACTTGCGTGGAGGGCAGAAGGCCAAGGGGAACACCGGCTCTCGTTAGCAGCAGAAGCAGTATTAATATGCATGTCAGTGAAGTGTCAGTAGTAATATTCTACCAGGAAAACATGGGTTTGGGTATCTTGTATTCCCAGCAGTTCACTGGAGAGTTAACTGACAGCAGTGCTGCTGTTCCTGTCACCTGTCAGAAAGCAGATGCAGAGAGAAATAAAATGCTTTTCCAGCCATTTCTGATGAGGGACATGATTGTAGAAGCAACCCGCTTCTCTCTGTATCATCCACGTGACAAGATGAACCACCCCTTCCCCCTGCCTCCCCTCCCAGCTCTTTCTTCTAGAATATTTCTCCTCTTCATCAGTCTATCGCTGCCGTGCTGTCACCCGCACTGACAGCACCTGGCCGCTTTGCTGGACTTCACATCACTCCTCTTTTCTGCTGTCCTAGTTTCTTTTGCCTTCAGCCAATTGATTGTTCGATAAATAATGCTAAAAGATGTATGCAAAATCATGCCTGCGCTATTAGCATGGATAAGCATCAGAGCATTTGAATATATTTATTTGCACGTAAGGATGCCTACTTGTGCACGGATACTAATGCTTTACTAATCTAGCTGATGAAATTGTGGTTATTTCTAGGAAGTGAGCAGGTCAGGAACCTGCTAGGTTGGCTGCTCTGCAGGTGTAAACTGTATTCTGGCAAATAATGATCCCTTCTCTGATATTTGTTTACCTTTAATTGGTGATTTTTCTGTCTTCTGAAGAACAAGCAGAAAAGGAATAGGACCACAGCTAAAGCAGCAATTACTTTTGGGAAGCTGTGGATTTGGTTTTCCTATTGAATTCTTTTTCTATTGTATAATTGTTAATTAAGATTGGTCAAAAAGGAGGGAAGAAAAGCCATGGGATTTTTCCAGTTCTCATCTGAGCTTTCAACAGAACAGTTGAGCAAAATTCCATGCTTTGAAAAACGCTGGTCAGTTCCGCCTCTTTTGTTGAGTCTCTCTACCTTTTATTTGCTTTGACTATCCTTTAAAGTATACGTGTGCTTATTATACTCAGATTTAATAATATTTTATTACTTTTTAATAAGAAATAATTATAAACTCTGAAATTAGTTCCAAAAGCATATATTTCTTTAGGAATCAAAATTTTGAGGACTTACAAATACTCCCCTCTGCGGGAAACACCCCTAAGCCATTAGGGCGTCGGCTTAAAGGCATGGAGCATCATAAAGCTGGTGATGAGAAAAATGTTTTAATGTGGTATCTGATTCTCAGGCTTTGGCAGACTGAATGGTAGACTCTCCTGAATCACCTCTGCGGTGCCACAGAGCCTGCGTAGCCCAATGAGCTAGGCAGACAAATAAAATAGCCATAAACACATAGGCAATGATACCGTAAATACTGACCAGTCTGGAAATGATGTTGGAGAGTAGTACTTATTAGCAGTCAAAATTTTGACCTCAGCTGAAAATTCCTCTGTGGCAAGATGTCCTGAATGCTGGCGTGGGAAGCGGCACCATGTTGTTACACGCACTGGGGAGAAGTGACATTTTGCTTATTTGCCTACAGGATCCTTAAATGCTGAAATTTAGAAAAAAAACACTTCTGCTTCTCACCATCCAGGCTGAGAAATGTGCTACCTTACTGGCTTCTTTGGGAAAAGTAATCCCTTTTAAAGCTGTCTCTTTTTAAGATTTACATTTATTTTTAGTGCTTGGAGTTTAATTTGCATTAATTCGTAATTATTTTAGCTTTCTGTATGAATTAATTATTTGCAGTTATTGCTATTGGGGAAAATTCCTGCTATAAATAATTCTTACAATTTCAGTTGGAAGACATACCTGGCAGCTTATGTTTTACTAATAACAAGTAATATATACTTAGTCAGCTTTTTCAACCTTTGTAGCTCTTTCAAGACTTTTTTCTTCGTGCCCCACAGTCATGCTACTAATTACTCTGTAGTAAGACTATGTGGTAGTTAGTTCCACTGAATAATGCATCTCCTTTTCTCCAGGCATTGAGGATATGCGTTGTATTTTAATCTTCTGCCATATAGCCTGCAGTAAGCATATGTGTGAGCGTGTATATTTATATATATGATTGTTCACTGCAGCATGTGATGTTCAGAGGAGAGGGAGAAAAAGCAGAAATTTTGCTTTTAAGAGGGTCACTTATCAATTAATCTATAATGCTAAACATTTATTTAGCTGAACAACAGTGTCCGTGATAACCAGATCTGAGACTATGAGGGGTTCACGTTTAAAGCCAGAAAGGCTCAGGATGGAGACAGGGTGTATGGGGGAAGAAAAGATATTACAGAGCTCATGTGTCTCCAGTGAAAAGAAGTAAAACATCACTTGCTATGTTAATTTTCAGGTAGGAGCACAAGGCAGCCATTTCCCCATGCACCAAGAAACTGTCGCAGGAGGTTTTTAGAGATGTGGGAAGGCTGTCAGGTAGAAGGAGAGATGAAGATAAATAGGTGATGCTTTGTTGTGATGTTTATAGGAAGCGATAGACATCAGGAGACCTATAGATGTGTCATGGAGAAAATCCTGGACCGGAATATATACTGGTATAGTCTATCTCTATGCAGTAAATAATTTAACCTGTTAAAAAGTAAAGTTTTTCAAGTTAGGGCACTTATTCTAAAATATTGTTCACACCTAGTCTCGGCCAAAAGTAGCAGCAGCAGTCTGAGGTGCAGTCCCTTTAGGTTTCCTCTGTACCATTCACACTGAAAAAAACCAAACCACAGCCCAAAGTGAATATGGTTGGGAAACAGTATTGTAAGAGCTTCAGTGAGGGTTTGAAATTTTCAGAGTGTTTCAGAACTAGGAAATTTTATTCTACAGCACTACCTCCCTCCTCTGAAATTCACTTTTTAGACTATTTTGCTATTCACGTTAGAAAAAACATTCAGCTATTCTGGAGTTGGGGAAGTGGTTGAGTAAAAAAATCACCGCTTACCCTGCTCCCTATCTAAACCCCTGAAGAAAACACATAGCCTGTAATACTTAAGCTAGCATGTTATAGCATAAACATATTTAGTTATAGATGGGAAAATATTTAGCTACATATGGGTACAGTAACTAAAGTCACGGCAAGAATAAACGCCAGTAATGCTTGATCAGCGCAATGGTATGCCTGTGGTGTATATCCTCGCCTTTTAGACTTGCTTGAAAATTTAACCTAAAGAAACCCCAAACTGAAGAAGGAGGGGTCAGATCTCAGCACTGGCCCTGATTTCTCCTCCCGTCTTCTAGTGCTGTGGTGCTATTGCCTGCCTGCAACACGCGAGGAGGGAAGGGCAGTCCCCTTTGGTCCCACGCCCCAGAACATCATCGTTCCTCTGCTGGCTTTTTGCACCCAGAATATTTTTCCTTCCTGAAAGCAAACACTAGCAAGAGCTGTGTGGTGCTGAGGATTTAACATTACTGTCCTCGGGATCTGTCAGGAGAGCCCTCGTGCTTGCAAGATGGCCAGGGGAGGTATTTTTAACATTTTCTGTGGCAGGCTTTGTCTAACCACTCTGGTATTACTGACCACAGGTGAGTGATGATGAGGTCCAGCTCTGACGCGTTTCATTGCTCTGACAAGAAAAGAGGGGTCTGCCAGCACATTAAAAGCTGGAAGATAACTAGGCTAAATAACACCTTGTTTTATCTGTTCTTTCCAAGCTGGTATTCTGTTTGCAGTGAACACAACCCTGCGGGCAACCCACTGTTAGCTCCCTGATCAATGGGAAGACATGCTGGCCTCAGTTTTACAAACCTAATTATTTTCTTCAGAAATTTGTCTGAAACTAAAAGGCAGCTGACAAAAAAAATCTTTCCTATCCCTGGAGCTTAGAGGAATTCAGTCATTGCATGTAAATTGTGTTTCTATTGACCGCTTACATGTCCTTTGAAACTGGTGCCTTTTAGGTGGCTTTGCAAGAAAAACCCTGTCCCCTCCAGGCACAAACCGTGAACTCCATATATTAAGAAATATAGTTGGCAATAAGAATGTAGCATGTGCTTGTATTTGTACACACAGAGACATATGCACATAAATGGTTGCGTGCGTGTGTGCCTGCTTATATATGTGTGTATGTGTCTAAGATGCCACTGGGCATCAGTTACTCAGGTAACGGTGCTCAAGCCACACGCCCTGGAAAGTCTGAAGGCAAAGCAGAGGGCTAGCAGGTTGTGGGAAAAGAAGCAACAGCTTTTCCTTCAGTGGCTGGGCTTCAGAGGCAAATACCTTCCTGCTTTTTTAGCGGAGGCGTCAGCCTGTGAAGTAACTCAGAGTGTACAAGAAGCGTTACGGTCAGTTTTATGTAGTTGTTCACCTTTAACATTTGTTGACTGGTAAAAGATTAGCCAGCTTTCGTGCACATCATAAGCCCTTTGCCACAACATAGCTCTACATCAGAAAGTGTATTCAACCTCTTCTTTCTGCTGTCGTATAACACATTGCCTGCATTAGCACCGATTAGTTTCACAGAACTGGCCAAGGCTGAGTGCATGAATGCAGAGGTCTCCTGAGCAAAAGAGATGCTGAAAGTGAGGTAAGGCAAGTTGGAAGTATGACATGCATTCCCCATCAGCTGTGGTGTTGGTAGAAGAAAGGAAATTCTCAGAGACAGCGACAGTCACGAAGCCAGAAAAGCTCACGAAGTGGAACTGCAGAGGTGGAAACATATAAAGCAGGACTGCCGGGCAGGGAAATACTTGGGCCAGGTCTTGAATCAGTTATAGGGAATATCCTGCTTGAACTCAACCCACGTATCTCTATATGTTCCAGACATCACTCAAGAGTCAGCGAAGGTGAAATATTTACCTCCAATAGGAGGAAATAGCTGACGGCCAGGGCAGGCTCTCCTTTTTCCGCATGCCTTTGGAACTGCCAGGAGTGAAGAGATGGGTCCATACCCCCCATAGACCTGTAAACCTTCATTTAGCACAAAGAAAGATGTGCAAAGAAAGAAAGATGGTTAAAACATACGATGAAGCACTTCTACCTCTTAGTTGCATTTCAGTTTGGTTGCTGGCCATCATGATAAGGTACAGTGTGTTGCAAGACCCTAAAAGCCATACCGGGGGTCCTGGCTTAGTAAAACTCTTGGCCAGGTGGTTGTTGGGGTCCTTCTGTCCAGGATTTTCATGCTTGCTTTTTCCCTGACAGCCTGTTCACTGCTAAATCCTCCAGGGGGACCAAGAAGAACTGTTTCAGGACCTGCTGGCTGGCTCAGCCGTGTCGGTGCAGCGTTGTGAAGGGACCTCGGGTTCCCGTGGGAAGGGTGGGTGTTGTTGGCACCTGATGGCCCACCACATCCCAAGGGCACAGCAGTCATGTCGGGGCTGCCACGCGGAGCGGTGGGATGCCTGGAGCTTCGCGTGGAGCCATGCCTTGTTCTTTAACACAGTTTTAGCACAGCTGGCTTCTGCTTGTGCAAAAAAGTTAAACCAACCTGTAGCTTTGTCTTCCTAAAGGACAAGTTGAGTGTCAGTAAAATAAAACAAGGTTTCATTTGCCTTGTTTAAGAATTATAGCAGAATCCCCCCAAATACACAATCATCGTTAGCGGAAGTGGCCCCAAAACGTTGGCCTACTTCATTAACATTTAAGAGCAAATCCCATCCATTGTGGAAAGTGAATCCACTCTAAAATCCTTGAATTGCCTGCCAGACCTACATCTAAATATATTATCCTGGATTAAACCTTGTGGAAAATTCATAATGAAAGACAAGCCAACCACACAGAGCAGGCGTGACCTGCAGGCTGCTGAATACTGTGATTGCTTCCCATAGATTATAATTTTAGCAACACCTGGGCTGAATGTGCTGTGCTGATGCAACAGCCTTATGGATCCTAATGAAATAATTAAGGGATAAGAGCACAAAGAAACATTCAGAGCTTGCGAGAAAAAAACCAACCATAATGCAGGAACAAAGATACTAGATTAGCTGGGAGATGAAAAGCTTTTGTGTGGCCTTATTTATATTGCTGGCATAAATAAAATCTTTTCAGACCTGTATGTAGCATGTTATATATAAACGCAGTCAATGAGAAATGTTAACTGCCTGGTCTGGAGGGAATTGCTATAGTTTTGCAGGAGGACAAGGTCTTAAATAAAATATCCTGGCTGTATGGGAAAGGTGAGATGGCAGAAGAAGTGGAGAAGTTTATGCCACCTACTTCTTTCCCTCTGGGGCTCCCTGAGAGCTCAGAGAACGGTGACGGGCGCTTTCAGAGAGCGGCTGCCCTTGCTGCAATCTGAACTGCTCTCTGCGCCTGCCTCTCTCTACGCTAACCTATATGACTTGGGACAAGTCACAAACCCACAGCATAATCACTTGCTGCCTCAGCATAATGTGTGTAATGCTCTTTACCTAATCTCCGGTAGCCTCGCGCAGCCTTTTTAGTTAGCATACGTAAGTTATGTTTGAAAGTCTTCATGAGAGATACCATCGAATAACCAGCTTGTTTTCTTTTATTTAAAACTATCTGGCCACAAACACAACAAAAGATTTCTAATGAACATCAGAAAAAAACAAGGAAGGTGCAATTCTGCAGGTAGGAGCAATGTGGCTCTCCCAGACAAACCGATGGGTTTCCCTTCTGCAAGGTGATAGAGGTCAGGTTGAAGGACAAATTGGTCAAAGGTAGCAAGAAATAACTACATTCAAAATAAATACACAGGACTGTCTCAGAAAGATCTGAAGGTTAAAAATTGACATTAGCCAGCTCTGAATTCTTGCAAAAATTGGTTCTGAGTTTGTTTCAAATATTTCAGTAAAATACCAGTGAAATGTGGGGTGGATGAGCTCTACCTCTCAGCTACACGTGTGACTCGCTCAGGATCTCCTTAGCCACCTGGACCAAAAACTTGGCTGGTGTAGGGCATCTAAAGTAGCTTAAAACCATCCACGGACTTATTGCCTCCTCACCCATTGCTAAGGATGAAATTCAAGGAAGATTTCTACTCTAATACTTGGACAGCCCTAACAGTTACTCACACATATAATCCCTGACCTCAAGGTATGACTTTGTAGGACTGGGTCCTAAAACCTGCTAGCAATAACAATAAGTATTTGCGGTTTGTGTTTGTTTTGGTTTTTTTTTTAATTGCTCTCTAAACAGTGCTCTTTTGTGTAACCTTTTAATAGAGATTATGTTTCTCTGGAATATCTGTTCTAGAGTCAAGTAAATAGACACAAACTAAGTTTATAACTTACATGAGCTTGTTGATTTGTAATTCTTGACACAGAGAAATGTGATTTATGATCTGAAAGGACTGAAATCTGTCATATTCACTTAGATACCTGCATACACTACTGGAAATGCTGTAGTACATTTCTTCAGCCAAATTCCTTTTTAAAAATCTTATTCGATTTTCTTCCACCAAGAGTGCATGTGGTTTTGCATTTGTTTTCAACAGGAGATTTTTTTTTGTCCCTTCGATTATACAATCTTCCTATGAGTCTAAACACACTTGGAAAAATAGGAAGCCCTGCTTGGGAAGCACTGCTGTGCTTAGTCACAAATGGCTGAGCCCAATGAGATTTTACAATAAACCAGAAATGTCTGTGTTTTGTTGTGTCAATAAATGTTCCAGTGATGCTCTTAAAGACAATAAATTACTGGTAATGGAACACTATCCTCAGCATGTAGAAGTCATTTTCCACTTCCAGACATTCTCAGATTAGGTTTAAATTGCTATTAGAAAATCCTAAATGTGTTCTTTGGAAGAAAATCTTTTTAATGCCTAGAAATAACCCAAGAGTGGCTGGTTCAGAGCAGAGTTAGCTAGAGTATTCCTGGGGAGCACAGTTTACACATTTGGAAGGGAACTCGGCTCCAACAGATCCTTACCACTAGCAGAGGGAACAATACAGTGAGATTTCACAGCCTGTAATTTTTTGCAGCTGCTTGATGGCACTGCTCAGCCGAAGAGAAAACATGTTGTCAGTCTGCTAAGAAAATAATTGTGAGAGTCTGAGTTTATAACATGGGCATAAGGCTTGATCCTGAGACAGCACGTCTGGGCTGCAGTTGGCAGAGGGCATCTTCGTAATGGTTTTTCGCAGAAAGCCTTGGAGGTAGCAGAAGTAACCGACAGACATTGCAAGCAGGCAGGGATAAGAGGTGAACGGGGGAAAGGAAGAAGCGGGAGGTGAAGGATACAGCAGAAAACAGGACTCTGACGTACAACCATTAGCTCTTTTGTAAGCAGAGCTGTTGGTTTCCCTGAAGAGCCACTGAAATCCACGGAGGTCTTGTCGCTAGTGTTCGCGTGCTTGGTAGTGCTTACAGCCTGGACCTGAAGGTACAAATGCTGGGGTTCTTACACATCCTCTTCTCTTCAGCATTGACTTTAGCAATAGAAAATCAAAGCAGGACAAACCCTTTACTTTTTTTCTTATTAATGGCAGCAATACTAAACATCGGAATAGCGTATGTGTTTACAAATGCAGTGAGCTGTGCATAATCTTCAAGACTGCAATACTCTTCCTGGTCCTACACTGAAAATTAGAGTGAACTGGAGATGTAAAGCATTAAGAGGAATTTTTATACTGACTTTCTGAGGCTTCTCAGAAAGAAATCCACAGGGGATCGAGCAGGAATTTCAGAGGGGCTAATCAGCTCTGTGGTCTACGAGAACCATAGCTGGCAAACTGAGACTGTGCTGAATTGCACTGTGCTGTCTTACAGACTAATGACCCCTAAAACACTGAGCAAATGATTCTTTCCTGATCAGTTCACAGAACTGATTCCATGCATTCAAATTCAAAGTTGCGTTTCCCTTAGCATAAAGCCTGCTTTGCTTCTTATTTTATTTTGCTTTATAGAACCAAAAAGAGAATAAATTGGTGCCACTAATGGATATATTTCCATTAGCTACAGCAGAGTTTGCCCATACACATGGTATCTGGCCTGTGCTGACATAACTAAAAAAAACAAAGGTTACCATTTCATGTTGGAAGCCATCAGAATTGACCGTGCTACTTCCTATTTTCTGTCGGTCCTTTGAGCTTTTGTAAGCCTTGTACAGTCTTAATGCGATAGGTAATTTTGCATAGTACGTGCAGGGCGTCCATGAGTATGGACATATAATATCAGATTTATATATAAACGTATGTATATGTATGTGTGGGTACACTATATGTATATAAAGTGTGCTCTGCAATTTTGGTTTCAACCCTGCTTAGCAAAGAGATGTGAAACCTCATATAATGTATGCATTGCAACTACACATTTATGTTGCAGCGTATTTGACCGAGCTTTCCCTAATGCCTTTATTTATATTCTCCATAGGGACACAAAGAGCGGAAGTATTAATGAACTCTGACTCCGACTGAGCAAAAGCTGTGTTACATGCATTCAGTAAAAGAAGAAGCAAATATGAGTCAGAAAGCTCCAAGCAGTGAAGAAAGTTCTGGCCACTGGCAAGCTTGCTGCACGTTTTTGTGTGAGATTCCTCTTTTAAGGACCAAATCTTTCTCGGGGTGTTAGATCTGCTATCAGTGATAGCTTCTCAGGAGCAGAGGAGTCCTAAGATGAGCTCTCAATAGTAGATGGGCTAGAGGATTGGCATGGATCTTCCAGGGGAAAGCAGTTCAAAAAAACCCTTTCTTGTTCACTTGTACTTTCTTATATGCTTTTCTTTTTGCCATTGTATTCAAATACTGATAGTAATGTAACAGAGGAATGGAGCTGACGTGGTGTCAGATGGTTAACAAACCAGTAATTAACACATATAATGGCAAAAAATCTTGACTAGTTGTGTCTGGCCTGTAGGAAAGGGGGATGCGTAGGTGTGAAGCAGGTTGTATCGGGGAGCAAAGTGCTATCGGCCTTAATGCTGGTGGGAAAAGAGTTGAGCAAGGGCCCTCATGGAGAAGGGACTTTGCAGCATCTCCCCGATGAGACTCCACTCGGTCGTGGGGAGCCAGCGAGGGGTATCAAGCTTCTTCACAGAGTCAGGGAAGGCAGGGATTCAGCCCTTCCATGTTGAAAAATTAACTATAAATAACGAAGCTACTGGGGAGTCAAAAGATGCATTTGTTCAAACTGAGAAGCCATGAACTGTACAAACTAAGCTGAGCCCAGAGCTTTCCCTGAAAGCCTTGAAAAGGCTCAGTCTGGCAACTAGAGATTTTTTTCTTTAATATAGCAGAATGCAACATGATGGATAAGACCAGAGAAGCCATGAAAAGGAACAATGTGATTTGCTGAACTGAAACACCTGCAGTACCTCCATCTTTATCCAGGGACGAGCCTGTGAGTAGGGGAGTGTTTCTACAAAGGGAGCGAAGGGATTCCTCTGTGCGTGACATCAAGGATATTAAACTTCCACTGTATAGCATTTCTGCCTTTCTGAAAAGGAAAGAGAGCAGTTACGTAAAATCAGTGACATGGAATATCTTCTTTGTCATACAATCCTGACTTTAGGTAATTTTATATAACCTATATAGTTTTATATAATTTCCCCTTCAGTTTTTTCTGAGTGAACAAAGCCAATCGCATATGAAATATTTGGGGCCTGTCATAAATCACTCTAGTTCCTCTGCTTCCAATGGCAGCTCACCACAATTGAAGTTTTGCTCCAATGCAGGTTAGCTAATCACGGAAAAGCTTAAGTGGTTTAGGGGAGGGAAGTTCCACAGCCAGATATTCAGGTCTGACAGTCGTTTAGCATCCTGCTCCATGAGATGCGAGCAGAGATGACACCTTCCCACCTCTGAGCATCATCGGGGGGGGGGGGTCCACCTGCTCCAGCACCTGCCAGCAGGGCGTTACGAGAGGCACGGGGCAGCATCGCTGTCCCTCTGCTGTGCCAGGGTCTCATGCGCCGAGTACGGCAGGTCAACCTGCAAACCATCAAACCATCTCAGGCCGACATGGGGCTGCTGGAGCAAGAGCCAGGCAGCAGCAGCAGCCTTCTGCAGACGTGTGGGATGCAGGCAGCATGGCCGAGCGGCGCGGCGTGGGGCCAAGAGGCTGGGTCTCGCACCTGGCGTGTGACGCTGGCCGGGCTGTGCATTAGATTAAGCATCCGCGTTTTCCAGTCACCAGATTTTCCCTGCAGGAAGAGCCAGTCACTGTCAATATTGATAAAGCCTGATGAGACCGTCTTACTGAAGGGCAGAAGGAGCGAAAAGTGTTTCATCATTATGAGTTTCCAGCTTTTCAGTGACATTTGATGAAATGACATTAAGCTTAATTATATTTGAGGGGAGCACGTCTAAGTTCTAATGAGCCTTTATAGTTATTCATTATCTGATTTCCTCATTTTCATTTTCAAAAGGTTTGTTTGCTTCATTCGGTTAAATTAAGGGAGAGCCGTTTTCATAACCTCTTCCCTTCAACTTTCAGGTCCTTTACTGAGCTTTATTGGCTCTGTGCCGGTGAATATTTGCACACTCTTGCATGATTTTTGGCTTCTAGGGGGTCCCATCATATGTGTGAAGTTAGGGACAAGAATGGCTTTATGGATAAGCCACGTGTGAGGTTTACAGGCTACATTTGTTTGGTTTTTTTATCAAAGGAAATTTTTACATAAAGAAAGTGGGGTTTGCGTTTTCAGAAATGGCTGCAGTTAGTGGGGTGAAATCCAGGTACTACAGATGCTTCAAACAAGACTTATATGCAGATTTAAAGCATAAATCCCGTTTTGTCCATTTTGTGGGCATACTCTGGATTTAAATGGATATGGACAGAGCAGCACACTGACTCGCACTACAGATGAATATCATCTCTGCCAGTCTGGTCTAGTTCATTATTTAAGTCCCTGACATGGGCGAAAAGGGTTCTGGATTTTAGCAGGAGTGATTATCTTGGTTCATTTTTTCCTTCTCTTTCTGTGCCTTTCTCGTGAGGAATCCAGGTTGGATAATATCCACTGAAAGCTGCAAATTATATCTGTAACTGTAATTACAACTATAATAAACCACCTAGATCACCTACACTAAAGAAGGTGAGGAACTGATGAAGGTGCTAATTGGCTTCTGTGTAATGAAGTGTTTCCTGATAACTTTTCCTGGTAGTCTCATTAAAAAAATCCTTCTTTTGGAAATGAAGGATGTTTGAAATAGTATGTTGTGAACAATCACCATAAGAAAAAGCTTCTGATAAAAAGATCTGAAGCACCAAAGTATTAACAGAAGGTAGTTGTTCGACACTGTATACCTGTAACTGATAAATTTCCAGAATTAAATACTGGTTTTTAAAATGTAGCCTACAATTTGCCGACATCTTTGTTTATATCTCCAAAATTCCCCTATCCACTTTTCTGTCTACTGGACACCACTGATCATCTGCTACAGATCTACAGCAAATGAAACCTGAAGTAGCATCATTTCTGAAGAGGCTTTCCTCTTTTTCTAGAGGACCGTAGATGAGGCCCAGGGTGAACACTGGAATGTCCTTCCCTCTTTGTAACTGCAAGAGGCCTCACGTCCTTCTGCTATATTTTATGTTAAATATTAAACAACACACTGTCAGCCATCTGGCTGTAGTGAAATAATATTTTGTTTGGATTGCAGTCATTCAAATGCAGGCCTGGTAGTTCTATGCAGTTTTCAGATGCAAAATTATCTCAGGGAGCACTGCGTCTTCTGTGCCCTTAACCTGACAAGTGCACCTCTGTTATTCTAGAAACTTTGTTTTCTTTCTGTATCTTCTTAGATTGTCACATAAGTATGTTGTAGCAGATCCCACCTACTTTCAGAGAGAGGAGCCCCAAGCCAAGGATCTGAGAATCAAGCTCCTGTTCTGGAGTTCTGGAAACGCAAAGCTCGCATCTAGGTATTTGTAAATAGCCCTTGGTTTTGTTAGGAGCTGGACATCTCCTGAATTCCGGGCTGTTCCCAGTCTCACTCGGAATCCAAACATAGCTTGAACATCTCTCTAATTTCACCTGTCATTAAAGACTGTATGTTTTGCTTCCCATGTGCTTTCTCTTTCTCAAAAATAACCAGGTACTCCAACTTCCACTTTCTGGAAAAAGCGACCTCTAATTTAGCTCTGCTAGAGCCTGCATCTACATGAAAGGAGCTTTCACAGGCTGCCTCCATTGCCTATATTTTCAAATCACAGTATTTGCATAGACTCTCTCTTCACAAGAATAAATAAAAGAGAGAAAGCAAAGTAATAAAGGGAAAAATCAAGGATAAAAGAAATAATTTGCAGGCATAGTTAAGGCAAAGCATCACGCTACATCTTTGTTTTTTCAGATAACCTGAAACAACTTCAAAGTTAGACTCTAAAGGCAGGATCGATATCCATAGCAACTAATTGCATTTACTGCACCTGCTGGAAAGTGCAGTGGCTGTGTCCATGAATACCAAAGTAAACCACGCTGCTACAAATAAACGCAGAGCCTAGCTGAAGGAGTGTCCTTGGGCACTTCTATGCTACCAGGATGCTTGCACCCTGCTGCTGATGCTGCGGCTTCGTTACCTTTTTAAGAAATAGCTTGTGCTTTCTCTCCTGTTATTCTTGACACCAAAAGCATTCTCCAAAGAAAAATTAAAGAACCATTGTATCCTTCAGCCTATGATGAGTAGAAAAATCCTGGCAAGCAGGTGGACATCTGGCACGTAGAAATTGCTGCCTGCTTGATGGTTAGATTATGCCATTTTTCCCCTTGCGCTCCTTAATGCAGCTCTCCCTGCCTCTCTTCTGCGTGATGTAGATTATATGCTACTTTGGGCAGTCCTTACCTTTATATTATTTAGTTATGCAGAGCATAGCATAAAGGGCTTCTAGTCCTTGCCTGGGACTACAAGCTACCTCCATACAAATACTAATACATCAATAAGGATTTGTCATTACTATTAGCAACACTTTTCTCTATTAGACAGCATCGAGCTGAGCAGTTTGTTCCATTGCAGACTGGACATGACTACCTAAGTCCAAACAGCACTTCTATTAACTGCTTAGGAGTGTTGTATTTAAAATATTTACAGAAGCAGAAGCAATATTCTGTAGTTGAAATTTCTCTTTGTGGATATTGCACAAGCAAAGCACACCTTCTTGGTATTTATCAAATATTGTAATTAATTTGAATTTCTTTATGAGGTGACAAGCCATTCAGTGTAAATGGCTGATAATATTAGAAACTCTTTTCTAAGTGATTTAGTTTTATTTGATTACACAGATAACATGCTTCTGTTTCTATTTGTCAGTTCTATATACAGAACTTGGAGAACCAGCGAAAGAACCAGGTCTGAAGAGAGGAGGTCAATAAACAGAAACAAAGACATCTTTTAAATGTTAAACATTTCCTTTCTGGGTGACGTAAGCCTTACTGGGAATTGTCTATGGGTATATGATACTATTTAAAGCACAATGCTTTGATGGTAGGTGTTCAGATGGTACCTTTAGGGAACAGATCTTGCTCTTTTTAAAATGTGCATTTGCCCAAAACAAATTAATTGACAAATGTTAACGAATAGTCACCAAAATCATTTGCTTGCTCTGATATAACTCTTGAGCATTTTGTTAGTGATTTCCCGTCATTCCTTTCTAATAAAAGAAGCAACATTCATTGGGCAGATAGCAAAATTAATACTTGGACTTATTTTCTGTACACGTACAGCCACCATCTCCCTCTGTGTATAAACTGCACTTCTATTTTCTCTTACTCTTATCTGACAATAACCACTGCCTGGGAAAATATGGCCTGTTGTGGCTCCAAGTCACGGAGTCACAGATAAGGCTTGCGCAAACGTAAATGAGGACATTGACAAAGCCCAGAGTGATAAATCCGTGTTGGGCAGGTGAATTTGGGTCAGTTTTCACCCCTCTGTGCCCCCCTGCGCAGGCGTGGATCTGCGCAGCAGCCTGACGCGGCACAGCACTCGCTGCCCGGCTCTCCATCACGCTCCTTCTCCCTCTGAAGCCTTCCTTGGCAAGTTCACGCTGCTCTAAGCAACGTTAATTCTGCCTGGATTTCTGTCCGAACGGATGTGAGATTTGCTCGGGGGGAGACACTGGAGGGGAGAGGGGAGAAGGCAGGTGGGGAGGACGGGTGCAGGGGGAGGGTGGCCGCTGTGTTTGCTCTGCACCCTCAGCACCTGCCCTGTCCTCTTCTCCAAAAGCAAACATGGAGAAACCTCCGCAAATGTGTGGGGCTGGCAGGCTGCCGGGAAGGTGAAGGAGGCAGCACGGGGCCATCGGCAGGGATCTGCGCCCATTTCTCCCCCTCCTCGCAGAAAGGTACCCCAAGGTCACACGCTGTACTCGATGGCCTGGGAATGACACTTAGGAGCATGTCGCCGCTGGTTAACATCTCCTTTTCCTTCCTAATTTCAACGGAGTCATCCACGATCTATTTATTGCCATTGCTGGCAGCCATTATATTTCCCCACGCATTGTATTTCCTCCTGCATTCAGGGCAGGGAAAGTTCAGCAGCCAGAGCAGTGTTTAAAGGGGTGGTAAGGTCGGTGTTATTCTGGGATGGGGCAGCGGTGCCGGAGCTGACATTTCAGGTATTTACATCAGATCTGCCTCATGAAGTTATAATCAGCAATGCTACCAAAACTATTAGCTGGAATGATTCAAGCCCTATGGCCTCTACCATTGCAACTTAAATTCCACTAAAAATAACAATAATAAGAGAAACCAGCGACATTTAAGCAGAAGTCTGGGCTGAGTATGAGCAAGATTGGAAGAGAACAAACAAAAGATTATCTGTCCTTTGAAACACTCGCCTTCTTGCCAATTCAAATATTGACCAGCTACAGAACAGGAAAATCACTGCTTGCAGTGGGATGGAAATGGTGGAGTTTGCTTCAGAGATAACCTGTAAGGCAAAAATGATGTTTGGAGGCTTCCAACGAAGGCCAGGAATCCAAAGCAGGAAAAAAAGGCATGGTATGCATTGAGGGGGCTATCTCAGGGATGCTGTTTCAGTGTGAAATCTGAGTGGAAACGTAGACGTATGTGACGTTTAGAAGTGCTCAGTGGTGACGCCAGCTTTAAAGAGTGGTTGTGAGAACATCCTTTTCCCACCTGTTTTCATGGGCATGGTGTGAAACAGATGGGGGAACTGATCAGCCTGAAAAGAAAACTTGTGTATTCATCGTTCAACCTGATCCAATCCCTAATCCGGCTTCCAGGTTGGCCACACAAGCAGAAATGCCATGACAAGCAGTGTGGGGTAGCGTAAGGCATGGATGGGCTGGAAGGGCCATGGGATGGGATGAAAAGGCAAGAAAGGCCAGGAAGACCCTAAGTGCCATGGTACCAATGCTTACCATTCTATGACATCAAATCACTGTCTTAGCATAGCTGGTTGCTAGAACGTGTGCACAGAAATGTCTCACGTGGTTTCATCCATCAAGAAGGAAGATGTCTGGGCTCCCTCCCTCATCAGTGCTGAGAGAGTGTTGGAAATGCCAGTTTCTCTCCTCTGACCACAAAGGAGGTCTTGATGTGACTCAGACTGCATGCCTCTGTCTGTCCCCAGTCACCCCAGTTAGGTAGGATGAATATCACCACTTGTATTGACCCTCAGGGGATACTGTCCTGGACCTTGCATCCAACAGGATTCAGCATCAGTTACTACGTGCCTAAGTGAGCAAGTAAAGCAGCGCAGTAGGAGCAGGTCTGCAGGCTGCCACAGGTGGCAATGGGGACTCCTGTGCACACGGGTTGTGTTTCAGGGGTTTTATTTTGGATGAGGTCAGGTTTGGTCCTGTCGACCCAGCAGCCATCAGCAATGGAAGTGCTTCAGGCAGGTTCCTGGTGAGGACCCTGCCGTTTCCCAGGGATCCCATGTGCCCACTCTGGGGTGCAAATTCAAGTGCAGCAAGTGGGGAAATGCAAGAGACTCACTTCCAAGTACACTCCTGGCCCAAAAAAATCTCCTGGAGCAACCATATTCCTACCCACCTTACAGTACTCTCGTTCCTCAACTATTTCCAGAAAGCAGAAAGGGTGAGCTGTTGCAGCTTCTTTATTTTAAGAAAGCTGTTGCTCAAAGAAACTCAAGTACCAAAGGATTTATTTCTTCTTTCTCACTCTGTTTGTTCCTAATCCTGAAATGATAACAAACACCCTTCCATTGAACTCCCAAAGTGATTACCCATCTTCCACCACCAGTTGTTTAGGGGGTGTGCTTGGTGACCTGACTTCCAAGAGCTTCCCCTGCCTTCCAACATACCCTGAAATCAACATTGTTTTAACTGCGTTATGGTTTGGTTTGACCATTAATTTAATTTTAGTGTGATGGGTGGTAGTTTGTTTAGCCTTTTTTATATTCCCCCCCCCCCCTTTTTTATATTGTCCAGTGATTTTTTGGCACTTTAAGACAGAAAAACTTCAAAATAAGTCTTTCTGTCTGAGATGGTTTGTATGTTCATTCTCTAATGCTAGAAAGGCCTGTAGAGATCAATTCTGAGAACAAAGAATTAAAATCTAGTCCCTCCTCCAGTATTAATTAAATCTTTTATCCTATGCTGAACAAACAGCCTATTAGGCTTTGCCACAGTCCTCAAAGGTATTATTACCACACTTCAGTAGATGAGGGCAAATGAAGCCAAGGAAGACTGTAATTTGCTTCAGGTCATTCAGCCAAAGTGATGAAAAATGAAAAACAGAGCAGAAAGTGCCCAGTTCTAGATCATATTCCTTCGGCAGCAGCCAGTGGCTCTCCCTGGCGGGGCGCAGAGCTGTGTGGGGCAGTGGCTGTGCCCCTCTCGGCATTCCTCGCACGCAACAAGGGTTGCAGAAGCCTCGGTCTTCCTTGGCTGCCTCCCATATGGGTTTGGGTGGGTCCGGCTGAGGAACAGACATTTTGTCACTTCCTCTGGAGGAAATTCTTTTTTCACCTGCGGAGGAACTAGAAGAGGATTTGGGGAGGGTCGGGGCGGGGGGACGACAGCACCACTGCGGAGTCGCCAGCCCCAGGTTCTGGTGCTGGCCCTGAGCTGCTGTGTCATTCAGGATTTCTGTGCCTCACTCTACCCATTCATACGGCCATGCTTAAGAAATCTGAGCTATTTCGATACATCCTATATATTTTTTCCTAAAAGAAAGGTTAAAATAAGAATTGACTGACGAGCATCCTAAAATCTATGCTCTCTCTATGTAGGTAAATATAAGGCATCTCACGAAGTGATCTTTGCGGTCTCACTTTAAAACTAACAACAGATGGACTTAAACTGAAGTTTAAGCGTTTTGCTATTCCTTAGCTTTATTCATCTGCTACCCCCTCTAAAGCCTCCACCTACAAACGCCGCTATTCCTACGCAGAGACACTTGGTCCTAACATGGCATAGCGTTGTCCCAGTGACCCTCGGCTCCGCGGAGCAGATGGACCGTAGGGGTGCAGGACGGGGTCCCGAGGTGCCAGACGTCTGTCAGTACTAGATTAAATGGCAGGACCGACGCCCGCCACCCCCGTGCCGCTCCCGAGCTCCCTCCCTGGCCTTGCCATCTGGTGGCCGTCGGCCTCCCGAAGGAACGAGGGCTGGTTGCACCATCTAGTGGCTTCAGGTAACCGAGCGAAAGGGATTTTCTGTTCCCAGCCCAAATAGCCTGAACAATAAAAATAGAGACAAGGCATTTGCAGTTACAGGTAACTCTAAGTGAACATAGGAAACAGAAAAAGCAAACTCACCCGCACTAAAAGGCGCCTATGCTAATATAACGAGAATTTTTTAACCATTATTTCTTTTTTTCCCCCGATTTTTATTTCATTTTATCACCATTAAAAGCACAAAAAGCAGAATCTGTAAGAAACAAAATGAGAAGGAAGGTTCTTCCACAATAACGCCAAAAAAGGCATCAGTCCAACCTCACTACTGAGGGCTGAGAGTATGGAGGTCAGACCATAATTGTTATCACACATCCCTCGTTTTGCAGTTGCTTAAGAACAGCTTTACTTTCCGCCAGAGAGAGAAGTAGAGCTGTGAAAGGGATGCCGCAGGGAGAGCATCCCGTCACCCTTACTGAGTGAAGAATGGGAAGAAAGAGACATTTCTAGGAGGAAATGTTAAAGATCATTTTCCATAAATACATTTTTACTATCTTTCAGTGGCAACCATAATACAGAAAAACCTAATCCCAAACCAGGATGGCTTGTGTTGGGATCAAGTAACTTAGTTTTTTGCCACGGTATCCCAGAACTAAATACCTCCAAGCCTTTTACTCTTATTTCTGTAGGCTTCACAGGCCAATGTCAAAATCTTCAGGTTATTTCGGATAGGGAGAGCATGACCTGGCAGAGACATGTGGCAAAGCATAGCAATACAGCAACACTCAGCAGGTTCTGGCACCAGCAGGACCACTGGTGCAGTCTGGACCAGCCCTACGTCACGCACTGAGACGAGTTTTTGTGTGGTGGGAAGAAGCAGCCCACGCATCCCTTCGGTTTTTAACCCCCACCACAAAGTTGTCTGAAAATCCGACCATTAGGAGAGATGCTCTGGCTGGCTAAGCTCTTTCCCATGGACTCCTCAAGGCATTTTAGAAATTCCCAGCTTTTCTCCTTCAAAGGCTGCTGCTGTGTGGGGAGCATTACACTAATCAGTGCTACCTTGTGTCAGCACAGCTTGCCTTGTGACACCACATAAAAAGCAAGCGCCTAGCACAAATCTGGTGCATTTACCCATCTCACATGTACTGTCACAGTGTGAAAATTTCTGTATTTACTGACGTCAGTGCTTGCTTCACACCTTGCTCATGCCAGTGCTACAGAGAGAAGCAGTGAAGATGTAGATTTGGTAGGGGCACAAGCTCTGAAAGGTACAGATAGCCAAAGCCAAAATATTAAAATCAATCTTCGGCAGCAGGAGACAACCTGGTGTCTGACTCAAAGCGTGAGAGCAAACTTTAGTACCGACAATTCTGCCCTGTTTCTCCTCTCACCTTCTCTTGGATTCATACCTGTTGTCCAGACAAGACAAGGCAGAGAGCACACTGCCTGCACTGGAGCAGAGCTGTTCTGCTCACGGTGGGTAGCTCTATGACACACACACTCAGCACCAGCGTGCTTGCTTCCCCTCTTCTGAAGATGGGGATGAAGGCTTGCAGCAGTGCCCCTGTCTCAGGGGAGCAGCCTAATTCACAGCATCCTGTGGGTTTCCAGATTGCTTTTAAGTCAACTCAATGAGACATGACCCGTCCTTCCCCTCTTTTCTTTCCTCCCACCTTGCCTAGGGTAGGGATGAGAAATATTAACTAAGAGCCCCTGAGTGCAGCACTTAGCAGGACTAAAACATAAATTTGGTAAGATCAAGGACTGGGAGCCCAGAGCTGGCAGCTGACAGGAACCCTGCCAGTGGGTGACCTCAGGCATACCTCTCCACTCCTCCACATCCCTCCTCACCCCGCTTCATTAAATAATTATAACGTCTTAGCTTTGAGGGAGGTTTAGAAATATACTTATGAAATACAGAGCATTATTTCTATACTCTGTGAAATACAGAGTATTATTGTTGCGTATTATTTTCCAGTGAATGACTTTCCATATTACTGTTGCAATGGATGCTGAGGCAGATGTGGGGAGTGCCCAGAGCTGGGAATCACCAGGGCTCTTCTGCACACACAATTACAAAGAAGAGGGTAATTAAAGGCCTTGACTCCACAGGCCTTACTGAGTCAATACCTCCCTTGACTTGAACGATGGTATTGTCTTTGAAATGCACTGAGGCATCTCCCAGGACTTTAGCAGTACAACTGAAATGGCAGGAGCTACATTATTTGGGGATAGGGTCACATATAAGGTCTTTGTTTTTCCTTTGAAGAAAATATAAGTTTTGCAATTGGTGTCGGTCACTCAAATTTGGGAGTTTACCTGAGCTATGCAAGCAGCGCCTTGTCCTCTCACCATGGGGATCCATCTGAATCATGTCAGAGGATGTAAAGCATGCAGTAAACATTGAGACAGGCACTTGGCTGTGAAGTTCCAGGTTATATTTAATGGTTGCCTATGGACTTCCTCAAATATAAATGACATTCATCAAGACAGTATGGTATATATATAGAAAGTAGAGCTTCACGCATTAAGAAACAATTAATGTCCCTCAGGACAATTAGAAATGTAAAACTTTGGAGGGGGTGCAGATGTAACAGCTGAGATTTGTATCTTGATGATGACCACATATACATGAGTTTCAAAGAATCAGCCATCAAACCGGAAGTGCTGCCAGTAAACACAAGCATTCTGTCAGTGTCTTGGGGTTCCTGGTACCCCAAAGAGCCTACCTGCCCTCCCTAGATGATTGCCTCCACCAAAGGCCTCTGCCTCCAGAACAAAAAGAAAAGCTGAAGTCAGAAAAAAAGTTCCTAGTACAGTGTTGCTAGGTAAGGACTCAGGACACTTATTAATATTTATGACTCCATTTCTTTTACAAGCTAAGCACATGACCTGCTAAACCACCTGGACTGAATTCTTTGTAAATTACATCCTCCACTCAGAATGGTTTTGGGGTCGTGTCAGAGCATAAGTACATGATGACTTGGAAAGCCTTTCTAGGAATTTAAGCACTTACTAGTTGCCATAAACTATTTGTTTTGCCTCTCCTTCTAAAGATTGCCCTACACCTAGCAGAAGCAACAGATTGTGTGAGCACTTGTGAACTCTCAGCTGGAAGAATAATGAATGTACACTATGACACCTCAGCTTTTATTGCCATGGAAAGAGCAGTTAAACTCTGCAAGTCCAGAAGCAGGGGGAATCATGGAGTACATGAAGATGAGTGAGGTGGCAAGATGTGGAAGCAACTCACCTGCAAGGCAGGTAGCATCCTCCTGTAATCAAAGGCCCCAGCTCCAAAAGCAGATGCTCTTGTGGAGTATTTACACATGCAGGTTTCTCCTCTCAGAAGGAGGACATCATGATGAAAAAGCCCACAGGAATACCAAACACATTTAGGTTCAAACCCGAAGCAAGATCATCTAATCTCACCACTCCTGTGTTTCCTCTCCATGGAACAGAGACAGGAGTTCCTGCACCCATGAGGACAGTGTGCTGATAAATAATTAGAAGACACCCCCAATGTAATAATGATCACAACTCTACAAGAGTGTAGAGCTTATGCTTAATACATAGATACAGAAATTGCTGAGATCATGAGCACCAGAGGCCAGGCTGGGACATCAGTCTGTGGGTCAGCCCAGCCCAGCGTGTCCATGGTCGGGCAGAGCAGGGCTGTGGGGAGCTGGAGATTGGCATCCTATGCCATTGCTGGGGCAGGAGCTGATGGCTGGTCCTGGGCAGGGCGGGGGGAGCCCCCGGGTGCTGGGCAGGGACATTATGACCTGTTAGTGCCCTCAGGGCCCAGACAGACTTAGGCTGTGGCCAGCTTCTCTGCTTTGCTCTTCTGTTGGCATTTTGGCTTCTCTTAAACAAGTAGGACGTAGTAAGGAGCCTATTTGGTTTAAAAGGCTCGGGGAATTTAAGAGAACTTCGGCTCAACTGGACAGTATTTTGTGTATATCGCTTTCCACTTGCAATGCAAATTTAACTTCCCTTCACTCACTGTGTTTTCTGGGACTAGAAATTAAATTAAAATAGGCAGTTAGTCTGGAGAGGTTATCTCTATGTTAATCTTGCAGGAAGGAGTAGGGGCGTATTCTCCAGACTGCAAGGACACAGAGACCTTTGTAGTGCCAACAGTCTTGCTTTGCTAACTCCAGAGATCCATATAGGACTGCAGAAGTGAAGGAGGGGCCACCCGAGGTCCAGGAGTTCATCTCCTTGCCAAATTTGACAGTTATAACCTATAGGACTGTTTGTGCATTGCCCAGGTCTCTCTCAAACATCATAATCTGCTTTACTTTTCTTTAAATCAAGTTGTTTCAAGCCCTTCTTGCTATGAAGGTCTCTCCCAGATTAGCATGTATCTGCCCAATTTTGACAAATGTTTCAGAGAGTGAGTCAGGCAGGCTCTGAATCGAAACATGTCTTCTCCTCTGAGGATCTGCCAGTCTCTTTCAGTCCATTCTCACCAAATAACAACCACTCAAGTGTGGTTGCTCTCCTGACTGATCCCTTTTCTGCAACCGTTCCAGTTTGGTTCAAAGGCAGCTCTTGTCTATGAACATGTGATGCTCATGGACTCATGAATACAGATTCTCTTACTATAAATCACATAGTTTTGACAATATAATAGTATGACCATAAATACTTCTAATACTTCTAATAAGCATTTCCCTGACGTACACGCCTTCTATTCCAGTTTCATAAAATGTGCTCAATGATTTGCAATTCTGCAAGTTTATCACATTTCTCTTTCCCCAGTCTGGAGAGGGGAAAAGTGTTTTACTTGCACTGTGCTTGTCAAATTCTTGCTGTGTTGGATTAGCCCATCCCATTAGCTTTCCAGGCAGCTGCAAGAACCTTGAACGAGAGCTATCCAGATCATTGCCGAATGCTAAATTAACAGCTGAAGACTGACAAACTCATGTTTTTCCCAATATTCAGAGGAGTCATCCCAGAGGTTTATGCAGAGATCACAATAGGTATTTATAAATACTAACACCCCAAACTAATGCATTTGTCAGGCACTGACTGATTGATTGGTCAGGTCAAGTGCCCATGAGCTGGACCACAGCTGGTAGGGTGAAGTGACACAGCTGGAACAGGACAACCAGGCAATGAACACACTTTCCTTGTCATGAAATATCATTGCGTTGCATGAAGCTTCTACATTCACGGCTCCTATTTCACTAGGTTCCTTCCTTTTTGAAATACACCGCAGCTGCTTCACAGATCTACTCAATCACCCAGTGACACATATTTGTACATTTGCCATAAAGATTTTTTCTTTCTTGCTTAGCCAGCACTGGCAGGAAGTGATAAGTTCTGTTTAGTTACAGAGATGCATGCTGCAGCAGGCATGGAGTTAGAAACTCTTAGATAAAGGATGGTTACTTAAGGTCCTTATCTAAGATGCTCCAAGGAACTGCCATAATAAAAATAATAAACACGAGCAATAATAATTATTAACAGAATTCAAGGAGTCTGACCCTATCCCACGCTGGATTTATAATTTAATGATTTTGCTGGCTTTGACAGAGCTGCTTCCCTCTGAAACTGCTGAAAGTGAAGTCAGAATCAGGGCCCAAATCTTTTGTTCTCTTTCTTTATAATTGAGGTACTCTGAAAGGTTGTACAGCTCCTTGGTGATGTTATTTAGACCAAAAACCAGGTGAGATTTTTAGATCAAAGAAGCTTTTACCAAAGCAAACTACTTCAAATCCTTCTGTCTGAAGTGGTAGGCTGGAGAATTTTACAGGAGCAAACTCCCTAATGTTTTTTATGACACCTTTTTCCAAGCAGTATAAATACTGAGAACAGTTACTAAAGTTTCCTGTTCCCATGAGTAAAAGCTTATAAATGAAAAAAAAAAAAAAAGTCTGACTTCTTTAAAAACACTGAGCTTCAATTAAGTTCAAGAGTTGGTCAAAGTGTTTATTTTCAATGATGCAAACATCATCCCTAAAATCTATTTTAAAATCACCTGGAGACCGAGTGAAATGACTTCCTTAGTTGCTGTGTTTATAGCATTGTTAATATCGGTGCTTCTGCTTCCCTGTTCTCTTTTAATGGAAAACAAGGCCAATAGAGGGAATGTCCATGGTTCTCCAAGGAAGAAGTGAGCCTCTGGCCCACCACAGGGTGAGCCGCGTTGTCCCAGGGAGCATGTCACACGTCTTGGGTTCTGCCTGAGGATCCGAAGGCACGCTTGGCCATTGACGGGAACCGAGACGGGGAGCTCTGCGCAAAACCAATGACAAAACATGGCCACAGAAAAAATAATTAATAACCACGAGAGTGCCTGATGTAGGTATAAAACCCTTCTTAATGTTGGTCCATTTTTGACCAAGAAGAACTTGGGTGTATTTCACTGAGACGTTTCCCTGTCTCCAGACTCTGCAATCATGTCCTGATTGCAGGACCCCGCTTATAAGTGAGGAAAAATAGCCAGCCCTTTCATTAGAAAAAGAAAAGACAAGCAACAACTATTAGGAATTTAGCCAGCTTGTGTGTAGAAAAAAAACTCTTCCATGGGTGGCCGTTTAGTCATGAAACCGCTCTTCTAAAACCAGGATCAAAGGGATTAATGGCAAAACATACTCTATTTGTCACTTGTTTCCAAACCTGATTTTGCTAAAGGCACCGTGAGCTTTGCCATGGATTTCAGGATCAGAATTCAGCCCTCTCCTTCTTAGGTAGCATTTAGAAATGGCTTTTCTATAAAGTAAAAACATGTAAACATGCCAGTCCCTAATCTCTTTGAGCACAAAATATATTTGTTTCATCGGCATAGCAAATTACTGTAAAAAGCATTTGGCAGCATAACATTTCTTGCAGAGCAGATAGAAAAGAAGTGCTGTTGGCTGTCAAATGTTAGCCGAAGCACGCACTTTTTATTTACAGACCCAGACAGTAAATCAAACGTCTTAGTACAGCAAATCATGTCCTGCTCTGAAACTCCAAGGAAAGTTCATGAGCCTTCATTTACTCTTTTTTTTTTTTCTCTTCCAAGTAACTACAAAGCCATCTTAACATAAAACTATTTAAACCGTTTGAGAAACATCTTTTAACAAGAAGGCCACGTATTTCTTTCTCTGAAGTAGATGATACCAGAGTTTGGTCTTCTGCTGGGAGATGTGGAAAAACTTGGAATCAGCCCTGGAGAAAGCCAGTCCTCTTTCATCAGCAGAGTGACCTGGCACGTCACCATCTCTGTGTGAGAAGCTGGAGTTACAGCGACAGCATGGGGGGATCACGAAGAGCTTTATCTTTCAGGTCCTTCCTTTCTTACTCACATGAATGGCTCATCTCAGGGAGTCATGCGAAGATGAAATTGCTAAAACCTTTTCAAAAGCCCTCTTTTGACCATCAACATTTTGCAGTTCAGCCAAAAATCCTCCTACAAATTCAGATTTGCTTTGAAAACATTTTATGAAAATGCTGCTATGATATATTCAAAACTTCTGTTTTCTTCAGACTTCTTTTCAGTACCATCAGAAGTTTTCATCCAAGTGTCAGCCAGTTCTACCATCCAGGAAGCACAGCAGCCCTGGGCTTTTGGCTGGCAAGTGTATTTGGAAAACTATCCATTAAGCATCAATGAAATCTAGGCAGTCAGTGCTCTCCTGGGACGCTGGGTGGTTGTGTGAGAGAAAAGCAGCCTAAAGTCAAGCTGGTGGGCAGAAGGCTTCATACACGCTCCAAATTCCCCAAACTCCCAAATTCCTGTAGCAGCAACAACTTCTATTACTTGCCACAAGAACAGTGTAAGGTGGGAAAATTGTGGAACCCACAGGCAGAGCCCCAGCCTCCAACTCTGGCACAGCTTCTCAAATCTTGTTGTCACATGTGACAGAAGACAGCAAAGGGGTGGCTTTCCCCTACAGGGCACTGATCAGAGAGCATGATGACAGTCTGCATCGCACAGCAGATCAAATAACTCTCTTCCAGCAACGCATCCAGTACATTGGCAATTTTATATGCTGATTTTGTGGCGTCTTCTCTCTCAGTTTTCCTGTTCACACAGGCCTTTGTGGAACCAGATAATGTAATGAGTCGATGTTGTTAGACAACATCATTACTCTGATTTCTTATCAGTAGGTGCTTAACACAGCAATTCATTTTTCACTGTCAAATCTCTACTCTTTTCTTCTTGCTTTGCTTTCCCTTCCCTTGTTGTTCATTTCTTTCCATTTCCTCTGGTCTCTGGTACATCCTGAAAATGCACAAACTTGAAGGTTTATGCACAAGTTCAGTGTCAGCAGGATTCTGGTGGTGCTCAGACACTGAGAGCTTCATCAGCTTGAAAAAGTATGAACTAACCTCAAAAGAACTAGATTTTATCTACTGAGAGACTGAATTTTTAACTCAAAGCAAAAAAAAAAAAAAATAAGCTCGCATTCACATGCAAGAGTATGAGACTATGAGCACACAAGCCAACTAACATTTGTCCAAGCACTTCCTAAAACTCTCTGATGAGTACCATGTGCAGACAACCAGTTATTGGCACGCACAAGCAATGCATTCATGGACTTCATTGTCCATGAAGGTTTGCACTTAGACCTTGGGCCACTATCCTAAAAATATTGGCCTTGTATATGAGACATCTGTTGGCTTCACGCAGCTATTACTTGCTATGAGTGATGAAGCAAATTCCTGGTATTTCTGACACCATCTGTGCCTATGTACTTTAACAAAGATAATTGAAATTTATCCTGAGCAACTTGATCTCCCTTGCTGTGTGTGTAATGCAGGCTATCATTTTGGATGGCTTGAGAAATATTTTTTCTACCATGTATGTGGTGCATAAGGTGAGGAAGAAGTCTTAGTAGCCTAAGTAAATAATTTAAGTTGCTCTTAGAATATAGTATGTCCTGGCAGAACATCTGAGTACAGCCTGTGGAGGCACTTAATAATAATAATAATAATTATTATTATTATTATTATTATTATTATTGTTGTTGTTGTTGTTGTTGTTGTTGTTATTGTTATTATTATTATTAT